>CM053037.1:9943751-10413751 GCA_028564925.1 Lithobates sylvaticus
GATGGAGCCAAATACAGGACAATCTAATGCCGCGTACACACGGTCGGAATTTCCGATGGAAACAGTCCGATGGGAGCTTTTCAACTGATTTTCCGACCGTGTGTATGCCCATCGGTCTTTTTCTGTCGGAATTTCCGACGGACTTTGGATTGAGAACCTGTTCTCAATTTTTCAGACGGAAAACCTTTCTATTGGACTTTCCGATCGTGTGTATGCAAAATTCCGACACATGCTTGGAAGCATTAAACTTCCCTTTTATAGTGCTGTCGAACGTGTTTTATGCCGCTGTGTTACAAACCGTCGGAATTTGGTGTGACCGTGTGTAGGCAAGACAGTTTGAGCAAAATTCCGTCGGAATTCCGACGGGAAAACCATCAGAGCTTTTTCCGACGAGAATTCCGACCGTGTGTACGCGGCATTAGAAGAAAACCTGTTGGAGTCTGCAAAAGACTTGAGAGCCCGGGGCGGAGGTTCACCTTCCAGCAGGACAACGACCCGAAACATACAGCCAGAGCTACAATGGAATGGTTTAGATCAAAGCATATTCATGTCTTAGAATGGCCCAGTCAAAGTCCAGACCTAAATCCCATTGAGAATCTGTGGCAAGACTTGACTAGGGTATTAAAGATGATTTGTCTCAATTCTGCTCGGACCATAACTCCCTTCATCCCTTATAAATAACCACATGACAACAAGCTGGAGTCCAATGTCCATTGCAGCCTTTTATTAACAAACTGTATACATAACAGGTAAATAACACGTTAAAACACAGTTTTACTGAAGTCTCAAGGTCCTCAAAGAAGAAAGTGCCTGCGTCCAACTTAATTAGGCCTCCAGCCACCACAGCACCGACTCGGAGACAACGAGTCGCAGATACCAACATACCAAATACCGGGAGCCGTACCTCAGACGAGTCCCTACCAAGTATATGTTTTGCCCCATACTAACCCACCAGTGCCTTGTACCCCCCCCCCCACTCCTGTTGGACATCAAAGAAGAAAGTACCTGCGTCCAACTCAAACAGGCCTCCAGCCGCCACAGCACCGACTCGGAGAAAACCAGCCGCAGATACCATCATACCAAATAGTGGGAGCCGTACCGCAGATGGGTTCCTACCAAGTATATGTTTGCCCCATACTAACCTACCAGTGCCTTGTACCCTGCCACTCCTGTTGGGCATCAAAAAAGAAAGCAACTGCATCCAACTCAAACAGGCCTCCAGCTGCCACAGTACTGACTGGGAGACAACCATTCGCAGATACCAACATACCAAATACTGGGAGCTTTACCTCAGATGGGTCCCTAAAAGTATACGTCTGCCCCATATTAACCTACCAGTACCTTGTACCCCGTTAGCTGCCATGACAAATAAAACAATAAAACCACAAAAAAAAAAAAAAAAAGGGGAGGGAGGGAAATTGTTTTCACCATAGCTTCCCTCCAACTGAAAACCTCTTATGACCCCAAGCTTGGCTACTCCCTGTAGCTCCACCTTTTCCTGTCCTAGGCACCAATCAAATGATTCCCACCACTTCTATTTCCTGTCAGCCTAGGGTGAAACCCCTGCTTGACCGAAGCCCCTTTAACGCCTGTCATGCCGGCTCTCCGTCCATGTCTTTTTCTCTCCTTTACGCCAGTCCTGCACATATTTATTTGTAAAAGTCAGTAGGACAGTGGACGGTGTCAGTAGGACAGTGGACGGTGTCAGTAGGACAGTCAACAGTGTCAGTAGGCAGGGCTGGATTAAGAACATCATGGGCCTGGTGCTGAGGATTTTGGTGGGGCTTTTTATAAAAAAATTAAAATTAAAAAAATAGAGTGGGGGGGGATGAGAGAGGGGGTGAGGGGTAAGGGAGGGAGGATGAGAGTGAGAGGGGGGATGAGAGAGGGGGTGAGGGGTAAGGGAGGGAGGATGAGAGTGAGAGAGGGGGTGAGGGGTAAGGGAGGGAGGATGAGAGTGAGAGAGGGGGTGAGGGGTAAGGGAGGGAGGATGAGAGTGAGAGAGGGGGTGAGGGGTAAGGGAGGGAGGATGAGAGTGAGAGAGGGGGTGAGAGAGGGGGTGAGAGGATGAGAGTGAGAGAGGGGGTGAGAGAAGAGGGGGTGAGGGGTAAGGAGGGGGGATGAGAGAGAGAGAGAGAGAGAGAGAGAGAGAGAGAAGAGAGAGAAGAGAGATGAGAGAGAGAGAGAGAGAAGAGAGAGAGAAGAGAAGAGAGAGAAGAGAAGAGAAGAGAAGAGAAGAGAAGAGAAGAGAAGAGAAGAGAGAAGAGAAGAGAAGAGAAGAGAAGAGAAGAGAAGAGAAGAGAGAGAGAGAGAGAGAGAGAGAGAGAGAGAGAGAGAGAGAGAGAGAGAGAGAGAGCTCATGAGCATGCGTGGGAGTGACAGCAACGCAGCCTGGCCAAGGCAAGTGACCGAAAGCACAGAAGCCGAAGGGAAGACCGGGTGAAGATGGAAGCGCCTGGGACCCGCCGGATTGATCAATGGATCAAGTGGGCAATGGCTCTGCATTGTACTTGATGTTGGTGGGAAGGATGGTGACATGGCCGGACAAGAGAAACAAACTTAGGCAGCCTGGTTGTCACTACCAGAACCAGCAGGGAGGAAGCCTGTGAGTAAAATAAGAATTTATATTATAGTTCCCCCACATTTAATTTTCTTTTGGAGTTGGACTTTAAATATTAGGTTTGAGTTGGAATAACAGGAGGATAAAGGAACAGTTTGAGGTGTTTGGCAAGAGTATATTTCTTTACACCCACAATGACTTTGATTACAGCAACGGTGGGAGGAAACCAAATGACGGCACTAAGAATTCCTGACAGAAGGAATTAGGATGTGGATGAACGGATACATTGTATCCATGAAAAGATGTTAACATGAACACAGGATTGCTAGAAAAAAAAAAAAAAGTCAACACTCCAAAACCCAACCACTTTAATAGTAAAGTACAAATGTTTACCTTCAATTGCAGACTTTTTTTTTATTGTACGTATTCATCAAACAGCTCCATTCACTGTACATCACAATCTCATTTGCTGCCCCTGTGTCTTCCAATGGTGATACAATGAATGGACATACCCAAATACTCTGCTCCTGACCATTTCCATTAACTCGGTCTCATCCAATCTTTTATACTTTTTTTGGCATTTAGCTTTACAATCGATTGAACAGAGCCTTTCAAAAAAGTGCAATGCATCTGAAAACACATGGCAATACACTACCTAGCATCGGAGGAAAATGAGTCAAAATAGCAATGTGCATTCATGTCCCTGCAATGTAACATAAAGCAAAGGCTTAAACAATCTGCTACCTGTACTCACTCTGCTCGGGGTATTGACGAGCGACATATTCACTTTGACCTTTCTGGGAGGCATGGACACACAACTGGTGCCGAAAATGTGCAGAGTTAAGCCTCTAATTTCGATGTGCCAATTGCTTGAAAGTGAAATTTGTATGAAAGTCAGTGAGGTGAATAGTGGTGCACCAGGGTAAAATTGTGGTGGCTAATAAACAGGAAATAAATGGGCAATTGTCACGATACATGACGAAGATGGGACCAAATATGTAGGCAACAAATGGGCAATTCCTACCATACAGATACCAAAACAGGCAATTGTAACCATGTGCAGGTAACAAACAGGCAATTCATACAATAGATGTGCAGAAAAGGGCAAGTGTTACAATATGTGGGCAATACTGGCAATCCTTACAATATGTAGGCAACAAATGGGCAATCCTTAAAATATGTGGGCAAAAAATGGGCAATCCTTACAACATGTGGGTAACAAACTGGCAATCCTTACAATATATGGGCAACAAATTGTCAATCTTTACAATATGTGGGCAACAAATGGGCAATCCTTACAATATGTGGGCAACAAGCAATTGTTACAATCTATGGGCAAGAAATGGGCAACATTTACAATACGCCGGCAACTACACATGGGCATTTGTTACAATGTACAGGCAACAGATAAAATACATGGACACAAAGCATTACAATACTTGGGTAGCAAACTGTTGCAATACATGGGCAACAAATGGGCATTTGGTACAATGTGCAGCAACAATCGGGCAATTGTTACAATACGTGGGCAACAGACAATAGCAAACATACATGGATGTAAAATGAGGAACTGTTGCAATACTCAAGAGATGAGCGGGCAAAAAAAAAAAAAGCTAATCATTACACTACATGGGCAACAAACAGGTAGTTCGAGATGGAAAAAAAAAAACCTGATCTCCACACACCAACAAGACCCGACATTCAAATACATTACAATAAATAGGCATTTGTTGCAATGTGCAGCAACAAGTAGACAATTGTTCCAACAAATAGAGAATAGGTAAAATACATGGGCATGAAATGAGAAATTGTAAGAATTACTAGGCAACTGTATGTAATATTTGGGCAACAAAAAGGTAATCATTACCATACATGGGTAACAAACGGGTTGTTTCTACAAAATACAGGCAAGAAATGGGTAATCCTTATAAAAAGTGGGAAACATCAAACGGCATTTGTTACAATGTGAAATAGTAAAAACATACGTTTACAAAGAAGGAAAACGATATTATACTCAGGTGGAAAAAAAGCAACTGTTACAATACATGGGCAACAAATGGGCAATTACAATTAAATTTCAATGTGCAGCAAGCAACAAACGGGCAATTGTTACAACAGATAGAGAATAGTTAATGTACATGAGCATTAAATGAGAAATTGGTAGAATACTCAGATGAATGGGCAACTGTTAAAATATGTGGGCAACCAAAAAGTTATCATTACAACACATGGGCAACAAATGGGTAGTTGCTACAAAATATGGGCAATCCTTATAATAAGTGGGGAACATCAAATGGGAATTTGTTATGGGTTATGGGTAATCCTGATAATATGTGGGCTACAACAAATAGTAATTTGTTACAATGTGCAGGCAACAAAGATACTAGCTAAAATAAACGGGTGCCAAATGGGAAATTGTTACAATACGCAGGCAAAGAATGGGCAAAATATGTGGACAACAAAAAGGTAATCATTACAATACATACAAGTGTTATGGAAATAGGGCCACAAGAAGGAAATTGTTAAAAGAAAAAAAAAAGGCGGCAATAAATGAGCAATCTTTATAAAACGTAGGCACTTAATGGGCAAACTTAATCTTTTGTTGGTACATAACAGGTCCAGGATAGCTGAAAGCAACTTCTGTAACCCCTGAGAGACATTTACAGTACATTACACCCAAAAAAAGGACACAAATTATACTTTCTCTAATGTTTACAATGTTTTTTTGGGCAAAATTTTACCCAAATTTTTCCTTAAATTTTGCCAATGTTAATGCTTAATTTCACTTCTCCCTATTGCTAGGCAGGAAATCTTGCTAACAGCGCGTGAGTGAACTAACCGATATCCACCCAAAAGTGACGGACCAGATTCAGGTGGAACTGGCTCGCCAAAAAAAAAAACCCCATCATTTTTATTTTTTTTTCGAAATAATTTCGGCAGTCCCAGCACAGGGTTAATACAGCTGCAATTCCATTTATAATCATTAACTTTTATTTTCCCTGCCGGTTCCGTAGCTGTGTGCCAGCAAGCGCACAGTGTGTATTTACAGGAGTTCACGCAGCCAGCAGCATCTCACGCCTGGGCACCTGCCACTTCCTGTCACCTTTCATCCATCCTATCCAGTGCCAATATCGGGCACTTCTCAGCCCTGTGACATGGTATAATCTCACTCGGTGAAATGGTGGCCAAATAAAAGGTTCAGGTAAACATGAAGTGCGTGACTTAGCCGAGAGCCAAAGTGAATGAAGTATTCCTCAGAGAAAAGGAAGAAAGGGCCATAAAGCCAAATAGAGATCACAGAGGCACAGCCAAACATCGCCTCATGAGAATCAGAAAAAGAGGAATTCTGACCACAATATTTTAATTCATTTTGGATGGAGCAGGAAGAGATTACTTCCTCTATTAGGTTTTTACTGCTGTCTGTGTTCCCATTAGGAAAATTATCCTACACAGCAGGTGTACAGACCTGGGAACTCAGCACAGGGATGGTGGGAACCCCTCATAATGGGCACAGCAGGTGTACAGACCTGGGAATCAGCACAGGGATGGTGGGAACCCCTCATAACGGGCACAGACCTGGGAACTCAGCACAGGGATGGTGGGAACCCCTCATAATGGGCACAGCAGGTGTACAGACCTGGGAACTCAGCACAGGGATGGTGGGAACCCCTCATAATGGGCACAGCAGGTGTAACGACCCGGGAGCTCAGCACAGAGATGGTGGGAACCCCTCATAACGGGCACAGACCTGGGAACTCAGCACAGGGATGGTGGGAACCCCTCATAATGGGCACAGCAGGTGTACAGACCCGGGAACTCAGCACAGGGATGGTGGGAACCCCTCATAATGGGCACAGCAGGTGTACAGACCCGGGAACTCAGCACAGGGATGGTGGGAACCCCTCATAATGGGTACATCAGGTGTACAGACCTGAGAACTCAGCACAGGGATGGTGGGAACCCCTCATAATGGGCACAGCAGGTGTACAGACCTGAGAACTCAGCACAGGGATGGTGGGAACCCCTCATAATGGGCACAGCAGGTGTACAGACCTGAGAACTCAGCACAGGGATGGTGGGAACCCCTCATAATGGGCACAGCAGGTGTACAGACCTGAGAACTCAGCACAGGGATGGTGGGAACCCCTCATAATGGGCACAGCAGGTGTACAGACCTGAGAACTCAGCACAGGGATGGTGGGAACCCCTCATAATGGGCACAGCAGATGTACAGACCCAGGAAATCAGCACAGGGATGGTGGGAACCCCTCGTAATGGGCACAGCAGGTGTACAGACTTGGGAACTCAGCACAGGGATGGTGGGAACCCCTCATAATGGGCACAGCAGATGTACAGACCCAGGAAATCAGCACAGGGATGGTGGGAACCCCTCGTAATGGTCACAGCAGGTGTACAGACCCGGGAACTCAGCACAGGGATGGTGGGAACCCCTCGTAATGGGCACAGCAGGTGTACAGACCTGAGAACTCAGCATAGGGATGTGGGAACCCCTCATAATGGGCACAGCAGGTGTACAGACCTGGGAACTCAGCACAGGGATGGTGGGAACTCCTCATGATGGGCACAGCGGGTGTACAGACCTGGGTACTCACCAATGGGATAGAAGAGACTATCCATTATCTACTGAACAGTGACATTTTAGTTTTAGGTGGACTGACCCTTTAATAACCTGCAGTATAGTTGAATGATATAAACGTGGTGGTTGTGGTATGATGGACGATTTGTCCTCTCTGGTCTCTCCCTAGATGTCACGTTCCCCCCCTTCCTTCCATTGTCTTTCATCTCTCATTATCTCTTTCTCTACGAGATGTGAGGATCAGGCGGGAACCCTCCACCCTGACACATTCCTTTGTTCTGCAGACGCGGCTCCATGCATGGAAAGTGGTTGAACCCGCTTATCGAGCCCGAGATAATCTTCAGGAGTGTGTCTGCCTTAATTATACCTCACTCCGCTCATTATGGAGGGTGGAGCCGCACGGGGCCTGTGTTTATCATTCTAAGACCATTAAGATGTTTATTTCTCAACCTTCCATACAAAACAGCGAACAATGGAAGAATAATGAACACCAGAAGATAATAAATGATACTTTGTTACCAAATCCCATAAGAGTAAAACTTGTATATTAGGACATTCCTGAGTCTGTCAGTAAAGCTGGCCATAGACGGTTCAAATCTCAGCCAGTTCAGCAGGAACTAGCCAAGATTCAAACCATGTATGGGCAGGCTGAATTTTTGTGTTCTGTGGGTGCCTAGGCTGAGGCTTTGCCTAGGCTCATAGGATGTCATCAGACTCATTCTCACAGTGTGCATTAGAAGCTGCAGTAAAGCCAAGTCACAGACTTATTGAATATTTGAACCATGTATGGGCAGGCTTAATGTGCCCAAGCCGATAGATCAATCCACTTGGGTACAACCAGCCCAACGGATTTTACATGCGATTATTGCTAGCAGCTATTATAGCCGCTAGCAGTAATCACTGTGCTCTCCCGGCGGGGACGGCTCCCCCCACCTCCCGCAGGGAGAACACAATGACTCCACAAGAGGGATTCCCCCCCATCAACACTGAATCAAGCGATTTTCTTTCCTGCAAACCATAGCTGCAACTGGATTATATGGTCCTTTTGTACCACGCAATCCGGTGCAGGCAAACGCACTGCATTTGCGACCTGTGTTTGGGGTGTATTGTGTACTTAGTGGAGGTGGGGTCTGGACTGAGTGGAGGAGGGGTTTATACTTAGTGGAGGGGGGTCTGGACTGAGTGGAGGAGGGGTTTATACTTAGTGGAGGGGGGGTCTGGACTGAGTGGAGGAGGGGTTTATACTTAGTGGAGGTGGGGTCTGGACTGAGTGGAGGAGGGGTTTATACTTAGTGGAGGTGGGGTCTGGACTGAGTGGAGGAGGGGTCTGGACTGAGTGGAGGCGGGGTTTATACTTAGTGGAGGGGGGGGTCTGGATTGAGTGGAGGAGGGGTTTATACTTAGTGGAGGGGGGGTCTGGACTGAGTGGAGGGGGGGTCTATACTTAGTGGAGGGGGGGTCTGGACTGAGTGGAGGCGGGGTTTATACTTAGTGGAGGGGGGGGTCTGGACTGAGTGGAGGCGGGGTTTATACTTAGTGGAGGGGGGGTCTGGACTGAGTGGAGGAGGGGTCTATACTTAGTGGAGGTGGGGTCTGGACTGAGTGGAGGTGGGGAGTCTGGACTGAGTGGAGGGGGGGGGGGGTCTGGACTGAGTGGAGGAGGGGTTTATACTTAGTGGAGGGGGGGTCTGGACTGAGTGGAGGAGGGGTCTATACTTAGTGGAGGTGGGGTCTGGACAGAGTGGAGGAGGGGTCTATACTTAGTGGAGGTGGGGTCTGGACTGAGTGGAGGGGGGGTCTATACTTAGTGGAGGGGGGGTCTGGACTGAGTGGAGGCGGGGTTTATACTTAGTGGAGGGGGGGTCTGGACTGAGTGGAGGAGGGGTCTATACTTAGTGGAGGTGGGGTCTGGACTGAGTGGAGGGGGGAGTCTGGACTGAGTGGAGGGGGGGGGGTCTGGATTGAGTGGAGGGGGGGGTTATACTTAGTGGAGGGGGGGTCTGGACTGAGTGGAGGAGGGGTCTATACTTAGTGGAGGTGGGGTCTGGACTGAGTGGAGGAGGGGTCTATACTTAGTGGAGGTGGGGTCTGGACTGAGTGGAGGAGGGGTCTATACTTAGTGGAGGTGGGGTCTGGACTGAGTGGAGGAGGGGTCTATACTTAGTGGAGGGGGGGTCTGGACTGAGTGGAGGGGGGGTCTATACTTAGTGGAGGGGGGGTCTGGACTGAGTGGAGGCGGGGTTTATACTTAGTGGAGGGGGGTCTGGACTGAGTGGAGGAGGGGGTTTATACTTAGTGGAGGGGGGTCTGGACTGAGTGGAGGAGGGGGTCTGGACTGAGTGGAGGAGGAGTCTGGACTGAGTGGAGGAGGAGTCTGGACTGAGTGGAGGAGGAGTCTGGACTGAGTGGAGGAGGAGTCTGGACTGAGTGGAGGAGGAGTCTGGACTGAGTGGAGGAGGAGTCTGGACTGAGTGGAGGAGGAGTCTGGACTGAGTGGAGGAGGGAGTCTATACTTAGTGGAGGGGGAGTCTGGACTGAGTGGAGAAGGGGGCTATACTTAGTGGAGGGGGGGGTCTGGACTGAGTGGAGGGGGGGGGAGTCTGGACTGAGTGGAGGGGGGGGGAGTCTGGACTGAGTGGAGGGGGGGGGAGTCTGGACTGAGTGGAGGGGGGGGGAGTCTGGACTGAGTGGAGGGGGGGAGTCTGGACTGAGTGGAGGGGGGGAGTCTGGACTGAGTGGAGGGGGGGAGTCTGGACTGAGTGGAGGGGGGGGAGTCTGGACTGAGTGGAGGAGGGAGTCTATACTTAGTGGAGGGGGAGTCTGGACTGAGTGGAGAAGGGGGCTATACTTAGTGGAGGGGGGGGGTCTGGACTGAGTGGAGGGGGGGGGAGTCTGGACTGAATGAAGGGGGGGTGACACCATGTTTTACCGCACCAGTGACACCAACCCTAGTGACGTCACTGTTTGAGAGGCGTGTTGGTGTAAACACGGTGTGATAATAATAAAAGCATACACTGACTTCTTTCCTGCACCAGCATAGACCACAAAGTAGAATATTCCCATCAAACACCTTCCTGGAGATGGTGTGAAGCAAGTGGCTGCTGCAGGAACTGGCAGCTGGAGACCGGTGTCAGCACAAGTCAAAGCATACATCTCCGGCACACCTTGGATATTCAATATAGTATCCAAAAATGTATTCAAATGATCACAACACAGTAGAAAATGACAACATTTCAGGGCCACGCAGCAGCCCGTCATGACGCACATGTGGCCCTCAAATGTGGCAACAGCCCCTTTATGTAATATAATTCGATTTTTAGGTAAAATATTGCATCTTATAAGAACCAAAAGGCACAAATGCAGCATGAATGTGACTGGTAAACCTCAGGAACGCACCATAGGTATTGAACATCAGTGTACGATCAGCCGGATCGAATAAGGTACATTTACAGCAGACGCAGTGGGATGCATTTCTGACTGCACTGCAACTGCATAGACAGTCCAGAATCCAGGATATCCTATAGGCATCGTATACACTATTGCAGTACAAGATGCATTTTTCTGCACTGCAAATGCACAGAAACTCAAATCCATGTGAATTCAGTGCAGTGCACATAAAAGCCCAAAAAGAGGATGGAAATGGCCATAAGGCCCAATCACGCAGCTCGCTCCTTTGCGATTCACGTGCAGTTCTGTGCTGTGAGATTTTAGCTCATTTGTTTTGAATGGGCTGAAATTGCACCGCACTGCACCAAAAGTAGAGCATGCATTACTTTTGGAAACCCACTGCAACCAGATCACATGGTGCTTTTGTACCACGCAGTCCGCTGTGGGTAAAACGCATTGCGTTTGGGGTGACATTAACATCGCACTGACACCAGATGATGCAGATCGCGAGGGCAGTGCGATTTAAATGCGGCGCTGGAAACTGCCACAGAAGGCGGGTTTCCCCACACTGCGTTCAAGTGTGTACTGGCCATCAAACTAAATGCAAGCTTAGAAAAAAAATGCAATGCACATAAAAACATGCGTCAATCGCACATCACTGCGCATGCAATAAATGCACAGTTTCTGGTGTGATGGGCCCTAGGAGATCACAAATGATATGCATGGACATCCATGTGTGCACTGGGGCCTGCAATGTAAGAACTCTGCTTTGTTTTATTGGATTTACTAAATCGATATAGATATAGATCAATCTATTTGTGGTCTCACGCATGTACTAGTATGGACAACCTGCAGATGTAGAGGTACTACCACTATCACCATGCTGGGATCCTGCCTATACCCCCCCCCCCCCCCCCCCCCCCCCCCCCCCCCCCCCCCCCCCTCCCCCCCCCCCCCCCCCCCCCCCCCCCCACACACACAGCTCAGTCTATCAGTTCTGTCTTGTTGTTACATTATTTGTGTTTCCATGTAATACATCTATAACAACATTGTGTCTTATTGCCAAAATACAATATTCTTACTAAATAAAGAATGCAATTACATGACAGGTACCTGATAGACAGTGCAGATCCTGCAGGCAGTTCTGTCCCCATCAGGTGAGGGTTTCAGGATGTCCCGGGTCACATGACCCGCTCACACCCCACCCAGGTGATGAGCCCAGGTGTGCCTGATCAGGGAAAAGCCTGCACCAGCCTGGGAGTAGGTAGGACTGGGAGGATTGGGCTCCAGGTCTGTGTTGAGGTCTATGGATGAAGAAGGCAGAACCCAGCCAAAGTGTTATACCAGATTAAGCTTTTGGGCAAGAAAATCTTGCTGAGCATAATGGGCTTAGTAGGGTGGTGTGGCTTGGACTTGCTGAGCTTAATGGGCTTGGTAGGGTGGTGTGGCTTGGACTTGCTGAGCCTAATGGGCTTGGTAGGGTGGTGTGGCTTGGACTTGCTGAGCCTAATGGGCTTGGTAGGGTGGTGTGGCTTGGACTTGCTGAGCCTAATGGGCTTGGTAGGGTGGTGTGGCTTGGACTTGCTGAGCCTAATGGGCTTGGTAGGGTGGTGTGGCTTGGACTTGCTGAGCCTAATGGGCTTGGTAGGGTGGTGTGGCTTGGACTTGCTGAGCCTAATGGGCTTGGTAGGGTGGTGTGGCTTGGACTTGCTGAGCCTAATGGGCTTGGTAGGGTGGTGTGGCTTGGACTTGCTGAGCCTAATGGGCTTGGTAGGGTGGTGTGGCTTGGACTTGCTGAGCCTAATGGGCTTGGTAGGGTGGTGTGGCTTGGACTTGCTGAGCCTAATGGGCTTGGTAGGGTGGTGTGGCTTGGACTTGCTGAGCCTAATGGGCTTGGTAGGGTGGTGTGGCTTGGACTTGCTGAGCCTAATGGGCTTGGTAGGGTGGTGTGGCTTGGACTTGCTGAGCCTAATGGGCTTGGTAGGGTGGTGTGGCTTGGACTTGCTGAGCCTAATGGGCTTGGTAGGGTGGTGTGGCTTGGACTTGCTGAGCCTAATGGGCTTGGTAGGGTGGTGTGGCTTGGACTTGCTGAGCCTAATGGGCTTGGTAGGGTGGTGTGGCTTGGACTTGCTGAGCCTAATGGGCTTGGTAGGGTGGTGTGGCTTGGACTTGCTGAGCATAATGGGCTTGGTAGGGTGGTGTGGCTTGGACTTGCTGAGCATAATGGGCTTGGTAGGGTGGTGTGGCTTGGACTTGCTGAGCATGGTGGGCTATTGATAGTGTTCGTACAAAGTGTAAACGATGGAGCTCTTTTTCACTATTTGACTGCACTCTGTTTACCTACTTATCTCACCGTTCATACGATCAGTAGTCTCAACTGCGGCCCGGGGTCCAGTTGTGGCCCCTTGCTTGCCCTTATGCAGCCCTTGGGGCCCTTATCCTCCCGCTGACACCATTGACTGGGCACCATTTGCTGCCACTGATGCCAGGACAATTTTTACCCCCACTGGCCACAGTCTGGAATCCCCTCCCCCCCATGTCTGGAGGACAGTAAATCAGCCCTGTGTAAAAAGTTTGGACACCCCTGCTTTATATTGGAGATCTTCCTAGACAAACATAGCCCCCAGAACACTCTGAAAACAGCTTAAGGCTAGCTCTGCTCTCCTTCCCACCGGCAGCTGCAAGGACACCATAGGATCCCTTAGGATGGAGAGTGGGGGGAAGGGTCCCATGAATGTCACCTATACTAGCCCTCTCCTTTCCTGAATGAACACAATTGGTTCCAGGACAATCTAGTGCCCAGGGTGAAGGAAGTTGCCAAACAGCGCCCCCCCCACCAAATCTATGAGCATTGTCAGCAAAAATCCCCCCCCTTCAAAATAATGAGCACTAACCTTCACATTTACCCCCTAAACATTAATTCCTTTTGCAATCCAAAATAATTCTCCCCCTAAAATTCTCCCTCTTCAGTACAAATTCCTCCCTCCACAATTCTTCTACCCCTCAAAATTTCACCGCTGACCACAAGTCCTTTCCCAGCTCAAATCCCTCCAAATTCCCTCATTGATCATTTCCCCAAATTTCCCCCCTCCCGTCCCGTAGAGAGCCGGGTGCCTCTGTAGAGAACTGGCTGCCCCCCTCCCTCCCCCGTAGAAAACTGGCTGCCTCCCTCTTGCCCCCGTAGAGAGCCGGGTGCCTTCGTAGAGAACTGGCTGCCTCCCTCCCGCCCCTTGTAGAGAACTGGCTGCCTCCCTCCCGCCCCCCGTAGAGAACTGGCTGCCTCCCTCCCGCCCCCCGTAGAGAACTGGCTGCCTCCCGCCCCCCCGTAGAGAGCCGGGTGCCTTCGTAGAGAACTGGCTGCCTCCCTCCCGCCCCCGTAGAGAACTGGCTGCCCCCGTAGAGAACTGGCTGCCCCCCTCCTGCCCCCATAGAGAACTGGCTGCCCCCCTCCTGCCCCCGTAGAGAACTGGCTGCCCCCCTCCTGCCCCCGTAGAGAACTGGCTGCCCCCCTCCTGCCCCCGTAGAGAACTGGCTGCCCCCCCTCCTGCCCCCGTAGAGAACTGGCTGCCCCCCTCCTGCCCCCGTAGAGAACTGGCTGCCCCCCTCCTGCCCCCGTAGAGAACTGGCTGCCCCCCTCCTGCCCCCGTAGAGAACTGGCTGCCCCCCTCCTGCCCCCGTAGAGAACTGGCTGCCCCCCTCCCGCCCCCGTAGAGAACTGGCTGCCCCCGTAGAGAACTGGCTGCCCCCCTCCCGCCCCCGTAGAGAACTGGCTGCCCCCCTCCTGCCCCGTAGAGAACTGGCTGCCCCCCTCCTGCCCCCGTAGAGAACTGGCTGCCCCCCTCCTGCCCCCGTAGAGAACTGGCTGCCCCCTCCCGCCCCCGTAGAGAACTGGCTGCCCCCTCCCGCCCCCGTAGAGAGCCTGGTGCCTCCGTAGAGAACTGGCTGCCTCCCTCCCGCCCCCGTAGAGAACTGTCTGCCCCCTCCTGCCCCCGTAGAGAGCCTGGTGCCTCCGTAGGGAACTGGCTGCCTCCCTCCCGCCCCCGTAGAGAACTGGCTGCCCCCATAGAGAACTGGCTGCCCCCTCCTGCCCCCCCCCCCCCCCCGTAGAGAGCTGGGTGCCCCTGTAGAGAACTGGCTGCCCCCTCCTGCCCCTGTAGTGAACTGGCTGCCCCCATAGAGAACTGGCTGCCCCCCTCCTGCCCCCCCGTAGAGAGCTGGGTGCCCCTGTAGAGAACTGGCTGCCCCCCTCCTGCCCCCATAGAGAACTGGCTGCCCCCCACCTGCCCCCGTAGAGAACTGACTGCCCCCATAGAGAACTAGCTGCCCCCCTCCTGCCCCCATAGAGAACTGGCTGCCCCCCTCCTGCCCCCATAGAGAACTGGCTGCCCCCCTCCTGCCCCCGTAGAGAACTGGCTGCCCCCATAGAGAACTGGCTGCCCCCCTCCTGCTCCCGTAGAGAACTGGCTGCCCCCCTCCTGCTCCCGTAGAAAACTGGCTGCCCCCCTCCTGCCCCCATAGAGAACTGGCTGCCCCCCTCCTGCCCCCGTAGAGAACTGGCTGCCCCTCCTCCTGCCCCCGTAGAGAACTGGCTGCCCCCCTCCCGCAGTAACAGCTGGTTACAAGAACACAGGTCGGTGATGAAACCTCCTCTGATGCAATAGGCTCCAGGAATGGAGGGGGGGGGGGGGGATGGGATTTGAATCCCACAAGACCTTTGCTGTGTAAGATCACTAACGAGGTGTGTAGTATCATTTACCTGTGAGATGTGATCAGAACATTTATCCAGGTGCAGGCGTCTGCAGAGCTGCCATTACACACAGCAGATGTCAGGCTGGGGGATGCCTTTGGGGTACATTGTAGAGGGGGGATTACAATCAAGGCGTTTGTACTAAAATATACAAAAGATTTAACAAAAATGTTTGTTTTTTTTCAAGGCTCAGAGAGTACACAGAAGAGGCAAAGCAGGCAGGATCTGCAACCTACACTACTGATGTAGTTCCCATTTTGCTGGGCAGGGGGCGCACTTTGGCCTTTTCCTCTTGGGAGCGATGGAGCCTCCTCCCAGCACTGGTTGTCTTTATTGCTCAGCAATGTTCATATCTATAATAATGTCACAGACAAGAATTCCTTGAAATTGTGCCGCCAAAGCTCAGAATTACACTGAATTGGGGGAGAAGCCGGTACTTCATCGAATTGGTCATCTACTGACGTTTTATTTTCTTGCAGGCGGAGTCCCTTTGTAGGGAAAGTTCACCCAAAAGCGATATTCCATTTATAGGTGGAGTCTGGAGAGTTGCGCCACCTGCTGGTATCTCTTGGGGATGCCAGCAATGAGATCCGCCCGCCATCTGTTCTGCCCACTGGGGAGGTCTGGGTGTTCACCTGCCTTCTGCTCCATTCACTGTAATATCAAATCAGATCCAGCGGGGAGGTCAGGTGCACAGATATCCCAGCACCCTCCAGTTTTGGGTGGAGTGACCCATATAATGTATATATGTATGTGTGTCAAAAGTATTGGGACACCTGCCTTTACACACACACATGACCAGTAATGGCATCCCAGTCTTAGTCCGTAGGGTTCAATATTGAGTTGGCCCTTTGCAGCTATAACAGCTTCAACTCTTCTGGGAAGGCCGTCCACAAGGTTTAGGAGTGTGTCTATGGGAATGTTTGACCATTCTTCCTGAAGAGCATTTGTGATGTCAGGTACTGATCTTGGACAAGAAGGCCTGGCTCGCAGTCTGCGCTCTAAGGGGACAAGCCCAACCCCTGAAAAACAACCCCATACCATAATCCCCCCCTCCACCAAATGATTTGGACCAGTGCACAAAGCAAGGTCCATAAAGACATGGATGAGTGAGATTGGGGTGGAGGAACCTGACTAGGCCTGCACAGAGTCCTGACCTCCAACCCGATAGAACACCTTTGGGATGAATTAGAGCGGAGACTGTGAGCCAGGCCTTCTCGTCCAACATCAGTGCCTGACCTCACTAATGCTCTTCTGGAAGAATGGTCAAACATTCCCATAGACACACTCCTAAACCTTGTGGACAGCCTATATTGTATATATTTTTATAAAATTTTATTTGTGTGTGTATATACAGGGGGTCCCTGACTTACGAATGCCCGACCTACGAACATCCCCTACTTACAAACCGGGCGCTGCCATTTTCCGCGGACTCTCGGCCATTCTGCGCATGCGTGGCCAGACGGAGCCCCGGAAAATGACGGCAAACATCGGAAATGTCCGTAATTGTCGGTCTGCACATGCGCGGCCGACTTACGAACATTTCCGATTTAAGAACAGGCGGACAGTCCCTAACGAGTTCGTAACTCTGGGACCCCCTGTAGTATAATTTTTTTTTTTTATATTCTATACAACTTTTATACTCCACACTCCCTAGAGCAGTGATGGCGAACCTATGGCATGCGTGCCACAGCTGGCACGCAGAGCCATCTCTGTGGGCACACGAGAGGGTCCAGGACTAGAGGTCTCTATCTCCTCGCAGCCCCCCTCCCTCCTTGCCCCCCTCTTTTTCCGTCCCCCTCTCTCTGTTCCCCCTCTCTCTCAGTTCACCCCTCTCTCAGCATCTCTCTGTCCCTATTCTCTCTGTCCCCTTCTCTTTCTCTGTTACCCCTCTCACACCCCTCTCTCTCTGTCCCCCCTCCCTCTCTCTGTTCCTCCTCTCTCTCAGCTCACCTCTCTCTCAGCATTTCCCTCTCTATGTTGCCCCTCTCCCTCTCTATGTTGCCCCTCTCCCTCTCTATGTTGCCCCTCTCCCTCTCTATGTTGCCCCTCTCCCTCTCTATGTTGCCCCTCTCCCCCTCTCTCTCAGCATATCTCTCACACCCCTCTCTCTCAGCCCCCCTCCCTCTCAGCATCTCTCACACCCCTCACTCTCGCTGTCCCCTCTCTCTCTCCCTCTCACACCCCTCTCTCTCAGCATCTCTCACACCCCTCACTCTCGCTGTCCCTCTCTCTCTCTCCCTCACACACCCCTCTCTCTCAGCCCCCCTCCCTCTCAGCATCCCTCCCTCTCAGCATCTCTCTCTCTCTCTCTCTCTCTCTCTCTCTCTCTCTCTCTCTCTCTCTCTCTCTCTCTCTCTCTCTCTCTCTCTCTCTCTCTCTCTCTCTCTCTCTCTCTCTCTCTCTCTCTCTCTCTCTCTCTCCCCCTATCTTTCGCTCAGCCCCCCTCTCTCACAAATTGCCGTGTTGGCACTTTGCAACACAAAACCAATGTATTTATTTCAGTTTGGGCACTCGGGCTCAAAAAGGTTCGCCATCACTGCCCTAGTGAGTGTGTAAAGGATAAGCAGAGACTGACTTTTTATTAAAAAAAAAAAAAAAAATACAGAACATGGGGAAGTAAAAAGCGAAACAGAACACGGAGTTCCCCTTTAATTCCTGAATGAATTAGGAGGCGGGGCGGTGGCACAGGGTCTGTGGAAAGCTTTGCCCCCTTTCTGCTGTGGGGAGATCAGGAGACTGTGTGGATTTCTTTTATAAAAGGCGTTGACTGGCCGTTCACCTGTGTGGTCGGAGTTCCCCTTTACGGCACAGGTGTGGCTCAGCAGGGAACGCTGGAAAGGAGCTCCGGTTTTTTCGCTCGCTGTACGCGGGCCGCATGCATCATGGAAATGACATTTTTGGATATACTCCCGATGTTGTTGCATGTAAAGGAACCGGTTGATCTGGTCCTGCAGATCATAGTCAGGACTGCAGCAACAAGGGAGTGAAAACCGGTAGAATCGGCACATCCCGCATTTACGTCTTCCGTCACTTTCCTATGTGCAGTCAGTTCTTCACCCCGCACCGTCACAATCCACATTATCCACTACGTCTGGTCTGTGTACTTTGTCATGGAAGAAGAATATACAGGGTTATTATAGCAAAAAATGAACCAAGTGTAATGATGAGTCTAGACATGTGCAATTCGTTTTTTTTTTTTTTTTTTTTTAGTTTTTCGTTCCTTTTCGTTCATTCGTTATCGTACGAATGAACGAACGATTCGCTAAAAATTTTAACGAATCGAACGAATCCGAAAAACAGCGAAAATCCGAAAAAAAACTAATTAGAAACAACGAATCTACGAAAGAAGAAAATCCGAAAAACGAAAACAGGAACAAGGAAAATCAAAATGAACGAAAAAATTCGTACATTCGTAACTTTTTTTTTTTTTGAATTGGTAATTTTCCGTGTCCCTTACAATGGCGCTGCTTAACGTGCCTCGAATGGATTGAACGAAAAAAATTCGTACATTCGTAACTTTTTTTTTTTTTTTTTTTTTGCGATTCGTAATTTTCCGTGTCTCTTACAATGGCGCTGCTTAACGTGCTTCGGATGGATTGAACGAAAAAATTTGTAACTTTTTCTTTCGATTCGGAATTTTCCATGTCTCTTAAAATGTAATAATAGCATACACATTACATAAAATTATGAATTATGCTCCGATTACGAATGTTACGAAAGTACGAATAAATACGAATGCGTCCGAATTTCAAATAAACGAATAAACTAAAATTAAACTAACGGAAAAACGAATCAACGAAAAAATAACTCCTACGAAAATACGAATCGTTACGAATACGAACACCGACGACTTACGAATTTATGTATCGTTACGAATCAACGGAAACGAAAATAAACAAATTTTTCTGTTGTGCACATGTCTAGTGATGACCTTGTTCACACAGGACGTACTACAACCCCCGGCAAAAAGTATGGAATCGCCACTCTTGGAAAATGTTCATTCAATTCTTTAACCACTTACAAGACCGGAAGGATTTGCCCCCTTAATGACCAGGCCATTTTTTTTGCGATAAGTCACTTTAACTGGCAATTTCGCGGTCGTGCAACGCTGTACACAAACAAAATTTGTGGGACTGCGACATTGCGGCGGACAGATCGGACACTTTTGACACTTTTTTTTTTTTTTGGGACCATTGACATGCAGCAATCAGAGCTATAAAAATGCACTGATTACTGCATAAATGTCACTGGCAGGGAAGGGGGTTAACACTAGGGGGGCGCTCAAGGGGTTAAATGTGTTCCCTAGGGAGGTGTTTCTAACTGTGGGAGGGAGGGGACTGGCTGGAGGAGGAGAGAGAGGTCGCTGTTCCTAAACACTAGAAATAGCAGATCTCACTCTACTCCTCTGACAGAACGGGGCTCTGGGTGCTTACAGTGACAGATCCCCATTCTGGCTCTTTCCTGCGATCGCGGGTGGCTGGCGGACGCACATCGTGGCTGCGCATGCCTGCTATTGCTCTTAAAGGAGCGGACGGAGAGCAAAGGCGATTTGTGGGAACGAGCCGACCTGCCGCAATATAATGACGGCGGCTGGTTGGCAAGTGATAAATTGTGTAGAAAAAAAAAACTAATCACAGACATGCCTCAAAACTATTTCCATTTAACATTCATACCTTCTGGCTTTAAGAAACACTTAAAGATTGAAAAAGAGAAAACTGCAATCAATTGCAACTCCGTCCCCTGTAGTACATCATATACCAGGCTGTATATTATACACAGGACTCTGCACATCATATTCCAGGCTCCACATTATACACAGGGCTCTAATGACACATCAATCTGTCTCACAGCCCATCAGGGACAAGGGGCTGGTGGATGGGATGGGATCAGGGACAGAGGAATGGTGGGATGGGATCAGGGACAGAGAAATGGTGGGTGGGATGGGATCAGGGACAGAGGGATGGTGGATGGGATCAGGGACAGAGGGATGGTGGATGGGATCAGGGACAGAGAAATGGTGGGTGGGATGGGATCAGGGACAGAGAAATGGTGGGTGGGATGGGATCAGGGACAGAGAAATGGTGGGTGGGATGGGATCAGGGACAGAGGGATGGTGGGTGGGATGGCATCAGGGACAGAGGGATGGTGGGTGGGATGGCATCAGGGACAGAGGGATGGTGGGTGGGATGGCATCAGGGACAGAGGGATGGTGGGCGGGATGGCATCAGGGACAGAGGGATGGTGGGCGGGATGGAATCAGGGACAGAGGGATGGTGGGCGGGATGGAATCAGGGACAGAGGGATGGTGGGCGGGATGGGATCGGGGACAGGGGGATGGTGGGCGGGATGGAATCGGGGACAGAGGGATGGTGGGCAAGATGGGATCAGGGACAGGGGGATGGTGGGCGGGATGGGATCAGGGACAGAGGGATTGTGGGTGGGATGGAATCAGGGACAGAGGGATGGTGGGTGGGATGGGATCACACTGTGTGCGGTGCCGATTCCCCCTGCTGCCCGGGTCCCCCCCATCCTGTTGGCTGCCCTGCAGTGCTGCTTGCTTCTCTCCTCTTCTCTCCCCCAGCTGCTCCAGGGGATGTTTTAGAATTGAGAGCGGGGGGAAGGGGCTAGTAAATGTGTAATTTACCAGCACCTTCCTTTTCTAAAAGAGGTTGTAAACTCGTCGCCTTTTTTTCACCGTAATGAATTTTATGCATTAAGGTGAAAAACCTCCTGTGCTGCAGCAGTGCCCCCGTGCCCCCCTTACAATTACCTGAGCCCTGTAATTCCCACATGACGGGGACGGGCACGCCAGATCCAGCCGGTGTCCTGATTGGATAGATTAATAGCAGCCATTGGCTCCCGCAGCCAATGACGCGGGTGCTGGGGAGCGGAGCCGAGTCCTGTTGTCTGTGTCTACGGACGCAGCAGCAGGACACAGGAGCGCACCCGCATGAGTGTCCCGTTGGAGAGCGCATCTAGGGCGGGACACTCGAGAAGAGGAGGAGCCAGGACCGCCACTGAGGGACCCCAGAAGAGGAGGAACGGGGGCCACTCTGTGCATAACCAACTGCACAGCGGAGGTAAGTATGACATGTTTGTTTTTTTGTTTTTTGTTTTTTTTAAACTGAACCTTTACAGCCCCTTAAATAAATGCACTCTATTAACCACTAGAGATCTGCGCTATAGCCGAATGACGGCTACAGCGCGGACCTGCTTTTCCGGGGACTATGTCTATTGACGTAGTCCTGTGTGCACGAGCGGCCTGCGCAGACCCCTGAAGGGCGCACGTGGCGCACTCTGTGATCAGAGAGTCTGTGAGACTCGCTGAATCACAGATCCGAGTAAGGGGTTGGTCCCGACCGCCTTACCACGTGATCAGCTGTCAGCCAATGACAGCTGATCATGTGATGACAATACAGCCGGTAATCGGCTATTTTTCCTCCTTGCGCTGACAGCGAGAGGAGAAAAAAAAAAAGCCCATCACCGGCGGCAGTGAGAGGGACATTAGCCCCGATCACTGCGATGTGTGCCCCAGCTCATCAGTGCCCACCTGTGCCCCCTACAAGTGCCGCCTGTCAGTGCCCACAGTGCCACCTGTCAGTGCCTGAACAATGCTGCACATCAGTGCCATATATCAGTGGTACCTATCAGTGCCCATCCGTGCCACTCATCAGGGCCCATCAGTGCCACCTTATCTGTGCCCATCAGTACCGACTTATCTGACCCTATCAGTGCCACCTTATCTGTGCCCATCAGTACCGACTTATCTGACCCTATCAGTGCCGCCTTAACGATGCCCATCAGTGCAGCCTATCAGTGCCCACCAGTGCCGCCTCATCAGTGCATATCAATGAAGCAGAAAAATTACCTGTTTGCAAAATTTTATAACAAACTATTAAACATGATTTTTTTTTCAAAATTTTCCATCTTTTTTTGTTTGTTTAGCAAAAAATAAAAACCCCAGTAGTGATTAAATACCACCAAAAGAAAATTTGATTTGTGGGGAAAAAAAATGATAAAAATTTAATTTGGGGGGGTTAAGTGCCCAGTAAGCAAGTGGTTAAGGTGGTCCTGATTTGCCCCCTTCCTGGGCAGCAAAAAGTGTGTAGAAAGTGAGATGAAGGGGAGGTAGAAGACGGGGAGGGTGATGGACGGCTGGGAATGTAAATCCCGGGACGGAGGAATGTCATATCCTCGGCACACATGATGATCCGGGAACACGTCAGACAAGACCTTCCACATTACAACATTCCCTGTCACCGTACAGATCAGCGCACAACACGCCGAGAGCCCAGCAACATGTCACAGCAAACAGTCCCCAGAGATCCCTACAGCTTCTCTGCTTTAAGGGCAACTCCACCCGAAAAGCAAAGCTGCAGCTGTAGCCGGAGTCACCTCCGCTCAGTCATTACAGTTCTATAAAAAAGCAGATCAGTGCAAACTAACAGTAGGGATGAGATCTATGGTTCAGTGCAAACTAAGACATCAGTAGGGATGAGATCTATGGTTCAGTGCAAACTAAGACATCAGTAGGGGTGAGATCTATGGTTCAGTGCAAACTAACACATCAGTAGGGATGAGATCTATGGTTCAGTGCAAACTAACACATCAGTAGGGATGAGATCTATGGTTCAGTGCAAACCAACACATCAGTAGGGATGAGATCTATGGTTCAGTGCAAACCAACACATCAGTAGGGATGAGATCTATGGTTCAGTGCAAACCAACACAACAGTAGGGATGAGATCTATGGTTCAGTGCAAACCAACACATCAGTAGGGATGAGATCTTTGGTTCAGTGCAAACTAACAGTAGGGATGAGATCTTTGGTTCAGTGCAAACTAACAGTAGGGATGAGATCTATGGTTCAGTGCAAACCAACACATCAGTAGGGATGAGATCTATGGTTCAGTGCAAACCAAGACATCAGTAGGAATGAGATCTATGGTTCAGTGCAAACTAACAGTAGGGATGAGATCTATGGTTCAGTGCAAACCAACACATCAGTAGGGATGAGATCTATGGTTCAGTGCAAACCAACACAACAGTAGGGGTGAGATCTATGGTTCAGTGCAAGCACAAGTTCAGGCCAAACTTTGGCGGTTTCCTGTTCGGCGGGAGCTAAACCTCATAGTAGTCATTAGACACGTGCAATTTGTTTCCTTCCAATTTAGTTTTTTTTAACTGAATTTCGACAAATTGGTTCATTCGGAAATATCCCAATTAACGAAAACCAGTTTAATGATTTTTTTGCGAATATTCTTAAATTAAAATATTCAAAAATTAGTAAATTTAAAAAATTAGCAAATTCCAAAATCAGAAAATGTGAAAATCTGATATAACTACCTAATAATAACTATTACTAACTATTAAATTCTAGGTATTGGAATTTCCTTTCAAACGTGGCTGTTTAGTGAAAGTAATACGAATTTAACCAAAGTTACGAATTATCCGAAATTGATTTGTTTTCATTTTATTAGTTTTTTATTTCGTTTTGTTTTGTGTTTTGGGTGATTCGTTATGATTGCAATTTGTAAATTTTTAAATTAGAAAATGAGTAAATTTGTAAATTAGAAAATGAGTAAATTTGTAAATTAGAAAATGAGTAAATTTGTAAATTAGAAAATTAGTAAATTTAAAAGTTTGTAAATTTGAAAATTCGTAAATTCTAAAATACTGAAAATGTGAAAATTCTAAAATCTGAAAATCCAAAAATAAAAAATAAAATTTGAAAGTATAACTAACTAATAATAACTAACTATTAAATTATAGGTATTGGAATTTCCTTTCAAACTTGGCTGTTAGTGAATGAAACTAATACGAATTTAACCAAGGTTACAAATTATTCGAAACAACGAATTCCGCATCTAAAATAATGGAACATAACTAATAATAATAAATAATAATAAAAACGTTATATTATTATTTATTAATTTGTTCCGTTCCATTTGTTTAGATGCAGCATTTGTTATTTCAAATAATTTGTAACTTCGGATAAATTCGTATTCATTACATTCACTAAGTTACGAATTATTTGAAATAACAAATGGAGCGGAACTAATTAATAATATAACGTTTTTATTATTATTTATTATTATTAGTGCCGTTCCATTTGTTTAGATGCGGCATTCGTTATTTCGGATAAATTCGTATTCATTACATTCACTTACAGCCAAATTTGAAAGGAAATTCCAATACCTATAATGAAATATTTATTATTAGTTATTTATTAGTTATTCTTTAGAATTTTCTTTCTTATTTTCGGATTTTCAGATTTTTTAACATTCAAATTTTCTGGATTTTAGAATTTACGAATTTTCAAATTTACAAACTTTTGAATTTTCAAATTTACAAACTTTTGAATTTTCAAATTTACAAACTTTTTAATTTTCAAATTCACAAATTTTTTTAATTTACAAATTGCAATCATAATGAATGACCCGAAGTACAAAAAAAAAATAAAAAACGAATGAAATGAAAACACATTTATTTTTTGGCCGTGCCCATGTCTAGTAGTCCTCCCCGGCCATGTAAGCAAAGGATGCGGGGAGAGGCACCAGGACCCTCAGATCTTCTACAGTTGTGCTCAAAAGTTTGCATCCCCTGGCAGAAATGGAGACATTTTGGCATTGATATTGGAAATATGATCATGCCAAAAAACTCTTTAATTTAGGCTGCATTCACATTTACTGTTGCATCATTTGTTGCTAGATATTTTAGCTGTTTTTTAGCTTTTCTTTATTTATTTTCTTCTTCTTATTATTATTTTTTTTTCGTTAGGGCAAGGGTTAAGGTTAAGTTATGGTTACCATTAGGGGTTAGGGTTAGCATTAGGGGTTAGGGTTATTTATTTATGTTTTTGTTTAGGGTTATTTATTATTTTATTTTTTTTGTTAGGGTTAGAGTGCTGAGACGGAGCTGTCAGAGCCTCCTCTATGGGGAGATGGGATGAAATGAGACCGCCTGTCCATTTTCTTCTGATCCGAAAATAGGGTCTCCATCCATCTGGATTTCACGGACAGGATCCAATCGGATATCGGCGGATGTCAGCAGACATTGTCGACGCTGTCTGATCAGGTCCGCCTGAAAAACTGCGGACTGGATCAGAAAGCTCATGGGAAAGGGGTCTACGGCTGTTGATACTACTACTACTTTTAAATAATAAATAAATACATAAATGTGAAATAAATAGACAAATAAAAATAATCATAAAAAAATTAAATAAATGAATACTAAGTACCGGTAATAATAAATAAATAAATAACTCCTACATAAATGTAAAATAAATAGGCAAATAAAAATAATCATAAAAAAAATTCAATAAATGAATACTAAGTAGTAATAAATAAATAACCCCTACATAAATGTAAAATAAATAGCCAAATAAAAATAATCATAAAAAAAATGTAATAAATGAATACTAAGTAATAATAAATAAATTAACCCCTAACCCTTTAAAAAAAAAAAATCTATTATTTTCTGTGAAAAGGGTTCAACATCTCCACTCCAAGTCTACTAAAGCGAAACGCCTGAAGCTCACAAAAGTTCTGGAGCTTTTTTTTTTGTAGCTCAAATCATGCAGATTTGAGCATTTCTGGCACGTTTTTATTCTCATAAGAATGTAAAATAAATACAAAAATAACTAAAAATCATCATAAGTAAAATAAATGAATAATAATATGTAAAAATACATAAATAGATGACAATTAACCCTTAAACAATATTAAATAAATTAT
Organism: Lithobates sylvaticus; assembly: GCA_028564925.1. Lineage (NCBI taxonomy): Eukaryota > Metazoa > Chordata > Amphibia > Anura > Ranidae > Lithobates > Lithobates sylvaticus. Next base: position 9,969,782 of record CM053037.1, read on the forward strand.
TATAGAAAATGGTAGAAATGGAGAGACGAGGAGGAGATAGAAGGAAGGAAGGAGATAGGAGGGATGAGGGAGGGAAAGGAATAGAGAAATGAGGAGGAGATAGAAGGAGGGATGAGGGAGGGATAGAAATGGAGAGATGGAGGAAAAAGGAGGGAAGGAGAGAGAAGTAGGGATGAGGGAGGGATAGAAATGGAGAGATGAGGGAGAGATAGAAGGAAGGGGGAGAGAGAAGGAGGATTGAGGGAGGGAAAGGAATAGACAGATGAGGAGGAGAGAGAAGTAGGGATGAGGGAGGGATAGAAATGGAGAGATGAGGAGGAGAAAGAAGGAAGGAAGGAGAGAAGGAGGGATGAGGGAGGGATAGGAATAAAGAGATGGAGGGATGAGGGAGGGATAGGAATAAAGAGATGGAGGGATGAGGGAGGGATAGGAATAGAGAGATGAGGAGGAGAGAGATGGAGGGATGGAGGAAAAAGAAGGAGGGAAGGAGAGAGAAGTAGGGATGAGGGAGGGATAGGAATGGAGAGATGAGGAGGAGAAAGAAAGAAGGAAGAAGGAAGGAAGGAAGGAAGGAAGGAGAGAAGGAGGGATGAGGGAGGGATAGGAATAGAGAGATGAGGAGGAGAGAGATGGAGGAAAAAGAAGGAGGGAAGGAGAGAGAAGTAGGGATGAGGGAGGGATAGGAATGGAGAAGGAAGGAAGGAAGGAAGGAAGGAAGGAAGGAAGGAAGGAAGGAAGGAAGGAAGGAAGGAGGAGGGATGAGGGAGGGATAGGAATGGAGAGATGATGAGGAGAAAGAAAGAAGGAAGGAAGGAAGGAAGGAAGGAAGGAAGGAAGGAAGGAAGGAAGGAAGGAAGGAGAGAAGGAGGGATGAGGGAGGGATAGGAATAAAGAGATGAGGAGGAGAGAGATGGAGGGATGGAGGAAAAAGAAGGAAGGAAGGAGAGAATGAGGGATGAGGGAGGGATAGGAATAGAGAGATGGAGGGATGAGGGAGGGATAGGAATAGAGAGATGAGGAGGAGAGAGATGGAGGGATGGAGGAAAAAGAAGGAAGGAAGGAGAGAATGAGGGATGAGGGAGGGATAGGAATGGAGAGATGGAGGAAAAAGAAGGAGGGAAGGAGAAAGAAGTAGGGATGAGGGAGGGATAGAGATGGAGAGATGAGGAGGAGAAAGGAGGAAGGAAGGAAGGAGAGAAGGAGGGATGAGGGAGGGATAGAAATGGAGAGATGAGGAGGAGAAGGAAGGAAGGAAGGAAGGAGAGAAGGAGGGATGAGGGAGGGATAGGAATGGAGAGATGTGGAGGAGAGAGAAGTAGGGATGAGGGAGGGATAGAAATGGAGAGATGAGGAGGAGAAGGAAGGAAGGAAGGAGGGATGAGGGAGGGATAGGAATAGAGAGATGAGGAGGCAATAGAAGGAAAAAGAAAGGATGATGGAGTGATAAATAAATAGAAGGAGAGATAAATGAGGGATAACAATAGAGGCGGCACACAGTGGGGGTGATTCCTGGCTGTATCGGAGCTCTTCCAGGTGTTTTTTGGACTCGCAGAGCTCATTCACTTTCGTTGGGTATAAAATCTCGCCGTCTATGAAGTGACACGATGTGAAGTCCCCGGACAGCTCTCAGGAAGGGAAATTCACAGAAACATTGTGATAGAAACTCTCACATCACATTTTACTTGTTGAAGTTGCTTTCATTTTCCTAGCAGACAGAACATTTCTTGTACTGGGAGATGATGATAGAGGAAATCTGTCCCATGTATATATATATATATATATATATATTCTGCTACTTGCTTGACTTTCTCCGGCTCCAATACGTTTTCCAGTTGATGACCAGAAACAAGCATGCAGCCAGTGAAGACAAGTCAGACTTTCTGGTGTCATGGACAGGAGGACAGTTCAGGATTGGGCTCCTTGCTGGAAAACGGGGCAACTCTCCGCATATGTCTGAGAGCCGCCTGAGATATGAGATCCGAGTCACCCCAACAATGGGACCCCCCTTCCAGCAGATCCATCTTCTCTAGTCACAGCAAATAAACACACTTCCTGTCCTAGAGGACTACAGAAGACCTCCCCCTCTCATCATCCCTATAATGTAGAGAGTAGATATGCTGTAGTTCTATATGAATGTATAGTAATAAAAAGAATAGTGTGTGACTATAATGGGACATTAGAGTGTAAGCTCTTCTGGTACAGAGACCGATGTGACGGGCTCAGTGTTCTCTGTACAGCACTGTGGTATATGTTAGAGCTATACAAATGTATAATAATAGTGTGACTGGGGGGGGGGGGGGCATTAGATTGTAAGTAATTCAATAGATTGTTTTTCTTTGAAGTTGTTTGATTTGAAAACAAATTCCAACCCCGTTATGATACATTGTTTCCATATTTCCATAATTCGGGTTCTTCTCCATTATACATAACAATACATTTCCATTGCTGACACAGAAACTTTGTCATACAGAGTTGGTGTGACAAAAATAATATAAGATCAAAGTATACAATAACAGAATGTGAGGAGAGGAGGGGGATGGGATGTGGTGAAGACTAAAACCTCAACAATATCATCTGAAAATGTTTTATTATGTCTGTAAACTTAATAAAATACACCTGTTGATCCTGCCAGAAATCTTGTGAGCTGGTAACTTCCTGTGCTGACTGTTCAGTTACATTGCTCCCAGTTCTCTATGAGAACTACTAAAAAAAACACCTATTATGGAGAGTAGGAGCAGGGCAGGGTTCTCTAGTACATCTACTTTTTGTTCTGTTTTTATGATATTGTTTGTATTGCCTTGAAAAAGTATTCATACCCCTTGGCATTTTCTACATTTTGTCATGTTTCAACCAAAAACATAAATGTATTTAATTGGGATTTTATGTAACACAAAGTGTCACATAATTGTGAAGTGGAAGGAAAATGATAAATAGTTTTCAAATAAATATGTAAAAAGTGTGGGGGGGCATTTGTATGGCGCCCCCCCCCCCCGGAGTCAATACTTTGTAGAACCCCCTTTCTCTACAAGTCTTTTTGGGGATGTCTCTACCAGCTTTGCACATCTAGAGAGGACATTGTTGCCCATTCTTCTTCTTTGCAGAATACCTCAAGCTCTGTCAGATTGGATGGAGAGCGTCTGTGATCAGCAATTTTCAAGTCTCACCACAGATTCTCAATGTGATTTAGGTCTGGACTGTGACTGGGCCATTCTAACACATGAATATGCTTTGATCTAAACCATTCCATTGTAGCTCTGGCTGTATGTTTCGGGTCGTTGTCCTGCTGGAAGGTGACACCTCCCCCCCAGTCTCAAGTCTTTTGCAGACTGTAATAGGTTTTCTTCTAAGATTGTCCTGTATTTGGCTCCATCCATCTTCCCATTAACTCTGACCAGCTTCCCTGTCCCTGCTGAAGAAAACCATCCCCACCACATGATGCTGCCACCACCATGTTTCACAGTGAGGATGGTGTGTTCAGGGTGATGTGCAGTGTTAGTTTCCCCCACACATAGTGTTCAGTGGCGGCTGGTGCTCAAAATTTTTGGGGGGGCGCAAATAAACAGCCTCACTGTGCCATCAAACGCTGCCACTGTGCCCATTAAATGCTGCCACTGTGCCCATCAAACGCTGCCACTGTGCCCATCAAACGCTGCCACTGTGCCCATCAAACGCTGCCACTGTGCCCCTTCAAGTGCTGCCAGAGTGCCCCTCCAAGTGCTGCCAGAGTGCCCCTCCAAGTGCTGCCAGAGTGCCCCTCCAAGTGCTGCCAGAGTGCCCCTCCAAGTGCTGCCAGAGTGCCCCTTTAAGTGCTGCCAGAGTGCCCCTTTAAGTGCTGCCAGAGTGCCCCTCCAAGTGCTGCCAGAGTGCCCCTCTAAGTGCTGCCAGAGTGCCCCTTTAAGTGCTGCCAGAGTGCCCCTCCAAGTGCTGCCAGAGTGCCCCTTTAAGTGCTGCCAGAGTGCCCCTTTAAGTGCTGCCAGAGTGCCCCTCAAGTGCTGCCAGAGTGCCCCTTTAAGTGCTGCCAGAGTGCCCCTCAAGTGCTGCCAGAGTGCCCCTTTAAGTGCTGCCAGAGTGCCCCTTTAAGTGCTGCCAGAGTGCCACTTTAAGTTCTGCAAGAGTGCCCCTTTAAGTGCCCCTCCAAGTGCTGCCACTGTGCCCCCTGCCTGCCCTCTGCACTTACCTTGTCTCGATGTGCAGCTGGTGATGGCGTCAGGCGGCGAGCGGTGTCTCATCATCCGAGGTCTTCTTCTCCCGCGCTCCTCCTGTCTTCTGCTATCGTCCGTCCGAGGTCTTCTTCTCCCGCGCCTGTCTTTTGCTATGATTGGACGCCTAGCGTCCAATCACAGCGCCTGTGACTTCAGCCAATCAGGTTACAGGTAACAGACCTGGCAACCTGATTGGCTGAGAGGCGGGTCTGTGTTAGGGAAGCGATGTATTCGCTTCTCTAACACAATACTGTGTAATCAGCGAACGCACGGCCGTGCGCCCGCTGTTTACACTTAGGGAAGCCTATTAGAGCACACCGCTCTAATAGGGTCCCCTATTAGAGCTTACAGCTCTAATAGGGGCGCTTCCCGCAACACCCCCCCCCCACTGTAATTCAGATGCCGGCGCCCGATCAGGGGCCGGACACCTGAATAGGGGGCGGCAGAGGTGACAATAGATAGATTCATGCAATGCATGAATCTATCTATTGGTGATAGAGCGGTGCATATTGCACTGTGCTCGGCGCCCTTAAAGGGACATGTTTAAATAATTTTTTTTTTTTTTTTTGAACTTTTTTTTTTTATTTTTTTTTATTTATTTTTTAACTGCAAGGGGGGGGGGGGGGGGCGGCGCCCGGGCGCCCCCTATGGACGGGCCGCCACTGATAGTGTTTTTCTTTTAGGCCAAAAAGGTCAATTTTGGTCTCATCTGACCAGATCACCTTCTTCCACATGTTTGCTGTGTCCCCCACATGGCTTCTCACAAACTGCAAACAGGACTTCTTATGACTTTCTTTCTCCAATGTCTTTCTTCTTGTCACTCTTCCATAAAGGGCAGATTTGTGGAGAACACGACTAATAGTTGTCCTGTGGACAGATTCTCCCCCCTGAGCTGTGGATCTCTGCAGCTCCTCCAGAGTTACCATGGACCTCTTGGCTCTTCTCTGATGAATGCTCTCCTTGCCCGGCCCGGTCAGTTTAGGTGGACGGCCATGTCTTGGTAGGTTTGCAGTTGTGCCATACTCTTTCCATTATCCGATGATGGATTGAACAGAGCTCTGTGAGATGTTCAAAGCTTGGGAGATTTTTTTTATAACCGAACCCTGCTTTATACTTCTGCACAACTTTATCCCTGACCTGTCTGGTGTGTTCCTTGGCCTTCATGATGCTGTTTGTTCACTAAGGTTCTCTAACAAACTTCTGAAGGCTTCACAGAACAGCTGTATTTATACTGAGATTAAATTACACACAGGTGGACTCTATTTACTAATTAGGTGACTTCTGAAGGCAATTGGTTCCTCTAGATTTTAGTTTGGAGTATCAGAGTAAAGGGGACTGAATACAAATGCCCCCCCCCCCCACACTTTTCACATATTTATTTGTAAAAAAAATTGAAAACCATTTATCATTTTCCTTCCACTTCACAATTATGTGCCACTTAGTGTTGGTCTATCACATAAAATCCCAATAAAATACATTTATGTTTTTGGTTGTAACATGAAACAATGTGGAGAATTTAAAGGGGTATGAATACTTTTTCAAGGCGCTGTATTGCAGGATTTACATTCAGCCGGGTTGCTTTGGCAGTCTGAGCGCCCCCCCCCCCCCCTTACCCCCAAGGAGGAGTTCTTGGCTCCCGTCCAGAGAGGTCTTTATGTGAGAAGTTGATCACCTCTCTGGGCGTCTGATGGAGCAGATGGTGGCTGAATTTCTGCAGCCTAGAAATGAATGGGGAGTCGTCATTTATCAGGACACACAAAAGCACCTGACCGCTCCGCGCCCGTTCACGGGAGGCCGATTATCCTCGGGGCACCGCAGTGCGCAGGACTTTCCTGCCACCTCCCTCACTTCTCGACTTTTCACCAAGGTGAACGGACGCAACTTAGCCGATAATACCGGGATGGAGACAGAGGACTTCACTTTTTGTTGTCTTTGACCTGCTGCTACAATGGTGACCTAATGGGGCTCATTCATTCATTCATTGTGGTGACGGGGTAAAGCGAGTATTACACAATACACACAATACACACCAAACACACCAAACACACCAAACACGACAAAAACACACAAAACACACCAAACACGACAAAAACACACAAAACACACCAAACACACCAAACACGACAAAAACACACAAAACACACAAAACACACCAAACACACCAAACACACCAAACACACCAAACACACAAAACCACCAAACACACCAAACACACCAAACACGACAAAAACACACCAAACACACCAAACACGACAAAAACACAAAACACACCAAACACGACAAAAACACACAAAACACACCAAACAGGACACACAATGTAAATGCCACGCTGCTACTTCATCTGAATATACAATGTCTTATAAATAGACCCCAAGCCACGCCCTGAGTTCAAGAGTTACATGAGTTTGTGACATCTACTTGCCCCAAAACCCAAAATGTATCCCACAGTGCTTCACTTTTTCCACATTTTGTTATGTTGCAGCCTTATCCCAAAATGTATTATTTTCCTAATTTTCCTCAAAATTCTACAAACAATCCCCCATAATGACAACGTGAGAGAAGTTTGTTTGAATTCTTTCCAAATTTAATAAAAATAAAATAATCCTATGTACATAAGTATCACAGGCTCCTCCCATGTACATAAGTATCACAGGCTCCTCCCATGTACATAAGTATCTCCTCCCATGTACATAAGTATCACAGACTCCTCCCATGTACATAAGTATCACAGGCTCCTCCCATGTACATAAGTATCACAGACTCCTCCCATGTACATAAGTATCACAGACTCCTCCCATGTACATAAGTATCACAGGCTCCTTCCATGTACATAAATATCTCAGGCTCCTCCCATGTACATGGGTATCACAGTCTCCTCCCATATACTTATGTACATGGTAGGAGCCTGTGATACTTTTGTGCGTGGGAGGAGCCTGTGATACTTATGTACATGGGAGGAGTCTGTGATACTTTTGTACATGGGAGGAGCCTGTGATACTTATGTACATGGGAGGAGTCTGTGATACTTATGTACATGGGAGGAGTCTGTGATACTTGTGTGCATGGGAGGAGCCTGTGATACTTATGTGCATGGGGGAGCCTGTGATACTTATGTACATGGGAGGAGCCTGTGATACTTATGTACATGGGAGGAGTCTGTGATACTTATGTACATGGGAGGGGCAGTTGGGGACAGTTGGGGCAGTTGGGGACAGTTGGGGGCAGTTGGGGACAGTTGGGGGCAGTTGGGGACAGTTGGGGGCAGTTGGGGACAGTTGGGGGCAGTGGACAGTTGGGGACAGTGGGGGGCAGTTGGGGACAGTGGGGGGCAGTTGGGGACAGTTGGGGACAGTGGGGGGCAGTTGGGGGCAGTTGAGGACAGTGGGGGGCAGTTGAGGGCAGTTGGATATCACAATGGGAAGGAACGGTGTAGGGGAATTGTTACTATCCCCGATCACACGTTAGAGTTTGGATCTGCCGTCTCACAGTAAACAATAAACGGTTCCTGTTCCTCTGTGTGTGTGTGGATGGACGCTCTGACTTCCTGTGCAGCACCCCACTTCCTGCCTGTCTTTGTCTCGGAGATCCAGAAACACTTGTCTGTCTTCTGCATCGAAGGCTCATCTCATATTAGATTGCTTCCTCACACATCTGGAGACACGTATAAAATACTCTCCTCGTTCTACAGTCACCTCGCCCCGGACGTGGCTGATCGGATGGCCTGAAATAAGAACTGCCTGTGTTCCCCATGGAGCTTTGCTGGGATGTGGGAAGTTGGGTATTAAAGTGTATGTAGGATCGTTGCCCGCATTCTCCACCAAAAAAAAAAAGTGTTTGTAAATCTGGAAGAATGAGCGTCTCTTTCGGTGTGTAATATGAACAGCGGAAAGCCTTTTATTATATCGGTTTGATGAGTGGAAAGTAGTACTGCTGATCCTGCCAGTGAGCCATGCAAGAGAAAAGGAGAGGGGGAGGTGTTCTGTAGTCCTAACACACTGCTTAGCATACTTTATATTCCTCCTCCCAAATCCACCCCCTGCTGAAATTCCCTCCATCCCAGCACAAATCTTTGAGCTCACCCCCCCCCCCCCCCTCCAGCTCATATCCTCTTTTCCCATACGCCCGACAGCACCATCCTCTGGCTGGTGGGAGGGGCCCCTGCCTTAGTACTCCTCTCATCAGCGCTGATACAAGCAGTGGGCTGGCTTTTGGGAGGGGCTAAATGCTTTTATAAGTGGTAAGTGGGTATCTCTAGGCAGCCTCCATGATTGAAGGAACTGAAACCCAATGAATGAAAGGGGCGGGTCAGGGAGGAAAGAGATAGATAATGCTGGACGTCCTTCGGCCAGAGAATGAGGCGGAGCTCTATCTGACTTGCTGCAGCATCTAATGCACATGGTGAGAAGCTCACAGTGTGCGGTGAAATCAGAGGAAGTCATTTCAGTCCAGGAGAGGAGGCGGTACAACAAGACTGAAGGGGAGGCTGGAGATTTAGTTATGAAGGGTTAGAGCCTCTGTCAGTCCGTCTGCTAGAGCTGCCTGTGTCCCTAGAGCGGGGACTACCCCAGAGACCCAGGAGGGGCCCTCTGGGAGACCGGCAAACATTGAATCCTCCAGCTGTGACCTGTGTGCACACTGCACTCTGCACTGCCAGCAACCTCCCAACTGTCACAGCAAGGCCAGCAACCTGCCCAGCAACAGGCTGCGATTGGCTGGGAAAGAAGGATGCTGGTGATAAGAGTGAGTCACTTGTATCCATTGTTCCTGCACCATGAGGATCAGTGCTGATCAAGGTCCTTCCACAGTCATGTGATCCCTCCCTTCCCTACACAGCAACCGTCCTCACCGGGGACACAATCCCACAATTATTACTGGTGGAATTCTGCACTTAGCCCCGCCTTCTCAGAATGTTTGAAACAAAAAAAGTATATAAACTGTTTGGATTGTAAACTCTAAGGATCCGGCCCTCTGATCCCTCCAGTATTGTATTATAACTGTACTGTCTGCCCGAACGTTGTAAAGCACTGCGCTTTATAAATCCTGTATAATAATAATTATTGTATTAATATATTATATAAATATGATTATTATTAAGCACTTATTATTATTATTATTAATAGTGTTAAGCATTTATCATTACTATTGTTGTTATTGTTATATAGTGTATATAATTATTATTATTTAGTATATATTTATATTATTATATAGAATATAGTATTATTAAAATTATTATTATTATTAATTTCATTATATAGTATTTAGTATGACGTTTATTGTATTATTATTTTTATTATTATTTAATATAATTATTATCATTTAGTATATATAAATATTATTATATAGTATATATTATTATTCTGATTATTATTATTATTAAGCATTTATTATTATAATTGTTATATAGTGTATATAATTATTATTATTTAGTATATATTTATATTATTATTTAGAATATAATATAAAATATATTATTATTATTATTATTATTATATAGTATTATGCTATATAATAATAAAAAAAATGGGCAGACTTGATGGACTACTCTGTATTTTTCTGCAAATCTCTTTTCTATGTTTCAATGATTATTATTATTATTATTATTATTATTTAGTATAAATGAACATTATTATATAGTATATATTCATATTATTATTATTTAGTATTTAATATTATTATTAGTTGTATATTATTATATAGTATATACAGTATATCATTATATAGCATATATTCTTCTTCTTATTATTATTATTTAGTATTTAGTATTATTAGTAGTAGTATATATACAGTATATCATTATATAGAATATATTTTTCTTATTATTATTATTTTCTTCTTACTTTTTTTGTATATATTATTACATTTTTAGTTATTATATAGTATATTAATATTATTTTTAAAATTATATAATAAATAGTATATTATTATTATTTATATATTATTATTATTATTATTATTAAGCATTTATTATTATTGTTATATAGTGTATATAAATATTATTTAGAATATATTTATATTATTATATATAATATAATTACTATATAGAATATATTATTATTATTAATATTAATATTATTATATAGCATTATGCTATATAATAATAAAAACAAAAAAGAAATGGGCAGACTCAAAGGATTACTTTTTCTGCCATAACTTGTATATGTTTCAATGATGATGATAATTATTCTTATTATTTTGTATATATGAATATTATTCTATAGTATATATTCTTATTCTTATTATTTTGTATTTATTATTATTAGTTGTATATTAATATTATTATATAGTATATACAGTATATCATTATATAGAATATATTCTTGTTCTTCTTTTTATTATTTAGTATATATGAATTATATATATATTATATAGTCCTCTTCTTCTATTATTATTATTTAGTATGTATTGTAATTAGTAGTATATAAATATTATTATATAGTATATAATCTTATTATTATTATTATTATTTTCTTCTTACATTCTTTTGAATATATTATTAAGTTTTTAATTATTATATAGTATATTATTATTATTTTTCAATTCATTATATAATAAAAAGTATATTATTACTATTATTATAGTAACACACACACACATATATATATATATATATGCACTTTTTTTTCTTTGTAAAGGGTCACGTGATGAACCCTTCTGCTTACCCCTGGCAGTGCAGTCCCCTTATTCTACAATACAGGGGGGGGAGGGGAGGGTGAAGACGCGGGTATTTCGGAAGCCCTGATTTTCCAGGAGGAGTTCTCCTTTAATTCTGTATTCTATATATAGAGGTGACACTTCCTGTGGGTGTGGCTAGAAGGATTCACACATTTCTGATTTCCTATCATTCGGTTGAATGAGGGCGGTGATTCATGTCCTCCTCTGCCTTGTGGCGGCTAATCAAGAGCCTGCGCCCCGCTCCATGTGGGCAGGAATTGGAGGGGCAGGCAGTACATTTCTATACCCCGGGGTCCCCCCCCCCCCCCGCTCAGTCTGATGACATCATCATTTCCTCCAATACATCTCTTTATTCTCTTCTCCTGACTCTTTGTGTTGTTGGTGTCTTAGCCCCGCCCACTTTTGCCACATCTTGCTGCCTGCCCATCAGCATGCAGGAGTAAACCTGCACTGTAAGCTGACCACGCATGCTGAGACATGTGTCAGTATTTATTACCCCTCATACAGGTCACAGGACCCCCCCCCCCCCCCCGACAATGCATTGCTCTGCATTTCTCTTCAGAAGAACAGCACCATCGTTGTTCAGGCATCATCCAAGGTCACCATCTACTTCCTGGAGTGAGATTCCGGCTCAAGGGTGACACCGTAATGGTGCCTGCCTGAGTTCTTGGCTGTGTTCACAAATGTTTGACACAGATCAGCCCCTGCTGCAGCCTTTTATCTTGTGACTTGTTACAAAATGTCCATCACTGAGGGAGAGAAGACTGGGGAAGGGCTTCCTACTGCCTGCAGCAGACTGAAAACATCACTGCAAAGTCAATGATTGGGGCTCAATGTAAATGTAAGAGGAGATGGTCAGAGACTGCAGACATAATACAGGAGATGGTCAGAGACTGCAGACATGTACAGGAGATGGACAGAGACTGCAGACATTGTACAGGAGATGGTCAGAGACTGCAGACATAGTACAGGAGATGGACAGAGACTGCAGACATAGTACAGGAGATGATCAGAGACTGCAGACATAGTACAGGAGATGGTCAGAGACTGCAGACATAGTACAGGAGATGGACAGAGACTGCAGACATAGTACAGGAGATGGTCAGAGACTGCAGAAATAGTACAGGAGAAGGTCAGAGACTGCGGACATAGTACAGGAGATGATCAGACACTGCAGACCTATTACAAGAGATGGTCAGAGACTGCAGACATAGTACAGGAGATGATCAGAGACTGCAGACCTATCACAAGAGATGGTCAGAGACTGCAGACATAGTACAGGAGATGGTCAGAGACTGCAGATATAGTACAGGAGATGGTCAGAGACTGCAGACATAGTACAGGAGATGGACAGAGACTGCAGACATAGTACAGGAGATGATCAGAGACTGCAGACATAGTACAGGAGAAGATCAGGGACTGCAGAAATAATACAGGAGAAGATCAGAGACTGCAGACATAGTACAGGAGATGGACAGAGACTGCAGACATAGTACAGGAGATGGTCAGAGACTGCAGACATAGTACAGGAGAAGATCAGGGACTGCAGAAATAATACAGGAGAAGATCAGAGACTGCAGACATAGTACAGGAGATGATCAGAGACTGCAGACCTATTACAGGAGATGATCAGAGACTGCAGACATAGTACAGGAGATGATCAGAGACTGCAGACATAGTACAGGAGAAGATCAGAGACTGCAGACATAGTACAGGAGACGTTCAGAGACTGCAGACATAGTACAGGAGACATTCAGAGACTGCAGACATAGTACAGGAGATGGACAGAGACTGCAGACATAGTACAGGAGATGATCAGAGACTGCAGACCTATTACAAGAGATGGTCAGAGACTGCAGACATAGTACAGGAGATGATCAGAGACTGCAGACATAGTACAGGAGATGATCAGAGACTGCAGACATGATACAGGAGATGATCAGAGACTGCAGACATAGTACAGGAGAAGATCAGAGACTGCAGACATAGTACAGGAGACGTTCAGAGACTGCAGACATAGTACAGGAGACGTTCAGAGACTGCAGACATAGTACAGGAGATGGTCAGAGACTGCAGACATAGTACAGGAGAAGATCAGGGACTGCAGAAATAATACAGGAGATGATCAGAGACTGCAGACCTATTACAGGAGACGTTCAGAGACTGCAGACATAGTACAGGAGATGGTCAGAGACTGCAGACATATACAGGAGATGGTCAGAGACGGCAGACATAGTACAGGAGATGGTCAGAGACTGCAGATATAATACAGGCGATGGTCAGAGACTGCAGACATAGTACAGGAGACAGTCGGAGACTGCAGAAATAATACAGGAGAAGATCAGAGACTGCAGACGTTGTACAGGAGACAGTCGGAGACTGCAGACATAGTACAGACCACTAGAAATGACAATGTAGGATATAGACGTGGATTAGGATATAGAAATGTGATATAACCAAACCACAAACTTGGCCGCCACGTGGCAGGATCGTGCCCCCGCCTGAATAATACAAATCCCTTGAAAGTTTGAAGAAATACTTGGCTGTGGCCTTTGCACAGCGGCAATCATTTCCCAATTTCATGAACAGATCGATGCGACATTGGCTGCCCTTGCTCGCCAGAAATCGATCAACAAGAAAATCCCTCTTCATACAGAGCTAGCGGTATCTGACCTTCGATCCTAAACTGATCCAGATATCTATCCAACTAGAAGTAACGGGCCGCTGTCAGGGCGGGGGAGGTCTGTCAGTACTTGGAGGAGGAAGAACTGCACTCTCCGGGTGCAGGAGGTCTACATTTCTAAAATCTCTCCCTCTACATATAGAGAGAGGGGGGGGGGGGATAGGTCTTATGTCGCGTACACACGATCGGATTTCCGGCCAGAAAAGGACAGATGAGAGATTTTCATCGGAAAATACGACTGTGTGTAGGCTCCATCGGAATTTTGCTGGCCTGAATTTCCGCCAGCAAACAAAAAGGTTTCTATCGGAAAATCTGATCGTCTGTAGCAATCGGACACGCAAAATTCCTACGCATGCTCGGAAACAATTCGACGCATGCTCGGAAGCATTGAACTTCATTTTTTCTCAGCTCGTCTTAGTGTTGTACGTCACCGCGTTCTTGATGTGTGTGACCGTGTGTAGGCAAGACAGTTTGAGCGGAATTCCGTCGGGAAAACCATCAGAGCTTTTTCTGACGAGAATTCGAATCCTGTGTATGCGGCATTAGAGAGAGGGAGAGAGAGAGAGAGGGAGAGAGAGAGGGAGGGAGAGGGAGAGAGGGGGGTAGATTTTTAGAGAGAGAGAGAGGGAGATAGATTTTTAGAGAGAGAGCGACAGAGAGATTTTAGAGAAGGGGAGATTTTAGAGACAGAGAGTAAAAGGGGATAGATTTTATAAAGAGAGAGAGGTATATGTTTGAAAGAGAGGGAGAGGGGGGATAGATTTTAGAGTGAGGGAAACGGGGGAGGGATAGATTTTAGAGAGAGAGGGGATAGATTTTAGAGAAAGAGAGAGGGAGATTTTGGAGAGAGAGAGAGGGGGGGATAGATTTTAGATAGCGGGAGAGAGGGGGGGGGGTAGATTTTACTGAAAGAGAGGGGGGATAGATTCTAGAGCAGGAGAGAGAGGGAGATCGATTTTAGAGAGGGGTTGATTTTGGAGAGAGAGAGGGGGGGGGGATTGATTTTAGAGAGAGACAGATTTGAAAGAGAGGGGGGGGGGGGATAAATTTTAGCAAGAGAGAGTAAAAGGGGATAGATTTTAGAGAGGGGGGGGGGATTTTATAGAGCGAGAGAGGGATAGATTTGAAAGAGAGGGGGATAGATTTTAGAGACGGTGGGGATTTTGGGGAGAGAGAGATAGAGGGGGGATAGATTTTAGATAGAGAGGGATAGATTTTAGAGAGAGAGAGAGGGGGATAGATTTTAGATAGCGGGAGAGAGGGGGGGGTAGATTTTACTGAAAGAGAGGGGGGATAGATTCTAGAGCAGGAGAGAGAGGGAGATCGATTTTAGAGAGGGGTTGATTTTGGAGAGAGAGAGAGGGAGAGACGGGAGGGGGGGAGGGGGGATTTGATTTTAGAGAGAGACAGATTTGAAAGAGAGGGGGGGGATAAATTTTAGCAAGAGAGAGTAAAAGGGGATAGATTTTAGAGAGGGGGGGGGATTTTATAGAGCGAGAGAGGGATAGATTTGAAAGAGAGGGGGATAGATTTTAGAGACGGTGGGGATTTTGGGGAGAGAGAGATAGAGGGGGGATAGATTTTTAGATAGAGAGGGATAGATTTTAGCGAGAGAGAGGGAGAGGGGGATAGATTTTAGGGAGAGGGGGATAGATTTTAGGGAGAGGGGGATAGATTTTACAGAGTGGGAGAGGGAGAGAGAAGTATTTTGCACAGAAGAGAGGTCCAGCTTGTGCTGCCGTTTATGTGCGTTGTCTTGTCACACACTGACTCGCATCGCCTTGCCAAAGCAAAACATTTATTTTGTAGCTTTGAATAGTGTTGTTGTAGTACAGATCAGCCCCCGCTGCAGCCTCTTACCTACAAAGTTACAATGTCACTGGTGGGGGGGGGGGGAGACTGAAGACATGCTTCCTCCTGTCTGCAGCAGACAAAGTCTCTGTGGGAATTTCTAGGCTGACACTTTTGAAGAGGTGGAGTTTTTCTGTGGAATGACACCGGTGTCGCTGTCGTACAGGTCAGGAATTTATTGCTCATTTTATGAAATAAAATCTGGTTAATAGAGGTGGAAATGGTCAGAAAGTTCTCCTTCGTGTCACGATCTCGGTGAGGGTCACATCTTCCGTGGTCATCACATGATCTGAGTAAGGTCTTTGAGTCTTAGAACGTTCTGGAAGACCACCGTGGTCTAAAACAATTTTTCCAGGCAGCGCCCACTACAGACCGACCGTATCGATCCATCGATGATCATCCAATACTGCTGGAATGTGTTAGTGAAGTCCGAAATGTGGTGGTGGGGGGGGGGAGGGGGGGTTGGCACGTCCGGGAATCGGTGCCTACGGCAAAGATTTCAAATAATAACAGAATAAATCTTTTCCCCGGAGACACCAGACAATGGTGAATGGAGACAACAGCTGTGCCACGTGACCGGCTGGAAAGCTTTTTACGATGGCCATTGTCTGGGGGAGTCACAAGGGGGGGGGGGGGGGGAGCGGCACGCCAAGGACACTTGACTTTGAAGTTGTCTTTTTCTGGCTTTGTAAAAAATTAAATAAAAAAATAACGTGTTCTTTCTTGAGCTGGTCATACACTAGTAGATTTTTTTTGAACGGACGTCGAATGAAAAACACCCATCAGTACGTTCGATGACGTGATGGAAGTTTGCTTTACCCACTTGCCAACCGCAATACATATATATATATATATATATATATATAAGAAGGCCGGTATGGTGGCCTGAATTTATGGGAGGAGCCCGGAGGGTATTTAACCACTTTTAGACCGGACCATTTTGCTGGCGCTTCAACTGACAATTGCGCGGTCGTGCGACGTGACTCCCAAACAAAATTGACGTCCTTTTTTCCCCCACAAGAAGAGCTTTCTTTTGATGGTATTTGATCACCTCTGCGGTTTTCATTTTTTTGCGCTATAAACAAAAAAAGAGCGACAATTTTGAAAAAAAAAAAACGCATTATTTTTTACTTTTTGCTATAATAAATACACAGTGGAACCAGCACTACAACATATCCAAAGATGGGGTTCCTAGCTCTAAATGGCCCCGAGATACGGGGCCCCAAAGTCAATTCGGAAAATGTCATTCTCTGCTGCAGAAAAGTTCTTGACATTTTCCGAACCGACTTTGGGGCCCCGTATCATGGGGTCACTTGGTGCTCGGAACCCCATCTTTGGATATGTTGTAGTGCTCATTCCACTGGGTTTGCACACTCCTAGCACCAAGTGGCCCCGAGATACGGGGCCTCAAAGTCGGTCAACTGTGTCCATCTGCAGCAATGCCATTTCGGGACCCTTTGGGTCCAGAGACCCCACATTTTGGCTGCAGCTAGGGGGCATCTAGAACCCTTAAAGGGGTTGTAAAGGATTTTTTTTTTTTTTTTTTAAAATAACAAACATGTTATACTTACCTCCACTGTGCAGATCTTTTTGCACAGAGTGGCCCCCGAACCTGGTCTTCTGGAGTCCCTCGGTGGCTGTCTTGGCTCCCCCCCCCCCGCAAGTACTTCTCACCTTCATGCGAGTACTTGCGGGCGCGCTCCCGTAATACAGCCGGTGGCTATAGCCCTCGCTGTATCACTCGCCCCACCCCCCGGCGCGCCGCATCATTGCTCTGCTTTCAATCCATCCAGTGTAACCAATCAGCGGCCAGGCTAATCGGCAAAGAGGATGTCGGGTGCGAGCGCGGGACTTTCGAGAGGTCAGGTAAGTAAAACGGGGGGGGGGGGGGGCAGCATTGTCAGATGTTTTTTCACCTTAATGCATAGAATAGAATGTGTTAAGGTGAAAAAAAAAAAAACTTTTACCTTTACAACCCCTTTAACTACCAAGTTTGAAGTTTTGGGGACCTATGGCTGCAAATGGGCACAGTGTGGCATGCAAATGGGCACAGTGAGGCATGCAAATGGGCACAGTGAGGGCACAGTGAGGCTGCAAATGGGCACAGTGAGGCTGCAAATGGGCACAGTGAGGCATGCAAATGGGCACAGTGAGGTGCAAATGGGCACAGTGAGGCATGCAAATGGGCACAGTGAGGCATGCAAATGGGCACAGTGAGGCATGCAAATGGGCACAGTGAGGCATGCAAATGGGCACAGTGAGGCTGCACAATGGGCACAGTGAGGCTGCAAATGGGCATTGTTGATCCTCTTTTCCACTTACAGTAGCTGCGCATTTCTCACCCTAGGCTTATACTCGAGTCAATACGTTTTCCCCATTTTTTTGTGGTAAAATTAGGTGCCTCGGCTTATATTCGGGTCGGCTTATACTCGCGTATATACGGTAATACGAAAGAAATTATAGCGGATATAACGAATGAATTCGACATGATTCGGTAATACGTTAAAGATCTAATGAAACAAAAGGTCAACTCAAAGTAAATCTTACAGTCCAATCAGCTGATTCATTTTGTGCTGGAGGTTGGATTACTGGCAAAGCTCATTCCTGAGAACTGAGTGAGAAGGGTGTTGTATTGTATTTGAGCCGAGGAGAAGAGATATCGTCATTGTGTGTGTTAATAGATTCAATAAACAAACGACTTTTCAAACTACGAATCATTATCCCGAATATATATACAGACATAAATTATCGAATTTCAACTAATACAAAATAAATTATTGCGGATATAACGAATTAATTTGTCACGATTCGAGATTCAGTATAACGAATATCGACACTCACCAGGTGCAGGACTTAAAGGATAAGAGAGGAAATCTAGGTGGAAGGTAAGTTATGGTTGCTTTAGATGTGCTATTCAGATATTGGTACTCTTTGGTTCGCCGCTTACCGGTGTCTTGTTGCCATTTCCATACTTGGTACATGTTTTGCCTTAGGTCACGGCCTAGGTCACGGCTTTCCCCACTGCAGTATTACCTATCGCGTTTATAGGTAACAGCGGGTTGAGGTGATCGTTTCTAATTGGCTTGTGCGCTGGCAAGTCTCCTCACCCGTTTCTCATACAGTACATAGTTTTCATATGTTGTTCACGTTGCACGACTCACCACATTTGACCTGACACGCCTTCAGGTTCCGTAGGCCTGAGTTTACGTTTTTAATTGGCCTGTTTCACTCGGCCTCGGCCTCTGTATTTCATATGGTGAACACTTTCTTAGTCTTATAACGTATACTTAATTTTCACCTTACACCAGGTTCATTGCCATCGCATACACGGTACATGATCATAGCCTCACACTGTAGGTATTACGGCAACACTCCACTGCAGGTTTACCGATCACGTTTATACAGGGCTGGTGCAAGGATTTTTGACACCCTAGGCGAAACCTAATTTTGCCGCCCCCGCCCCCCCCGGCTGACTCCGCCCCCTTTTCCTGCCCATGTAAATCCAACCTTTATAATAAAGCACCCATCAAATGCAGCCTCACCAGCGCCCATCAAATGCAGCCTCACCAGCGCCCATCAAATGTAGCCTCACCAGCGCCCATCAAATGCAGCCTCACCAGCGCCCATCAAATGCAGCCTCACCAGCGCCCATCAAATGTAGCCTCACCAGCGCCCATCAAATGCAGCCTCACCAGCGCCCATCAAATGCAGCCTCACCAGCGCCCATCAAATGCAGCCTCACCAGCGCCCATCAAATGCAGCCTCACCAGCGCCCATCAAATGCAGCCTCACCAGCGCCCATCAAATGTAGCCTCACCAGCACCCATCAAATGCAGCCTCACCAGCGCCCATCAAATGCAGCCTCACCAGCGCCCATCAAATGCAGCCTCACCAGCGCCCATCAAATGTAGCCTCACCAGCGCCCCTCAAATGCAGCCTCACCAGCGCCCCTCAAATGCAGCCTCACCAGCGCCCCTCAAATGCAGCCTCACCAGCGCCCCTCAAATGCAGCCTCACCAGCGCCCATCAAAATGTAGCCTCACCAGCGCCCATCAAATGCAGCCTCACCAGCGTCCCTCAAATGTAGCCTCACCAGCGCCCCTCAAATGCAGCCTCACCAGCGCCCATCAAATGCAGCCTCACCAGCGCCCATCAAATGTAGCCTCACCAGCACCTATCAAATGCAGGCTACCAGCGCCCTTTAATGCAGCCTACCAGTGCCCATCAATGAATGTTTGCTTGCTGCGGGAGTTGGAACACAGACACAGTCCTCCACCACTGCTGCGCCTCTGACACTGTGAACGGAGAGGCGGCTGCCTGCTGATGCTGAGTTAGTTGCTTGCTGCAGAGAGGAGAGTAGGAAAACCAGTGGCGCCCTAGGCGGCCGCCTAGTTTGCCTAGTGGTAGCACCGGCCCTGCGTCTATAACTGATTGAGATGATCGTTTCTTATTGTGGTGGTTAGTCTACTCATCTGTTTCTCATACGACTTACGTTTCATACGTCATGACATCTCACTACTCCTATCACTTGCCTGACACGTCTTCAGGTTTCATAGGCCTGAGTTTACGTTTTTAAATTTTCCTGATATGCCTCAGGCAACTCGGCCTTGGTAGTTCTTGAGACTGACACGTTTTCAGTCCTGCACAATGTATTCTTTGTCATTAACCCCGATCACTGTTGGGAGGTTGTAGAGAAAAAAAAAAAGTAAAGAGATTTTCCTTTCCTTAGAGTAAGTTGTGGTACATTAGGTTATGACCCTTGCTTATGACAGTTTGTTCTCGGTTGCATAGGTCATGTCAAAGGCAGCGGATATCAAAGACTTTGCCTCCATCCCTCCTTCACCGGCCAGGGGTTTGGAACAGGGTAGCACGCCCTCTTTAACCACTTCAGCCCCGGACCAATTGGCAGCCAAAGGACCAGGCCCCTTTTTGCGATTCGGCACTGCGTCGATTTAACTGACAATTGCGCGGTCGTGCGACGTGGCTCCAAAACAAAATTGGCGTCCTTTTTTTCCCACAAATAGAGCTTTCTTTTGGTGGTATTTGATGCCCCTGCGGTTTTTATTTTTTGCGCTATAAACAAAAATAGAGCGTCAATTTTGAAAAAAATGCAATATTTTTAACTTTTTGCTATAATAAATATCCCCCAAAAATATATAAAAAATTTTTTTTTTTTTCTCAGTTTAGGCCGATACGTATTCTTCGACATATTTTTGGTAAAAAAAATCGCAATTAGAGATTATTGATTGGTTTGCGCAAAAGTTATAGCGTTTACAAAATAGGGGATAGTTTTATAGCATTTTTATTAATATTTTTTTTTTTTACTAGTAATGGCGGCGATCAGCGATTTTTATTGTGACTGCGACATTATGGCAGACACATCGGACATTTTTGACACATTTTTGGGACATTTGTCATTTATACAGAAATCAGTGCTATTTAAATAGCACTGATTCCTATGTAAATGACAGTGGCAGTGAAGGAGTTAACCACTAGGGGGCGGGGAGGAGTCAGTGTGACGTGTTGTGTTTTTTTTTACAGTAGGGGGGCGTGGCTGTACGTCTGACGTCACTGATCGGCTTTCCCGATGACAGGGAACAGCCGATCAATGACAGGCAGTGTAGGAAGCGCGGGGAGAGGTTTGTTTACACAGACCTCTCCCCGTTCTTCAGCTCCGTAACCCAATCGCGGGACACCAGCGGCGATCGGGTCCGCTGGTCCCGCGGCCGGGGTCACGGAGCTCCCGCCGGGTCGCGAGCGCGCCGCTGGCGGCGCGCGCGCGACCCACAGGCAGGCACATGCACGATCACGTACAGGTACGTGATTTTGCCTGCCCGTGCCATTTTGCCGACGTATATCGGCGTTAGGCGGTCGGGAAGCGGTTAAAGAACCTGGACCGTCCTGAGACTCATGGCGGAACTGTGATGCAGGGGTAGTTAGTATCCGGTTTCAGCTCGCAAAGTGGAACTATTAATGCCGCGTACACACGGTCGGAATTTCCGATGGAAACAGTCCGATTGGAGCTTTTCATCGGATTTTCCGACCGTGTGTACGCCCATCAGTCTTTTTCTGTCGGAATTTCCGACGGACTTTGGATTGAGAACCTGTTCTTAATTTTTCCGACGGAAAACCTTTCTATCGGATTTTACGATTGTG
Source organism: Lithobates sylvaticus (assembly GCA_028564925.1). Classification (NCBI taxonomy): domain Eukaryota; kingdom Metazoa; phylum Chordata; class Amphibia; order Anura; family Ranidae; genus Lithobates; species Lithobates sylvaticus. Next base: position 9,991,346 of record CM053037.1, read on the forward strand.
CGTATGTAATTCCGACACGCAAAATTCCAACGCATGCTCATGAAACAATTCGACGCATGCTCAGAAGCATTAAACTTCCCTTTTATAGTGCAGTCGAACGTTTTTTTTAAAGGCGTGGTGTTATTGACCGTCGGAATTTGGTGTGACCGTGTGTAGGCAAGACAGTTTGAGCGGAATCCCGTCGGAATTCCGACGGGAAAACCATCAGAGCTTTTTCCGACGAGAATTCCGACCGTGCGTACGCGGCATAAGATTATTATTTCCCTGTACTTCAGGCTCTCATGCTGAGCGGGACCGTTTTTAAGGCAGGGCAAAGGGGGCAGCTGCCCTGGGCCCTATCATTGCAGTGGGGCCCAAAGCAGCTGCCTCATACTTGCCAACTATCCTAGTTTCAATTCCCTTATAACTTGAAGCTTTAGTCTCGTGCTGTGTCCCGATATCTCAGTGTAAACTTCCTACAAAAGTCCTGCCTACAACTGTGGTCATTAAGCCTAACATCAGCCTGTTCTGCAAAAGTAAGCAAATTGGAGGTGGAACCCTTCTTCAAAATAACACCAACAACACGTATCACTCTCCTTCCGGATATTCAACCCCAGTCCTCTCATTGGAGGCGTCTTCTGTCATTTCATCCTGATATGGCTGGTTGGACTAAGTAGAATTGAGCCAAGTAGTATATACAGTAACATATGAGGTGCTGGCGGGGTGTGACTTTATGTAAATACTGATATACTCAATGGTCATATGAGCCATAGAGGGTTGTGATTCTACGCACATAAATATGTGAAAAGTGTGGGGGGGCATTTGTATGGCGCCCCCCGGAGTCAATACTTTGTAGAACCGCCTTTCTCTGCAATTAGAGCTGCAAGTCTTTTGGGGATGTTCTACCAGCTTTGTACATCTAGAGAGGGACATTTTTGCTCATTCTTCTTTGCAAAATATCTCAAGCTCTGTCAGATTGGATGGAGAGCGTCTGTGAACAGCAATTTTCAAGTCTTGCCACAGATTCTCAATGTGATTTAGGTCTGGGCTGTGACTGGATTATTCTAATGCGGCGTACACACGGTCGGAATTTCCGATGGAAACAGTCCGATGGGAGCCTTTCATCGGATTTTCCGACCGTGGGTATGCCCAACAGTCTTTTTCTGTCGGAATTTCCGACGGACTTTGAATTGAGAACCTGTTCTCAATTTTTTCGACGGAAAACTTTTCTATCGGATTTTCCGATCGTGTGTATGCAATTCCGACGCGCAAAATTCCGACGCATGCTCGGAAACAATTCAACGCATGCTCGGAAGCATTAAACTTCCCTTTTATAGTGCTGTCGAACGTGTTTTATGCCGCTGTGTTATTGACCGTCGGAATTTGGTGTGATCGTGTGTAGGCAACACTGCTTGAGCGGAATTCCGTCTGAATTCCGTCGGAAAAACCGTCAGAGTTTTTTCCGACGAGAATTCCGATCGTGTGTACGCGGCATTACACATGAATATGCTTTTCTCTAAACCATTCCATTGTAGCTCTGGCTGTATGTTTCGGGTCGTTGTCCTGCTGGAAGGTGAACCTCCCCCCCAGTCTCAAGTCTTTTGCAGACTCTAATGCCACGTACACACGTGCGGAATTTCCGACAGAAAAAGTCTGATGGGAGCTTTTCATCGTATATTCCGATCGTGTGTATGCCCCATCTGACTTTTTACATCGAAAATTCTGACGGACCTAGAAAGAGAATATGTTCTTAATTTTTCTGACGGTACCAATTCCTATGGGGAAAACCACTCGTCTGTATGCTGTTCCGACGTACCAAAAACGACGCATTCTCTGAAGCAAGTACGCAACGGAAGCTATTGGCTACTGGCTATTGAGCTTCCTTTTTCTAGTCCCTTCGTACGTGTTGTACGTCGGACTTTTGGTGTGACCGTGTGTAGGCAAGACCGCTTGAGCGGAATTCCGTCGGAGAAACCTTCAGAGTTTATTCCGACAGCAAAACCCCTCGTGTGTACACGGCATAACAGTTTTTCTTCTAAGATTGCCTGTATTTGGCTCCATCCATCTTCCCATCAACTCTGACCAGCTTCCCTGTCCCTGCTGAAGAAAAGCATCCCCACCACATGATGCTGCCACCACCATGTTTCACAGTGGGGATGGTGTGTTCAGGGTGATGTGCAGTGTTAGTTTTCCGCAACACATAGCATTTTTCTTTTAGGCCACAAAGTTGAATTTTGGTCTCATCTGAGCAGATCACCTTCTTCCACATGTTTGCTGTGTCCTCCACATGGCTTCTCACAAACTGCAAACTGGACTTCTTATGACTTTCTTTCTCCAATGTCTTTCTTCTTGTCACTCTTCCATAAAGGGCAGATTTGTGGAGAACACAACTATTAGTTGTCTTGTGGACAGATTCTCCCCCCTGAGCTGTGGATCTCTGCAGCTCCTCCAGAGTTACCATGGGCCTCTTGGCTCTTCTCTGATGAATGCTCTCCTTGCCCGGCCTGGTCAGTTTAGGTGGACGGCCATGTCTTGGTAGGTTTGCAGTTGTGCCATACTCTTTCCATTTTTGGATGATGTATTGAACAGAGCTCCGTGAGATGTTCAAAGCTTGGGATATTTATTTTTATAACCTAACCCTGCTTTATACTTCTCCACAACTTTATCCCTGACCTGTCTGGTGTATTCCTTGGCCTTCATGATGCTGTTGGTTCACTAAGGTCCTCTAACAAACCTCTGAGGGCTTCACAGAACAGCTGTATTTATACTGAGATTAAATTACACACAGGTGGGCTCTATTTAGGTGACTTCTGAAGGCAATCGGTTCCACTAGATTTTAGTTGGGGGTATCAGAGTAAACAGGGCTGAATACAAATGCCCCCCCACACTTTTCACATATTTATTTGTAAAAAAAATGTTGAAAACCATTTATCATTTTCCTTCCACTTCACAATTATGTGCCACTTTGTGTTGGTCTATCACATAAAATCCCAATAAAATACGTTTTTGGTTGTAATATGACAAAATTTGGAAAATTTCAAGGGGTATGAATATTTTTTTCAAAGCACTGTATACACCAACCCTACCTGTTATCCTATACCCCAACCGAACATCTAAAGGTAATTCCAAAGCCCAACCTAACACCTAATTTAAAAATTTGATTGACCTGCAAAATAGTATAAAAATCGGTACAAACAAATGTGCTAGGACACACCTGAGGTTAATCTTATTTTTTGTTTTTGTGATTTATTGTGTTTGAAGTGGGATTGTTCTCCAGTGGATGAAAGCAAATAAATAAAACAGATTCTATGTATCATTCATTGTTTAGACCAGTGATTCTCAACCAGGGTTCCTCCAGAGGTTGCTAGGGGTTCCTTCAGCATTGGTCAATTTCTGGCTCTCAGATAAGTTCCCACCGACACCATTGATCTTTTTAACTATCTGTAAGGAGGTAATTCTTCCCACTGACCACAAGTGTAAGGACCATTCTTCCCACTGACCACAAGTGTAAGGACCATTCTTCCCACTGGCCACAAGTGTAAGGACCATTCTTCCCACTGACTACATGTGTAAGGACCATTCTTCCTACTGACCACAAGTGTAAGGACCATTCTTCCTACTGACCACAAGTGTAAGGACCATTCTTCCCACTGGCCACAAGTGTAAGGACCATTCTTCCCAATGACCACAAGTGTAAGGACCATTCTTCCCACTGACAAGTGTAAGGACCATTCTTCCCACTGACCACAAGTGTAAGGACCATTCTTCCCACTGGCCACAAGTGTAAGGACCATTCTTCCCACTGACCACAAGTGTAAGGACCATTCTTCCCACTGATCACAAGTGTAAGGACCATTCTTCCCACTGACCACAAGTGTAAGGACCATTCTTCCCACTGACCACAAGTGTAAGGACCATTCTTCCCACTGACCACAAGTGTAAGGACCATTCTTCCCACTGGCCACAAGTGTAAGGACCATTCTTCCCACTGACTACATGTGTAAGGACCATTCTTCCTACTGACCACAAGTGTAAGGACCATTCTTCCTACTGACCACAAGTGTAAGGACCATTCTTCCCACTGGCCACAAGTGTCAGGACCATTCTTCCCAATGACCACAAGTGTAAGGACCATTCTTCCCACTGACAAGTGTAAGGACCATTCTTCCCACTGACCACAAGTGTAAGGACCATTCTTCCCACTGGCCACAAGTGTAAGGACCATTCTTCCCACTGACCACAAGTGTAAGGACCATTCTTCCCACTGATCACAAGTGTAAGGACCATTCTTCCCAATGACCACAAGTGTAAGGACCATTCTTCCCACTGATCACAAGTGTAAGGACCATTCTTCCCACTGGCCACAAGTGTAAGGACCATTCTTCCCACTGACCACAAGTGTAAGGACCATTCTTCCCACTGATCACAAGTGTAAGGACCATTCTTCCCAATGACCACAAGTGTAAGGACCATTCTTCCCACTGATCACAAGTGTAAGGACCATTCTTCCCACTGATCACAAGTGTAAGGACCATTCTTCCCAATGACCACAAGTGTAAGGACCATTCTTCCCAATGACCACAAGTGTAAGGACCATTCTTCCCACTGACCACAAGTGTAAGGACCATTCTTCCCAATGACCACAAGTGTAAGGACCATTCTTCCCACTGATCACAAGTGTAAGGACCATTCTTCCCAATGATCACAAGTGTAAGGACCATTCTTCCCAATGACCACAAGTGTAAGGACCATTCTTCCCACTGATCACAAGTGTAAGGACCATTCTTCCCAATGACCACAAGCATAAGGACCATTCTTCCCACTGACCATCCCACTAATGTATCATGAGTTGTAGATTTCAAATTTTTAGCAGGGGTTTCCTGAGACCAAATAACTATTTCAAGGGTTCCTCTGTGTTGAAAAGGTTGAGAAAGGCTGGTTTAGACCTTCATAATTAATTCTGTAAGTGTATGTTTTTTTATTGAGGACGAAGACACGGAAAGCCTTATGTTGTGGTATTTTGGATAGGAGGTCTGTGAATGAAGCTGCTGATACAGTGCAGGCCCAGCAGTCTGTATGTGTGTTCTTTGCACAGAAGAGAGGACAAGCTCTGAGCTCTTACAGAATCTCCTACTTCCTCTTTGCTCAGAAACCTCTCGGCTAATGTCACACGTAACCTGTGAATCTTCTGTGACCGCAAGCAATGTTTTTTTTTTTTTTCACATCAGGCAAATTTCTGTGCATTTCTGTATTCTGCTGAAGGACTCATCATCAGGCTATAAATCAGATGTGCCCAAGAGGAATTTCCCCAAAACCACATTTGTTTACGACTCTATACTTCCTGCCCCTCTTCAGATTTTCCATCTAACTATAATCGTCCCGTCAGTCCCTGTCCCTGGCATAAAGAAGGACTCTAGATAAAATGAATGGGAAGGGGGTACAACGCCCTGTAAGATTTTTATTGTTCTGGTTTCAGAACAGTGGATAAGGGTTAGAACCTTTGTCCAGCTGTCTCCACCGGCAAGATTTTTCTAAGCTTCCTGTGCTGGTGACACCTTGGGCATTAAAAAATTGTGAAAGGTTTAGGAATCGGGAGGACATAACATAGGAAGTGAGGGCAAATCTTCATAGTGGGGATACAGACGGCAATAATACCCGTAGACGTCTACATGAATGCTAAACATTTGGGAGCAGCAAAGTGGATTCATAGTCTGCAATGTTCAGGCATTGAGCAACGTCTGGAGCTCCATCTGTGCTGCAGCTGTCTTGGTCTGACCTTGGTTTGCTCTTGGTCTGGCCTTGGTTTGCTCTGGGTCTGGCCTTGGTTTGCTCTGGGTCTGGCCTTGGTTTGCTCTGGGTCTGGCCTTGGTTTGCTCTGGGTCTGGCCTTGGTTTGCTCTGGGTCTTAGTCTGGGTATGGTCTTGGTATGGTTTTGTTTTGTTCTATTCTTGGTTTGGCCTTGGTCTGGGTCTTGGTCTGGTCTCTGTCTTTGTCTGGGTCTATGTCTTGGCCTGGTTTTGGTCTGATCTTGATTTGGTCTTGGTTTGGTTTTGTTCTGTTCTTGGTTTGGCCTTGGTCTGGGTCTTGGTATGGTCTCTGTCTTTGTCTGGGTCTATGTCTTGGCCTGGTTTTGGTCTGGTCTTGATTTAGTCTTGGTTTGGTTTTGTTCTGTTCTTGGTCTGGTCTCTGTCTTTGTCTGGGTCTATGTCTTGGCCTGGTTTTGGTCTGATCTTGATTTGGTCTTGGTTTGGTTTTGTTCTGTTCTTGGTTTGGCCTTGGTCTGGGTCTTGGTATGGTCTCTGTCTTTGTCTGGGTCTACGTCTTGGCCTGGTTTTGGTCTAGCCTTTGTTTTGGTCTGGTCTTCATTTGATCTTGGTTTTGTTTTGTTGTATTCTTGGTTTGGCCTTGGTCTGGGTCTTGGTATGGTCTTGGTCCGTTCTCTGTAATTGTCTGGGTCTTGGTCTGGTATTGGCATCTTTGTCTTTGTATGGTCTTGGTCTTGGTATGGTCTTGGATTTATCTTGGTCTGGGTCTTGGACTTGGTGTGGTCTTGGTATGGTCTTGGTTTGATCTTGGTCTGGGCAGTGCCGGGATAGGGCCATCTAAAGCCCAAGGCAAACTGCGCCCTCCCCCCCAAGATGTATAAGCATTATTTGTTATGTAAGCAAACCCCCATCCCCTAATCTGCATGCTTACCCCTTAAGAATAAATTTCTCTTCCTCCCCTGACCAATCCACCCCTCTTCTGAAATTGCCCCTCCCAGCACAAATCTTTGCCGCCCCCACCCCAGCTCAAATCCTCTCTCTCCTCAAATCCCCCCCAGCACAACCCCCCCCCCCCCAAAAAAAATCACTTCTCCTAGCACAAATCCTCTACCCCTCAAATTTCTCCTCTCCTCTGAGTACACATCCTCTCCCCCATCTCCAAATCCCCCATCCCAGCACAAATCCCTCAATCCCCCTCCTAGCACAAATCTCCCTACCCCCCCCCCCCCCAACAAATTTCCCCTCCTAGCACAAATACCCAACAATCATCCCTACTAGCACAACCCCCCCCCCCCCCCATAAAAATGTCCCCTCCTAGCACAAATCCCCTCTACCATATCACCTCTTCTAGCACAAGTCCTCTTTCCCCCATCCCCCGCCCAACACAAAGTCATTCCAAATCACCTTTCCTAGCACACACACCAAAATTGCCCCTCCTAGAACAATTCTTACTCCCTGCTACCCCCCAAAATTACCCCACCCAACACAAATCCCTCTCCGTGTGGTGACCCCCCCACCCCACCTCACATGATGCCACAGTGCCCAGGGCATCCGCCCCTCCTGCCCATCCCTTGTCCCGGCCCTGAGTCTTGGATTTGGTCTGATCTTGGACTTGGTCTGATCTTGGATTTGGTCTGGTCTTGGTTATGGTCTGGAGCTCCATCTGTGCTGCAGATTTATGAAGAAGATACGGAGAATCTGCTGCGCAGAACACAATCCTACTTCAGGGCTGCTGTAAACAAAAATAAATAAGATTAGCCTGTTGTGTGCACTAAAGTGTATCCCAGTGCATTTGTTAGCACTGATTTATTTATAGCATTTTACAGGTCAACGGCTTTATACATTTTCTACTTCTGGTTAATCAGCAACAACAGCATGACTATGGCACTGCAAGACGAGCTAATTCATGTGTTAGCTACCCCACAGCCCGATTTATAGATTTAATGATGTGGCTGTGTTAGGATGCAGCTCTGGGGAGGCCCCATACCAGTAAATAAAGTCGTTTACTGGTCCTGCAATGAAAAGGGATTCCTACCCAAAGTGAAGAGTGCTTCGGACACGGCATAAGTTCATTAAAAGTGAACTCTGATCCGAAAAAAGTTTCTTGCAAATATATTCCTCAATAGCCACAAAGGATATAATTCCAAATTAAATGCAACAGGTGCTTTTACAAACCCAGATAGTACCTTGTAAAAATAGAAATGACATCATCACTGTGCTGTACATAGCCTGTGTAGAGAGCAGAGCTGTGGGAGGGGCCCAGCAGACCCCACCCACTACAGATTGCCTGTAGAAAACTACAGGAGGGGGTGGAGACAAGACCAGTCACCCTGCAAAAGTTGAGAGAACAGAGCTGTGGGAGGGGCCCAGCAGGCTCCACCCACAACAGGCTGCCTGCAGAAAACTACAGGAGGGGGCAGAGAAAAGACCAGTCACTCTACACAAGGAGGGAGAGCAGAACTATAGGAACAGCCCACCAGGCCCCTCCCACTACAGGCTACCTGCAGAAAACTACAGGAGGGGGCGGAGACAAGACCAGTCACTCTGCACAAGGAGAGAGAGCAGAGCTGTTGGAGGGGCCCAGCAGGCCCCACCCACTGCAGGCTGCCTGCCTAAAACTACAGGAGGGCGGAGACAAGACCATTCCTGCTGCACAAGGAGAGATAGCCAAGCTGTGGGAGGGGCCAAGCAGGCTCCACCCACTACAGGCTGCCTGCAGAAAACTACAGGAGGGGGCAGAGACAAGACCATTCCAGCTGCACAAGGAGAGATAGCCGAGCTGTGGGAGGGGCCCAGCAGGCTCCACCCACTACAGGCTGCCTGCAGAAAACTACAGGAGGAGGCGGAGACAAGACCAGTCCCGCTGAACAAGGAGAGAGAGCAGAGCTGTGGGAGGGGCACAGCAGGCTTCACCCACTACAGGCTGCCTGCAGAAAACTACAGGAGGGGGCGGAGACAAGACCAGTCACCCTGCACAAGGAGAGAGAGCAGAGCTGTGGGAGGGGCACAGCAGGCTTCACCCACTACAGGCTGCCTGCAGAAAACTACAGGAGGGGGCGGAGACAAGACCAGTCACCCTGCACAAGGAGAGAGAGCAGAGCTGTGGGTGGGGCACAGCAGGCACCACCCACTACAGGCTGCCTGCAGAAAACTACAGGAGGGGGCGGAGACAAAACCAGTCCCCCTGCACAAGGAGAGGGGGAAGCAGTAAGCGGCCTTTATTACAGGAAGTCTCACACTGGATTACTGCACAGATCTGGAAGAAATACAAAAAGCTCACTGAGATTCAAGAAGAATACACCAATGACCAGTGGATTTAGACAATATTTGTTTAGTTCGGCTTTAAGCAGATTTGGGATTCATTCACTAGAAATGAATGCTCATTTTTTTTCATTATATTTTAACAGTGATCCAGGAGCTGACTATAGACACATGTGCCCCATGACGACGTCCTAATAGTGACGAAACGCGTAGGGATTTGGGAGATCTAGAACTCTTCACAATTTTTCACCGTCTTTGTTTGGGACACTATATGATGTGGACTTTTTCTTGATTGATAATTTTTTTTTTTGTTTCATGATTCGTCATTTTGGGAATTGTTTATATTAATTTATATAGCAATAATTCTTTTTTTGGCTCATCCCAATCGTAATTATTTGCTATATGATTTTTTTTTGCACGCAAGCACATAATTAACCTTTTGGTGAGGTTTACTTCACTGTATAGTAATATTTATTATATATCATTTTTTATATATACCTAGCACACTATTTTGATGTTTTTTTTAATTTAAGTGTGGTCAATTAACTTAGCGCAGCTCCCTCTTTTTTTCTGTATTCACTGGTGTAGTATAACATTTTGAGCAGCAGCTTTTGCATTTCCACAGATAGCGCAATTTTTTTCTTACGACTATAGACACATGGCTGAAAATAGAGAATAAACCCCCGGCTTGAGGCCTGGCTCGGGGTGGACCAGCGGGGTGGTAGGCGGGTGATACAATAAACATTGTCCCGTTCGGCCATCTTAGGCCCGGTGCACATTGCATCAGCGATCGAGAAACACATGAACTGTTCCAATGCTTCTGTGATTGTGAAAGAGCTTCTTCCTTCCTAATTCCAACATCAAATGTGATGAAGTGTAAGCGATAAGACACCCCGGGGGTTAGGAAAATGCCTGCAACTTCCCTTTACTCTGCCATCAGCTGCTGACACAATAGCTGCATCATATTACCCCGGGGGGGGGGGGGGCACCGCAGGCTCTAATTACCTCTCCCATTCCTGCCTCCTCTTTCTCACTCCCACCATTCTGATCACTGGAGAAGCCAACTACAAATGTGACATTTTACCAATATTGCCGGCCAAGATCCCAAAACTACAGCAACAGGCAGAGAGAATACACAGCATTCTGGTGGCCCGCCGATAGAATGAATGACATTTCTGATGGTCTGGGGGCCCGTCGATAGAATGAATGACACTTCTGATGGTCTGGGGGCCCGTCGATAGAATGAATGACATTTCTGATGGTCCGGTGGGGGCCCCTGGTAGAATGAATGACATGTCTGATGGTCTGGGGGCCCCTGATAGAATGAATGACACTTCTGATGGTCTGGGGGCCCCTGATAGAATGAATGACATGTCTGATGGTCTGGGGGCCCGCCGATAGAATGAATGACACTTCTGATGGTCTGGGGGCCCGCCGATAGAATGAATGACACTTCTGATGGTCTGGGGGCCCGCCGATAGAATGAATGACACTTCTGATGGTCTGGGGGCCCCTGATAGAATGAATGACATGTCTGATGGTCTGGGGGCCCCTGATAGAATGAATGACACTTCTGATGGTCTGGGGGCCCACCGATAGAATGAATGACACTTCTGATGGTCTGGGGGCCCGCCGATAGAATGAATGACATTTCTGATGGTCTGGGGGCCCGCCGATAGAATGAATGACGTTTCTGATGGTCTGGGGGCCCCCAATAGAATGAATGACATTTATGATGGTCTGGGGGTCCACCGATAGAATGAATGACATTTCAGATGGTCTGAGGGCCCCTGATAGAATGAATGACATTTATGATGGTCTGGGGGCCCCTGATAGAATGAATGACACTTCTGATGGTCTGGGGGCCCCCAATAGAATGAATGACATTTCTGATGGTCTGGGGGTCCACCGATAGAATGAATGACATTTCTGATGGTCTGGGGGCCCCTGATAGAATGAAGGACACTTGTGATGGTCTGGGGGCCCCCGATAGAATTAATGACATTTCTGATGGTCTGGGGGCCCCAATTGAATGAATGACATTTCTGATGGTCTGGGGGCCCCAATAGAATGAATGACATTTCTGATGGTCTGGGGGCCCCCAATAGAATGAATGACACTTCTGATGGTCTGGGGGCCCGCCGATAGAATGAATGACATTTCTGATGGTCTGGGGGCCCCTGATAGAATGAATGACATGTCTGATGGTCTGGGGGCCCCTGATAGAATGAATGACACTTCTGATGGTCTGGGGGCCCCCGATAGAATGAATGACACTTCTGATGGTCTGGGGGCCCCCGATAGAATGAATGACACTTCTGATGGTCTGGGGGCCCGCCGATAGAATGAATGACGTTTCTGATGGTCTGGGGGCCCCCAATAGAATGAATGACATTTATGATGGTCTGGGGGTCCACCGATAGAATGAATGACATTTCAGATGGTCTGAGGGCCCCTGATAGAATGAATGACATTTATGATGGTCTGGGGGCCCCTGATAGAATGAATGACACTTCTGATGGTCTGGGGGCCCCCAATAGAATGAATGACATTTATGATGGTCTGGGGGTCCACCGATAGAATGAATGACATTTATGATGGTCTGGGGGCCCCTGATAGAATGAAGGACACTTGTGATGGTCTGGGGGGCCCCCGATAGAATTAATGACATTTCTGATGGTCTGGGGGCCCCAATTGAATGAATGACATTTCTGATGGTCTGGGGGCCCCAATAGAATGAATGACATTTCTGATGGTCTGGGGGCCCCAATAGAATGAATGACGTTTCTGATGGTCTGGGGGCCCCAATAGAATGAATGACGTTTCTGATGGTCTGGGGGCCCCCGATAGAATTAATGAAATTTCTGATGGTCTGGGGGCCCCAATAGAATGAATGACATTTCTGTGGAATAGAAGGAAAACAAGCCACATCTAAAGATTAGTGAGCTGCAACATACAGTGCCTTGAAAAAGTATTCATACCCCTTGAAATTTGCCACATTGTGTTATGTTACAACCAAAAACGTAAAAACATTGTATTGGGATTTTATGTGATACACCAACACAAAGTGGCCCATAATTGTGAAGTGGAAGGAAATAGATAAATGTTTTTCAACATTTTTTTACAAAGAAATATCTGAAAAGTGTGGGGGGGGGGCATTTGTATTCAGCCCCTTTACTCTGATACCCCTAACTAAAATCTAGTGGAACCAATTGCCTTCAGAAGTCACCTAATTAGTAAATGGAGTTCACCTGTGTGTAATTTATTCTCAGTATAAATACAGCTGTTCTGTGAAGCCCTCAGAGGTTTGTTAGAGAACCTTAGTGTGCAAACAGCATCATGAAGGCCAAGGAACACCCCAGACAGGTCAGGGATAAAGTTGTGGAGAAGTATAAAGCAGGGTTAGGTTATAAAAAAATCTCCCAAGCTTTGAACATCTCACGGAGCTCTGTTCAATCCATCATCGGAAAATGGAAAGAGTATGGCACAACCACAAACCTACCAAGACATGGCCGTCCACCTAAACTGACCGGGCCGGGCAAGGAGAGCATTCACCAGAGAAGAGCCAAGAGGTCCATGGTAACTCTGGAGGAGCTGCAGAGATCCACAGCTCAGGGGGGAGAGTCTGTCCACAGGACAACTATTAGTCGTGTTCTCCACAAATCTGCCCTTTATGGAAGAGTGACAAGAAGAAAGACATTGGAGAAAGAAAGAAGTCATAAGAAGTCCTGTTTGTAGTTTTTGAGAAGCCATGTGGGGGACACAGCAAACATGTGGAAGAAGGTGATCTGGTCAGATGAGACCAAAATTCGACTTTTTGGCCTAAAAGCAAAACGCTGTGTGTGGGGGAAACTAACACTGCCCATCACCCTGAACACACCATCCCCACCGTGAAACATGGTGGTGGCAGCATCATGTGGTGGGGATGCTTTTCTTCAGCAGGGACAGGAAGCTGGTCAGAGATGATGAGAAGATGGATGGAGCCAAATACAGGGCAATCTTAGAAGAAAACCTGTTACAGTCTACAAAAGACTTGAGACTGGGGGGAGGTTCACCTTCCAGCAGGACAACGACCCAAAACATACATAGTTTCATAGTAAGTAAGGTTGAATAAAGACACCAGTCCATCCAGTTCAACCTGAGTGTCTACAATTGTCCCTATCCCTGTATATCGTGCCTCATTAAGATGCTCATCTATTATTATTATTCTATTTAAGGTACCCATATAGCACCGTCAATTTACGCAGCGCTCCACACATACATCACACACTCACATCGGCCCCTACCCTCAAGGAGCTCACAATCCAAGGTCCCCAACTCACACCCATATACTAGGGCCAATTAACCTACCAGCATGTCTTTGGCGTGTGGGAGGAAACCAAAGGAAACCCACGCAGGCACAGGGAGAACATGCAAACTCCAGGCAGGTAGTGTCGTGGTTGGGATTCAATCTGTAAATGGATTGAACAGAGCTCCGTGAGATGTTCAAAGCTTGAGAGATTTTTTTTATAACCTAACCCTGCTTTATACTTCTCCACAACTTTATCCCTGATCTGTCTGGTGTGTTCCTTGGCCTTCATGATGCTGTTTGTTCACTAAAGTTCTCTAACAAACCTCTGAGGGCTTCACAGAACAGCTGTATTTATACTGAGATTAAATGACACACAGGTGGACTTTATTTACTAATTAGGTGACTTCTGAAGGCAATTGGTTCCACTAGATTTTAGTTAGGGGTATCAGAGTAACACTTTTCACATATTTATTTGTAAAAAAATTTGAAAACCATTTATCATTTTCCTTCCACTTCACAATTATGTGCCACTTTGTGTTGGTCTTAGTACTTCATTTTCCTGTCGCACGCGCTCTCGGATTTGGGTGCTGCAGCATCGACCAGCTGGATATTGGTTCACCCCACACATATCACATGCCTGACGAAGGGGCCCTGCGCGGCTCCGAAACGTTGCACTATCCTTGCGTTGTGATCATGCAATAAATCACCTGTTTGGACGCCATTTGTGTCGTTCCATGGTGTGCTGGCAAATATCTTCACCATGACTTTGTGTTGGTCTATCACATAAAATCCCAATAAAATACATTTACGTTTTTGGTTGTGACATGACAAAATGTGGACAATTTCGAGGGGTATGAATACTTTTTCAAAGCACTGTATTACATTATTATTCTTGGGTTTAGATATCCTTTAAAGGTGTTTTGCAATGAAAGTCAGTTTTATCTTTTTTTTTTTGTTCTTCCATCCGCTTAGGTTCTGGAAACACAATCCAAGCGGATGATGAGTGGAAGTTTCAGTGGCCAGAGGCAGAGAAGATGACAAAGACGTAAAAAAAAGGGGAGCTCCTTTCTTTATTCCAAGGGAGCAGAAGCAGCAGCATAGCGGGCGTCATGCCGAATAATACGGATCAGGTCGGCTGCATCAGTAAAGCCCAAAAAAAGAAGCAGGAATGTGCTCTGTAACCCGGCACGGTGTGTGAGCAAATCCGGACAATAGGGGGACACTCCGGAGTCACGTGGCTTCATGGGCTCCCAGCAATCAGGTCCGGTCTGACTCCATGGACTGGGGAAAAGGATGAACAACGAGGCTGCAACGGGAGCAAATGGATATGTTTTTTTTCGGGAAACACAAAGTGGATCAAAATCAGTTCAAAGGCTGCAAGAAAGATCCATTTACATGTCATTCCAATATGGAAATCCACCACATTTATAATAAGGCTCGTTACTTAACCACTTCAATACCGGGGGGGCACTTAAACACCGTCCTGCCCGGACCAATTTTCAGCTTTCAGCGCTGTCGCACTTTGAATGACAATTGCGCAGTCGTGCTACACTGTACCCAAATGAAATTTTTATCATTTTTTTCTTACAAATAGAGATTTCTTTTGGTGGTATTTGATCACCTCTGCGGTTTTTATTTTTTGCTAAACAAATAAAAAATAACCGAAAATTTTGAAAAAAAAATATGTTTTTTTTGTTTCAGTTTCAAAACTTTGTAAATAAGTAAGTTTTCTCCTTCACTGATTGGGCTGCACTTATGGGGACTGATGGGCACTGATAGGTGGCACAAATTGGCACTGATAGCTGGCACAGATTGGCATGGATAGGCAGCACGGATGGGCACGGATAGGCACTGATAGGTGGCACAGATAGGCACTGATAGGTGGCACAGATAGGCACTGATAGGTGGCACAGATAGGCAACATTCTTTTGTACTGATGGATGCCAATCAGTGCCAAACAATAATGCATGCCAATCAGTGATGCCCATTGTGGGCACTGATTGGCATCCATTGTGGGCACTGTGTGTCATCCCTGGTGGTCTAGGGTGGCATACCTTGTGCTGGGCATCCCTGGTGGTCTGGTGGCGTCCCTGGTGGACCAGTGTGGGCATCCTTTGGGGGGGCTGCGCTGATAATCGATCAGCGCAGACCCCCACTGTCAGAGGAGCAGCTGATCGGCTCTCCTCTACTTGCGTCCGACAGACGCAAGTGAGGAAAAGCCGATCACCGGCTCTTCCTATTTACACTGTGATCAGCCATGATTGGACACCGCTGATCTTTACCAAGATCGTAGTTGCGGGTGTCAGACTGACACCCCGCAACAACGATCGCCGCGCAGCGGCTCAAAATCCTGGACGTCATATGATGTCCGGTCAGGATTTTAAAACCACTTTGCCGACGTCTTTTGACAATGGGCGGGCGGCAAGTGGTTAAAGTGTCACTAAACCCACATCATAAAAGAACGATGAATAAATGGTGTATTACATGCTGTGAATACTCACTCAGTCACTATGAGATTTGTTTTCTGTATTCTCCGAAAACCTGGTTGATAACAACTTCTTACAACCCCTTTAATGACATCCCAGTCTTATCCCCCGAACACACGGTCGGAAAATCTGACGGAAAAGGTCCGATCGGATTATATTGTCGGAAATGTGTGGGCTCTGTCTGACTTTTTCCATCGGAAATTCCGACGGAAAAAATTTGAGAGCAGGATCTCAACAAAATCTGTTGTTTGTTTGTAGAGAATTCCGATCGGACAAAGTGCCACGCATGCTCAGTTTAAATTACGAGACCAAAGCTATTGGCTACTGGCCTCTACGTAGTTCCGTTGTACGCAACGAACGTCACCACATTCGGAACGATCAGATTTTCCGACAACTTTGTCCAACTGTGTGTATGCAACACCAGTTTCGGACAAAATCCGTCGGAAAAAAATCGGACGGATTTTGTGGTCGGAATTTCCGACCGTGTGTACGGGGGCTTAGACGAGGAGATGTATGGAATGACCATTTAAAAAAAAGGAGAAAATCTGAACCCTTTTCTTCCAACTATTATCACACCAACGTCAGCAGGCAACTGTCTAACTGTATTATGCAAGCAGAAGTAGCGTGCAAGAAGTACAAAGTACAAGTGACTCACTAGGTAGTAAAGCCAGGACTAGCGGGACAATCTACACCTTTAACCCCTTCATGGGCAGAGGTCATTGAAGCCCGGAGCCTCAGACCAAAATTCAGCAGCGTCAGTCAGTTTGCATCAGTTCAATTGACAAAAACTGACTTGTTTTTTCATTACTTCTGGAGCGCGTTCACGCTCTCTTTGGTGTCGGCGTTCGGAACCAGGAACGCTCCTCTGAGAGCATTTGACAGGCAGTGAGGAGTTATTGGATTACGCCCCCCCCCCCCCGGCCTGATTTAACCTCTTGATCTCCATACGTGGTTCCAGGGCGGTTGCATTTGCTTAAATGGGTCGCACTTGGCGGGCGCTGCGCTCCAACGAAAGCGCCAGGGGTATATATCCTGCCACGGCTTTTTTTTACTTGATTGTGTCACACGTGTGTCACAGTGTGATTAGTAGGGTGCGGGTCCTCCGGCCTACCCTGAAAGTCTTGGGATGGGGGTGGACATGGCCTTCTGGCTTGGTTCGCCCTCTCTCATGGGGTCTCCCTTCGGGGGGGGAGACCCACCGAGTACTTGGGTGGGTCTGTTTTGGCAGACCCTCCAGAGAAAGGGGGTCCATCTGGTTTCGGGCAGACGGGCCCAGTGAGTATCTCAGTCTCCGTCTGGAGGCTAACGCCCCGGGGGATCAGGGTAAGGTCCTTCCTAGGGAGGATCGTGTAACACCCGTTTCACGTTTTGTGTCGCTCTTTATGCGTTTGCACTTTTTTTTTTTTTTTGGGGCGCCGGTTGGAGTTTTTGGGGGTATGTTTCACACGCCACTGGCTTTTAAAAAAATATATATATATCCTGCCACGGCTGCGTATCAAAGCGTTGTGGCATGTGTACACCCCCTGCTGTCGTAGCTAAAGGCGGAGCAGTTGGGGGGGGGGCAGTTCAAAAGGCAGCGCAACCGCAGGGTTTTACTACCCCTTAACCACTAGTGTGAACAAGCTCTTTTAAAGGCTGTTTTTAAACTATCGGCAAAACTTTTTTTTTTCATTTTGGATTATGAGCATTTTTATAACCCCTGTCAGATTTATTTATTTTTTCCTCCATCTGTGTTCCATTGGGGATATTTCTCCTTTACTTCCTGTCCCATAGCCAAACAGGAAGTGGGAAGAAAACTCTGAAAATTAAGGGACTACCCTCTACTACTTTTCTGGGGACAACCCCAATTTTGGCATTTTATTTTCGCTTTCATTGATAATGGTAAACAGGACACATAGATAGGGGGAATTTCCCTAAGGCCACTTTCACACTGAAGCGCTTCTAAACTGCCAGTAAAAACACTGAACGCTTTTGAAGAGCCTTTTTTGGCGCTTTTGAAGAGCTTCCCATTCATTTCAATGGGGAGGGGAGTTTTTCACAGCCCTGCCAGCACACTGCCCCAGTGTGAAAGCGTTCATTGATTTTAATGGAAATACGTTTTCGTGAGCTTTTTAGGCGCTGTTTTTAGCGTGAAAGCGCCTCAGTGTGAAAGTGGTCTAAGGGTAGCACAGACAGCAATACAAACTGACATGGGGTTTTAATCCCTCTCCACTCCATCCAAAAACTAATAAAAAGGTTACCTTTAGTTATACTTTAAGCTTTGACAATAAAATATTTTAAGGCTTTTATGGCCGCTTCTGAAGATGTCACGTTGACGAAACACATTGGGTCGGAGCCTCTTACATAACTTCCTGTACCTCCCTTCCGGACCGTGGAACACAGGAGCATTCCAGACACGTGCTAAAGCTTGCTTGTGTATACATTGCTGTAAGTGCAATATTCTTTTTAATATATTTTAATAATAAAGCGATATAACACTATTGGAGGCTACTTTCTGGTTCCCTTACATACTTACCCCGGTATGGAGGAGGAGATATTGAGGAGGCTATCCATAGCCTTGAGAGGAGCCTTAAAGGGGAAACCGCATGCATGTCTTCGGAGGAATAGAATTGGTGGTTGAAGCGCATTAGACCCACTTACTCACACTAATGCCCCGTACACACGAGCAGATTTTCCATTGGAAAAATCATGGATGGTTTTTCCGACGGACTTCCACTCAAGCTTTGCTTGCATACACACGGTCACACAAAAGTTTGCTGAACTTTCGACTGCCAAGAACGCGGTGATGTACAACACTACAAAGAAAATGAAGTTCAATGCCTCCGAGCATGCGTCGAATTGTTGCCGAGCATGCGTAGGAATTTTGCGCGTCGGAATTGGTACAGACGAACGGAATTTCCGATCGAAACTTTTTCTGACTGAAAAAATGGAGAACATGCTCTAAATCTCTTTGCTGGCTGGAATTCGGCCAGCAAAAGTCCGATGGAGCGTACACATGGTCACATTTTCCGACCAAAAACTCTCATCAGTCTTTTGCTGTGTAGGAGGCATAAGGGGTCATGGAATTGTGGTGAGTGCGGTCCAAGGAGGGGGAACACGTGCATTTTATGAGCACTTTGTCAGCACAAGCACTTTAATGTGAACTTTTATTAAGCTCTTTTTTTTTTTGAGTGGACATTTAATTTTCTGAACTTTTTTTTGTACATAAATTGTGATTATACCGTATCTTAAGCAAATATTGTGACAAGGGGGGAGGGGTTTTGTAGAATATAGTGGGACAGAGTGCCCATGCGGTGAGTACATGCACTTCACAGAGGGGTATTAATATTCATATTGGGTTCAATGTTTTGTATTATATTGTGTTTTTGATTTGCACAAGATTTATGATTTAGGTGGGAGGTGTACTGTAGCGTCGTACCTAAATTATAATTTTTCAATTTTTTTTATTTGGTATGCTGTTTTGTTAAAGATCGTGATCATGTTTTTTTTTTTTTTTTAAAGTGACTTTAGAATAAAAATAAATAAATAATGGTAATTAAAAAAAAACAAAAAAAAACAGCTTATTGTGTTTTACAAGCAAGCGCTCCCAGTCTGCAGGGGGCGCTGTGCCTTTCTCTCTGTGCACAGAGGAATAGCTACAGTGTTGGAAATCATGATAGTAAACAAAAATACAATTTAAAAAAAAAAAAAAGGTTACAAAGTTACAAGACTAGTAAGTGTAAGATACATTTTGAATGTGTGTTTGTCTATTTATAAGAATCAATCAACAAGCAAAGCAAAGTGTTAAAGTGACACTAAACTCGGTTTAAAAATTAAATAAAATGTAATTCAGTAGGTATTCCTAACTCAGAAATTCCCTTCTATTGCTCTCGGCCTCATCCAAATCAGCAAATCCCTTTTTTTGCTGCTGTGATCTGACTTCCTGTTAGAAGGTGGCTACCTTCATTCTCCAGGGTCCCTCTCAGGGGCGGACTGACCATTCGGCAACTCGGGGCACTTCCCGAGGGCCCCGGGCCACTAGGGGGCCCCATCAGGGTTGCCAGCCTCAGTAAAACTATGGACAGTATGTAAAAATCTGTGTGTTTTTTTTTTACATCTGTTTCTGAAATGTCCCTTTCCGACATCCTTTTGGTCTAAAAATCCCAAGATTATAGCTGCCCCACCTCTCCAGTACCTTCTCAGCCAATAGAAACATGTCTGTGTATACTGTGTGATTGTATACTGTGTGTGTGTGTATACTGTGTGGCCCCATAATCTCTATTGCCCGGGGGCCCCATGAGTTGTCAGTCCACCCCTGGTCCCTCTGTATGTAGGAACGTAGTCACCCTCTATTGGCACACTTTCTTAGCTGCCTGGCCTCCATGCTATGCCCTGTGGTTGCTTCTGCTGGCCCCCTTACACCACTATTGTGCCCTGTAGTGATGAAGCAGCCAGTGGATGAAACCAAGGAGTGCACCAGGGGGTTCAGACATCTGACCAGGGCTCAAAATTTCAAGTCCTGATCTACTAGCCAGGCCTCAAGGGTTACTCGCCACCAGTTGCCCCGCCCAACCCCTACCTGCCCCGCCCCTAAACCCGCCCTCATAAATTATCTCATTAAATGACACCTTTAATGTTTTATGCAATTAAGTTATAAAAATATTCACAAAATTTATCCATGCCTGCCAATGCAGCATGTGTCCCCCCCCCCCCCCCCCATGTGCAGCCTGTGTCCCCCCCCATGTGCAGCCTGTGTCCCCCCCGTGTGCAGCCTGTGTCCCCCCTCCATGTGCAGCCTGTGTCCCCCCCCCATGTGCAGCCTGTGTCCCCCCCCCCATGTGCAGCCTGTGTCCCCCCCATGTGCAGCCTGTGTCCCCCCTCCATGTGCAGCCTGTGTCCCCCCCCCATGTGCAGCCTGTGTCCCCCCCATGTGCAGCCTGTGTCCCCCCATGGTGCTGTCTGTGTCCCCCCCCCCCATGGTGCTGTCTATGTCCCCCCCCATGGTGCTGCCTGTGTCCCCCCCCATGGTGCTGCCTGTGTCCCCCCCCCCATGGTGCTGCCTGTGTCCCCCCCATGGTGCTGCCTGTGTCCCCCCCCATGGTGCTGCCTGTGTCCCCCCCATGGTGCTGCCTGTGTCCCCCCTCCATGGTGGTGCCTGTGTCCCCCCCCCCCCCATGGTGCTGCCTGTGTCCCCATGTGCTGCCTACCTGTGGAGGGTAAGAGAGGAGAGCCGACACTGGGAGATCACAGCTGGGAACATCATAGCTTTCGTTTCATAAGCTGTGTGTTTCCCCAGCCGCGTGCCGTCACATAAGCCCCTCCCCTTGTCCGAGGAACTTTGATACATGTCACCCATCCTAGGATTGGATGGGTGATCTGTCTATCAAAGTCCCGGAAAAGGGGAGGAGCTTATGTGACGGCGCGCGGCGGGGGGAACACACAGCTTATGAAACGAAAGCTATGATGTTCCCTGCTGTGATCTCCCAGTGTCGGCTCTCCTCTCTTCTCCTCGCCAGCCCTCAAAAATCACTCGCAAAGTGCGAGTGTGCGAGTATAATTTTTGAGGGCTGATCTGACTCACCCGTGAGCAAGCTTAGACCTTCAAGAGAATGAAGATCTACAGCCGCGGCCAAAAGTTTTGAGAATGACACAAATATTAAATTTTCACAAAGTCTGCTGCTTCAGTTTTTCTGATGGCAATTTGCATATACTCCAGAATGTTATGAAGAGTGATCAGATGAATTGCAATTAATTGCAAAGTCCCTATTTTGCCATAAAAAGAAACTTAATCCCATAAAAAACATTTCCACTGCATTTGTGAAGAAGGTTTCAGGGGCGCTTAAGAAAGTCCAACAATTACCAGGAGTGTCTGCTACAGTTGATTCAGATGCGGGATCGGTGGCATCACCAGTGCAGAGGTTGCTCGGGAACGGCAGCAGACAGGTGTGAGGACATCGGCACACACAGGGAGGAGAAGACTTTTGGAGGATGGCCTGGTGTCAAGAAGGGCAGCAAAGAAGCCACTTCTCTCCAGGAAAAACATCAGGGACAGACTGATATTCTGCAAAAGGTACAGGGATTGGACTGCTAAAGACTGGGGGAAAGTCATGAATTCCCTTTTCAATTGTTTGGGGCATCTGGAAAAATCCTTGTCCGGAGAAGATAAGGGGACGCTACCATCAGTCCTGTGTCATGCCAACCGTAAAGCATCCTGAGACCATTCATGTGTGGGGTTGCTTCTCAGCCAAGGGAGTGGGGGGCTCACTCACAATTCTGCCTAAGAACACCGCCATAAATAAAGAATTGTCCAAAAACATTCTCCGAAAGCAACTTCTCCCAACCATCTAAGAACAGTTTGGTGAGGATCAATGCCTTTTCCAGGATAATGGAGCACCTTGCCGTAAGGCAAAAGTACATAAAAAGTTAGTGCAGCGCTAAAAATTCAAACAATTGATCAATAATCGTATCCAGTGAATATAAACACACAGTCCAAACGATGGTTCACGAAGAGGAATTTCACATTCGCTGAGATTCTTAAAGCCTCGTACACACGATCGGATTTTACGACGGGAAATGTGTGATGACAGGCTGTTGGCGGAAAATCCAGCCGTGTGTACGCTCCATCGGACAATTGTTGTCGGATTTTCCGCGGACAAATGTTGGGTGGCAGGTTTATAAATTTTCCGCAGACAAATGTCTGTTTGTCTGATTTTCCGAGCGTGTGTACACAAGTCCGTCGGACAAAAGTCCAAAGTATAAACACTCATGCTCGGAAGCAAGGAGGAGCCGGAAGCGGTCGGTCTTGTAAACTAGCGTTCGTAATGGAGAATTAACATTCGTGACGCGGCAAATTATGAAATCTGGAAATGCAGCGGACAATTCTCTTCTTCTATAATGGGATAATAATGAAGCTGCTTTGCTGGTGATACTGATGGAGTTTTTGCAAACTAATTTTCAAAGGCTTTTTTTTTCTAGTGATATCAAGAATAATATTATTGTTTTTTTTTTTTTTTTTTGGGCAAGTTACCACACACCATTATCCCGTAGTTTTTAAGATCAAAGATACAACTATGTTGGTGTCTCTTGTCAATTTTACATTGTATTTTTTTTTACATATAACTGCCGACTCCCAAACTGTCATTTGAAGTTAAACACATCGCCAAGTATTATTCTACACAATTTTTTTTATTGTGCATTAAAAAAAGAAAACAAATAAAATTAGACATGATATCTGCCAATAGAACTTAAGCAAAAAGTGCATTCTATGCATCCAAAAATATAGGAAATATACCAAATCAAATCATTATTCAACCAAAAAATAAAATAAAAGCCTCATGTATGTGTCCTGCTTCTTAATATAGGGGGTCAACAATGCCAAGAGTTGGTGAAAGCAGGCCTCCGTCATCCGGAGATAATTCCGAAAATCATCTGGATTATTCTCCTGGAGCTCCCGCAGCAAAGGCATATGAATTAATTGGTCACGTTAAATAAAGCAACCAATTTTTGGTCCAAGAAATCCTCCTCCTCCTGTTCCTGGACTGGACTTGGGTCAAAGCAATAACTCCAAGGCCAATAATAAATAACACGTTACCTCCTCCGATTCCGCAAGATGTCTGGTTGACGAACGGCCGATCAGAAACTAACTAAACAGCTCGAAATGAAAAGCACAAACTGAAAAGCGCAAATTGAAAAGCGCAAATTGAAAAGCGCAAATTGAAAAGCGCAAATCAACAGTCACCAAACTCCTACTAACACGAAATTATCAGAAGGAGCCCAAAGGGTGGAGCTAAAGAGCTGAAAAACCATGTTGTACGTCACTACGTTCGTGTTTTTTGGCCGCCAATTCCTTGTCGTTTGTATGCGAGACAAAATCCAGGCACACGCCCTTTGGACAAAAGTCAGAGGTTTTGTCTGCGGAAAATCCGATCGTTTGGACGAGGCTTAAAATAAATATAGGCAGATTTCAAAGAAACCAAAAGTCGTCCCCTGTGTTTTATATAAAAGGGCTTATCCAGTGAAGGAAGGAGTATGTGATAGCGAACCAAGAGGAAGATCCAACTCCACACCCAGTGCGTATATAGCATAAATGCTTACCAGAAATAGATGAATAACAGGTGGTCAGACAGGGCACAGGGAATTAAGGTCTCCCACAGACCATAAATGGCTCCATCTGCTCGCACCACTCCAAAATGGCTCAGAAACAAAAACAAGATAGCGATTCCATAGTGCAATGTAAAAATGAGTTTAATGGTAAAAGATACAAGTTGCACTTACAGGAAACCAAGAAAAACGAGCATGAAAGAGGATCCAGACATGTGGCAAATATTTGCGGTGTTCCAACGGGCTTCCCTTCGGGCTCAAACATCCTCCACCAATCAGGATAGAGTCGTGTGATGACGTCACCATCGTAGGCCCCACCCTACGCGTTTCGTCACATAGAACGTAAAGCAAAAGTGATAACTATGTGACTGGGGGAACAAAAGATGGACATTTTGGGTCCATAGCCAGGAAACTCCTCAGACCTTAATCCCATTGAGAACTTGTGATCAATCCTCAAGAGGCGGGTGAACGAAAAAAAAAAAAATTCAAAAATTCTAACGAACTCTAAGCATCAATTTTGCAAGAATGGGCCCAGAAGTTGATGACAGCATGCCAGGGCGAATTGCAGAGGTCTTGAAAAAGAAGCGTCAACACTGCAAATATTGATCCAATATTGGTCGGAATTTCCGACGGAAATAGTTTGAGATCCTGCTCTCAAATTTTCTGACAACAAAGTCCTATCGGACTTTTTCCGATCGTGTGTCCCGGATTCCGACGGACAAAGTGCAACGCATGCTCAGATCACATTACAAGACCAAAGCTATTGGCTACTGGCCTCTACGTAGTTCCGTCGTAGGCAACAAACATCACCACGTTCAGAATGATCGGATTTTCCGACAACTTTGTCTGACCGTGTGTATGCAACACCAGTGTCGGACAAAATCCGTCGGAAAAAATCAGACGGATTTTGTGGTCGGAATTTCCGACTGTGTACACGGGGGATTAAAGTGGTTGTAAACCCTGCTTTGTTATTATTACCTACAGGTAAGCCTATAATAATGTAGGTAAAATGAATATCTTCTAAACGTGCACCGTTTAGGAGATATTCACCCTGCATGCAGGCGCTGGCCTTCAGGGCTCCCTTTTTCGTTTTTTTTAGCAGTTTACTACCACTTTTTTATAATTGTCAATAAAAGCCCTTGACACTTATGAAATGTTTGTAATTTTACTTTAGTATACCATAGTAACATCTGACAAAAAAATCTAAAAACACTGAAGCAGCAGACTTTGTGAAAATTAATATTTGTGTCATTCTTAAAACTTTTGGCCACGGCTGTATATCACAGGTGGAGGGGCATGTAAAATATTTATTTATTTATTTTTATTTTTTTGCAGAGAAGCTATTTTTCATAAATAGCTTATGAATGGACAAATAGCGTGCGCAATTTTAAAGCGCGACGTGTTAGATATCTATTTACGTAACATCATCTTTCATATTTTACACAGAAATTGGGGTATATATTGTATTTTTTAAATTCACCAAAGTGTATTTTTTCCCCAAAAAAAACGCTGAGCAAATACTGTGTGACATAAAAAATTGCGGCAATTGCCATTTTATTCCCTAGCGTCTCTGTTAAAAAGATATTTATATATATAATATATATATATATATATATATATATATATATATATATATATATATATATATACATATATACACACACACACACACACAGTGCATGTGTACTCAAAATTCTACAAACAATCCCCCATATTGACAACATGAAAAAAGTTTGTTTAAAATCTTTGCAAATTTATTACAAATAAAAAAACAAAAAAAATCCCATGTAAATAAGTATCACAGCCTTTGCTCAATACTTTGGTGAAGCACCTTTGGCACCAATTACAGCCTCAAGTCTGAATATGATGCTACAAGCTTGGCACACCTATTTTTGGTCAGTTTCTCCTATTGTTCTTTGCAGGACCTCTCAAGCTCCATCAGGTTGGATGGGGAGCGTCGGTGCACAGCCATTATCAGTTCTCTCCAGAGATGTTCAATTGGGTACAAGTCTGGGCTCTGGTTGGGCCACTCAAGGACATTCACAGAGTTGTCCCGTAGCCACTCTTTTGTTATCTTGGCTGTGTGATTAGGGTCGTTGTCCTGTTGGAAGATGAACCTTCACCCCAGTCTGAGGTCCAGAGCGCTCTGGAGAAGGTTTTCATCAAGGATGTCTCTGTACATTGCTGCATTCATCTTTCCCTCGATCTCCAACTAGTCTGATTGGTGGAGTGCTGCAGAGATGGTTGTTCTTCTGGAAGGTTCTCCTCTCTCCACAGAGAAACGCTGGAGCTCTGTCAGAGTGACCATCAGGTTCTTGGTCACCTCCCTGACTAAGGCCCTTCTCCCCCCGATCACTCAGTTTGGCCGGGCGGCCCGCTCTAAGAAGAGTCTTGGTGGTTCCAAACTTCTTCCATTTATGGATGATGGAGGCCACTGTGCTCATTGGGACCATCAATGCTGCAGACATGTTTCTGTACCCTTCCCCCGATCTGTGCCTCCATACAATCCTGTCTCGGAGGTCTACAGACAATTCCTATAACTTCATGGCTTGGTTTGTGCTCTGACATGCACTGATAACTGTGGGACCTTCTATAGACAGGGGTGTGCCTTTCCAAATCATGTCCAATCACCTGAATTTACCACAGGTGGACTCCAATCAGGTTGTAGAAACATCTCAAGGATGATCAGAGGGAACAGGAGGCACCTGAGATCAAGTGTCATGGCAAAGGCTGTGATACTTATGTACATGGGAGGAGCCTGTGATACTTATGTACATGGGAGGAGCCTGTGATACTTATGTACATGGGAGGAGCCTGTGATACTTATGTACATGGGAGGAGCCTGTGATACTTATGTACATGGGAGGAGCCTGTGATACTTATGTACATGGGAGGAGCCTGTGATACTTATGTACATGGGAGGAGTCTGTGATACTTATGTACATGGGAGGAGCCTGTGATACTTATGTACATGGGAGGAGCCTGTGATACTTATGTACATGGGAGGAGTCTGTGATACGTATGTACATGGGAGGAGTCTGTGATACTTATGTACATGGGAGGAGTCTGTGATACTTATGTACATGGGAGGAGCCTGTGATACTTATGTACATGGGAGGAGCCTGTGATACTTATGTACATGGAGGAGCCTGTGATACTTATGTACATGGGATTTTTTTTTAATACATTTGCAAAGATTTCAAACAAACTTCTTTCACGTTGTCATTATGGGGGATTGTTTGTAGAATTTTCTAGCAAAAAATACTGATTTAAACTTGTAAACAAAAAGTGCCAGAGAAGGCCGGGTCCTCTTGGAGAAGTCAGGGCAGATGAGCAGAAACTGAACATTAACGGCAAAAAAACAGTTCTATTCTCAGCCCCTTTGTCGATGGGGGACTCTATGGCGGAGCTTCTGAGACCAGGGGGATGATCCCAACATAATCTGGGTAGGAATGGGTGGACTTGTATACAACCACTATGTACAGTATTGGCTAGGATCATGTATGCAGGTAAAACACATAACTATTGTATCCTTCCTCTGTACTGACAGAGTTCATGCATCAAGCTTTATATATTTCCCTTTACTAGGAAACTATTCCAGTAATTCATGCTATCACAAACGTTTTACGACCGTTCCTTCAATAAACATTCCTCAGTTAATGCAGGGTTAAAATGTTTGCTGCTACAGAAGCAATTCCTTGACTCAAAAAAACAATCGAGTCACAAATTGACTTATGCAAGCTTACTTATGAACGCTTTATGTCTGTATCCTTGTGAGGTTTTCTCTATTTGACTCTTCAGCATGAGCAGTAGGGATCAGAGGTCGAGTGAAGCCTGAGTGCTGTCACTATCTCACACGTGATCTTCTAATACATGACAGCACAAAACATTCCCAAATAACACCCCCCCCCCCCCCATCTAGATTGTGCTTCATATTGGCCTGTTATTTGACACTGTTTTGCGTACTTGGAAGTCGGAAGGCAGCATGTAAGGTTTGTTTGATAACAAGGCAACTTGGGATAGGTTCAAAGCTCAAAAATCAGACAGGTCTAGTAAGTAAGCAAAATAAGGGGGCAAATATTAAACTTTTCTCATTCATTATGCCCTTGTAACCAAGAGTGCATCCAGTATGTACAGAGTTGTTATGGTCTGTTATGGTTAGACCTCCTCATTGCAAGAAATGGGGTCCACAGTTCATCCAGTATGCGCCTGTGCTGGGGCCCACAGTTCATCCAGTGTGCTCCTGTGCTGGGGCCCACAGTTCATCCAGTATGCGCCTGTGCTGGGGCCCACAGTTCATCCAGTATGCGCCTGTGCTGGGGTGACAGTTCATCCAGTGTGCTCCTATACTGGGGTGCACAGGTCATCCAGTGTGCTCCTATACTGGGGTGCACAGGTCATCCAGTGTGCTCCTATACTGGGGTGCACAGATCATCCAGTGTGCTCCTATACTAGGGTGCACAGTTCATCCAGTGTGCTCCTATACTGGGGTGCACAGGTCATCCAGTGTGCTCCTATACTGGGATCCACAGGTCATCCAGTGTGCTCCTATACTGGGGTGCACAGGTCATCCAGTGTGCTCCTATACTGGGGTGAACAGGTCATCCAGTGTGCTCCTATACTGGGGTGCACAGGTCATCCAGTGTGCTCCTATACTGGGGTGCACAGGTCATCCAGTGTGCTCCTATACTGGGATCCACAGGTCATCCAGTGTGCTCTTATACTGGGATCCACAGTCTCACTGCTTGGTCCAGTACACAGTTTATCCAGTATGCTCCTGTGCTGGGGTCCACAGTTCATCCGGTATGCTCCTGTGCTGGGGTCCACAGTTTATCCACTATGTTCCTGTGATGAGGTCCACAGTTCATCCAGTATGCTCCTGTGCTTGGGTCCACAGTCTCGCTGTTTGGTCCAGTACACAGTTCATCCAGTGTGCTCCAATACTGGGGTCCACAGTCTCACTGCTTGGTCCAGTACACAGTTCATCCGGTATGCTCCTGTGCTGGGGTCCACAGTTCATCCAGTGTGCTCCTATACTGGGGTCCACAGTTCATTCAGTAAGCTACTGTACTGGGATCCACAGTCTTGCTGCTTAGTTTGGTCAACAATTTATCCAGTGTGCTCCAGTACTGGGTTCCACAGTTCATACCATATGCTTCTTTGCTGGGGTCCACAGTCTCACTGCTTGGTCCAGTACACAGTTCATTCAGTATGCTTCTTTGCTGGGGTCCACAGTTCATGCAGTATGCTCCTGTGCTGAGGTCCACAGTTTTACTGCTTGGTTTGGTCCACAATTCATCCAGTGTGCACCTGTACCTTGGTCCACACTTCATCCGGTATGTTCCTCTGCTGGGGTCCACGGTCTCACTGTTTGGTCCAGTACACAGTTCGTCCAGTTTGCTTCTTTGCTGGGGTCCACAGTTCATCCAGTATGCGCCTTTGCTGGGGTCCACAGTTCATCCAGTATGCGCCTTTGCTGGGGTCCACAGTTCATCCAGTATGCTCCTGTGCTGGGGTACACAGTAGATCCAGTGTGCTCCTATACTGGGGTCCACAGTTCATTCAGTATGCAACTGTGCTGGGGTCCACAGTCTCGCTGCTTAGTTTGTTCAACAATTCATTCAGTGTGCTCCTGTATTGGGGTCCACTGTTCATCCCATATGCTCCTGTGCTGGGATCCACAGTCTCGCTGCTTGGTTCAGTACACAGTTCATCCACTATGCTCCTATAATGGGGTCCACAGTTCATGTGGTATGCTCCTGTGATTGGGTCCATAGTCTCATTGCTTGGTTCAGTACACAGTTCATCCAGTGTGCTTGTTTTGTTGGTTTTAGTGAGTTAGCAGCTGGCCCAGGCTGGGGGAAGTAGTTAGGTCTGTAAAGTTCAGTTACTGGGCTTTTGATCCCAGCCATCCCACCTATGCGATAAAATGGGGAAAGACTGAGGTCCAGTGCGCTGGTACAGGGTTAGTTTTGTTCACGGCTTGTGATATCGGGGCTGCTGCTCTGGAATTTTGGAAGGCACTGGAATTTTCTGAGGACATCTAAGCCACGGAGAAGACCAAGATAGACTATCACCTCATGGAGGTATGCCTGGGCAGCCACACTACTAAAGTTAGTTTGGGGACAATGATGTTGTTCATATGGAACTGTTCTGCCACTTGCAACTCGTTCAGTAAAGTTACATTTACTGTTTTGCGCCTGGTCTGAAGATATTCAAAGGGTGCGTGTTGGTTCTGGTGTATCTAAAGGGTCTGTATAGCACAAAGGGGTATGAAGTAACATCATTACACAAGAGGTTAACTCGGCAAGACAAGGAAGAGGAATGCTATTGCTAAGGGCAACCGAGCACAGGTTCAAGATACAAAGAAACCAGTCGTTAGGGGTGGTACCTGGTAAGGTGACAGGTTCTCCAGTTGCAAGGGAGCTACTATCTGGCACATTATTGTGGGGGGTGGGGGTATGATGTGAAGGAGCGCAAAGGACTCTACTGTGGGGGGTGATGTGACGGGGGGCATAGGATACCACTGTTAAGCCTGGCACACAATACAGTTTTTTATCGTGCAACCCCGCTCCGGTCGGGGGGCCGCTCTACTAACCATGTGAGGTTAGTCCAGCAATCTCCCCCACTGGGATCACCCCCTGTCAGAACACACCGATCAGCGCTCTCTGCCATTCGCTGAGAGTACTGATCAGGAGTCGGTCGGCTGCTGGTTTTCCATTCGGCCCGGCTTCTGTTGGACAGACCAACATACACACGGGCAGAATGTCAGCCGGTATTTTTTGTACCCGCAAATGTCTCCCAACATTCTGCCCATGTGTACAGGGGCTTTACACACTGGCCATCATTTTATTGGGGGTTTGATAGTTGCTTTTTTTTTTTTTTTAAACAGGTGCCACACCCTGGGGGATCTTTGATCTCTTCTATGTTTTCCAGGTAGATCTCCGCCTCCCAAAGGTTGCCTATCCATGGAGTAAACCTTGCAGGTTAACAATTATAATTAGGTTGGTGAATCCAAACAAAACCGAAAAAGTCATCCAACAAACTACTGTAATGGACATCTTTATCTCCCTGAAAGACAAAGTATTTACATGTCAACTCTTCCATCAGAAAGTCATAATAAGGATCAGTGAAAGAATCCCTCTCACCCCCTGTATACAATACCGAGCGCTGAGACATTGTATCTCCCCCCCTCTGGGTGCCGCACTGGGTACAATAGCCCACCATCATCAGCCTTTCAAATGGAAACCAGCCTCTGAAATCGTCCAGGTAACATTCTATTCCACCGAGACAAAAGGAGACCAGGGGAAAACTTCTGGAAAAAACACAAACAAAAAAAAAAAAAATCACCCGGGGCAATTTCTGAATCAAAGATTATCTCTTATATTGGAGCGGGTTTAGGAAAACGGAAGCAAAGAATAGAACAGATGTCACCTGCAGTACCCGGATTCTGTATGGAGAATGTAGAAGCACTTTTTCTAGCAGCCACTTCCCATCAGCAATGGAGGAAGGGGGGGGGGGGGGGTGGCACTCAATGGTGACAAAGAACATGCCTGTTTTATGTGTGTTTACATGGCAAGTCTCCATTGGAAGCCCATGTGACAAGGTGGCAACACAGGGGCACAGCTGGTAGACTAGGATTGTCACTAGACATGTGCACAACAGAAAAATTCGTTTATTTTCGTTTCGTTTCTGTTGATTCGTAACGATTCGTAATTTCGTAAGTCGTCGGTGTTCGTATTCGTAACGATTCGTATTTTCGTAAGAGTTATTTTTTCGTTGATTCGTTTTTCTGTTAATTTTCGTTTATTCGAAATTTGGACGCATTTGTATTTTCGTAGATTTAGTTACATTCGTACTTTCGTTAGATTGATTTATTCGTACTTTCGTAACATTGTTTTCGTAGATTCATAATCGGAGCATAATTCATAATTTTATGTAATGTGTATGCTATTATTACATTTTAAGAGACACGGAAAATTACGAATCGAATTAAGAATGTACGAATTTTTTCGTTCAATCCATTCGAAGCACGTTTAAGCAGCGCCATTGTAAGAGACACAGAAAATTACGAATCGAATTAAGAATGTACAAATTTTTTCGTTCAATCCATTCGAAGCACGTTAAGCAGCGCCATTGTAAGAGACATGGAAAATTACGAATCGCAAAAAAAAAAAAAAATTACGAATGTACGAATTTTTTTTTCGTTCAATCCATTCGAAGCACGTTAAGCAGCGCCATTGTAAGAGACACGGAAAATTACGAATCGAAAAAAATAAAAAAAAGTTACGAATGTACGAATTTTTTCGTCCATACTTTCAAATCACATTAAGCAGCGCCATTGTAAGAGACACGGAAAGTTACGAATCGAAAAAAAAAAAAAAAAAGTTACGAATGTACAAATTTTTTCGTTCAATCCATTCGAAGCACGTTAAGCAACGCCATTGTAGGAGACACGGAAAATTACGAATCGAAAAAAAAAAAAAAAAGTTACGAATGTACAAATTTTTTCGTTCAATCCATTCGAAGCACGTTAAGCAGCGCCATTGTAAGAGACACGGAAAATTACGAATCGAAAAAAAAAAAAAAAAAATTTACGAATGTACGAATTTTTTCGTTCAATCCATTCGAAACACGTTAAGCAGCGCCATTGTAAGGGACATGGAAAATTACCAATTCAAAAAAAAAAAAAAAAAAGTTACGAATGTACAAATTTTTTCGTTCATTTTGATTTTCGTTGTTCCTGTTTTCGTTTTTTAGATTTTCTTCTTTCGTACTTTCGTTGTTTCTAATTTGGTTATTTCCGATTTTCGTTGTTTTCGTATTCGTTCGATTCGTTAAAATTTTTAGCAAATCGTTCGCTCGTTCGTACGATAACGAATGAACGAATATAACGAAAAAAAACGAAACGAATTGCACATGTCTAATTGTAACCTTATAACAGGAAGTGCCTGAACAAGGACCTTTATGGAAGGATGATGAAAGCTGTGGATTTAACAATATCGAAAATAATTTTTTTAAATGAGATTGACTTATTGAAGCTTCTTCGAGGTTTTAGTGATGGGCTTTAATTAGAAGGATTCCATATTTTGCTTCTGCCTTGTATATAAAAGTTAGCTTGGTTATGTCTTCTCTTCGTCGAGGAGAGATATTAAGAGGATGTTATCACTGACTTTCGTTTTCCTACACCAGGAAGCAGAGACAAGGTGAACTCCTGTAGTAAAGAAGCCTTGTGTATGGGAGGATTGGTGGCTTTCCTGCCACATACAGTCTTGTAGTTCAGCAGCTTTCTAGATGCAGAAGACGGCCCGTTGACTCCCCTCCCCCACTAATCTGCTCAGACAGGAACAATAGCAGAAACTGCAACAAAAAGCCAGATAGCATTGATAGGAAGAGAGAGAAAACTCTGAAGACAGCTGAAATTCTTTATTCATAACTTCTCGCTGCTGATCTTGATCCTGCTTTTGAATGGAGCAGCGACAGTCTCAAGTCTATGGGGCAAGGCTGATGATCCAATGTGATGAGCAATGTTGGCTAGATTAAAAAACCCTTGCCATTCATACATCCGCCTACCAAGAAGTCGATGGTGGCAGCGTCTGCCTTCTGTTCCATCCACCTCCCCCCCCCCCCCCCAGTCCACTCTTCATAGCACCCAACTGAGCTGAGGGTTGGTATTATGGAGGTGGCCATACAGGGGGTAATTTTTAGCCAATTTTAACCACTTTCCATCCACTGGGATCCACTCTTATAGCACCCAACTGAGCTGAGTGGCAGTATTATGGAGTTGGCTATACAGGTGGCAATTTATTTTTTGCCAATTCCACCCACTTTCCATCCACCAGGATCTGCTCTTCGTAGCACCCAACCTAGCTAAGGGTCAGTATTATGTAGGTGGTCATACAGGTGGCAATTTTTTGCAAACTTCAAACCATTATACATCCACCAGGATCCACTCTTCATGGCACCCAACTGAGCTAGGAGTCAGTATTATGGAGGTAGCCATACAGGTGGCAATTTTTTTTGCCAATTCCAACCACATTCCATCCACCAGGATTCACTCTTCATGGCACCCAACTGAACTGAGTGGCAGCACTATGGAGTTGGCTATACAGGTGGCAATTTTTTTTTGCCAACTCCAACCACTTTCCATCCACCAGGATCCACTCTTCATAGCACCCAACCTAGCTAAGGGTCAGTATTATGTAGGTGGTCATACAGGTGGCAATTTTTAGCAAACTTCAACCATTATACATCCACCGGAATCCACTCTTCATGGCACCCAACTGAGCTAGGAGTCAGTATTATGGAGGTAGCCATTTCCAACCACTTTCCATCCACCAGGATTCACTCTTCATGGCACCCAACTAAGCTGAGTGTTAATATTTTGGAGTTGGCAATACAAGTGGCAATTTTTTGAAAACTTCAACCACTTTCCATGCACCGGGATCCACTCTTCATAGCACCCAACTGAGCTGAATTTCAGTATTGTGAGTTGGCCATACAGGTGGCAATTTTTTACCCAATTCCAACCACTTTCCATCCACCAGGATCCACTCTTCATAGCACCCAACCTAGCTAAGTGTCTGTAATATGGAGGTGGCTGTACAGGTGGCAATTTTTTGAAAATGAAAACTTCAACCATTTTCCATCCACCAGAATTCACTCTTTATGGCACCCAACTGAGCTAGGAGTCAGTATTATAGAGTTAGCCATACAGCCTTCCCAGAAGAGTTGAAGAGGTCATAGCTGCAAAGGGTGGGCCGACTCAATAGTGAACCCTACGGACTTTGACCCCATACACACGATTAGATTTTCTGCAGATTTGTGTCTTCAGATTTACCAAAACCATATAATATGAGGTCAAACCTTAAAGCGGAGCTCCAGGCTTTTCTTGTTTATTAAAAGTCAGCAGCTACAAAAAGTTTAGCTGCTGACTTTTAATAAACAGACACTTACCTGTTCCACGGTCTAGCAATGCGGCCGGCAATTTTTTACCTAATTCCAACCACTTTCCATCCACCAGGATCCACTCTTCATAGCACCCAACTGAGCTGATATTCAGTATTGTGGAGTTGGCTATACAGCCGGCAATTTTTTACCCAATTCCAACCACTTTCCATCTACCAGGATCCACTCTTCATAGCACCCAACCTAGCTAAGAGTCTGTAATATGGAGGTGGCCATACAGGTGGCAATTTTTTGAAAACTTCAACCATTTTCCATCCACCAGGATCCACTCTTCATGACACCCAACGGAGCTAGGAGTCAGTATTATGGAGGTGGCCATACAGGTAACAATTTTTAGCCAGTTTTAACCACTTTCCATCCACCAGGATCCACTCTTCATAGCACCCAACCTAGCTAAGAGTCTGTAATATGGAGGTGGCCATACAGGTGTCAATTTTTTGCAAACTTCAACCATTTTCCATCCACCAGGATCCACTCTTCATGACACCCAACTGAGCTAGGAGTCAGTATTATGGAGGTGGCCATACAGGTAACAATTTTTAGCCAGTTTTAACCACTTTCCATCCACCAGGATCCACACTTCGTAGCTCTCAACTGAGCTCAATTTCAGTATTATGGAGTTGGCTATACAGGTGGCAATTTTTTACCCAATTCCAACCACTTTCTATCCACCAGTATCCACTCTTCATAGCACCCAACCTAGCTAAGTGTCTGTAATATGGAGGTGGCCATACAGGTGGCAATTTTTGGAAAACGTCAACCATTTTCCATCCACCAGGATCCGCTCTTCATGACACCCAACTGAGCTAGGAGTCAGTATTATGGAGGTAGCCATACAGGTAACACTTTTTAGCCAGTTTTAACCACATTCCATCCACCAGGATCCACTCTTCATAGCTTTCAACTGAGCTCAATTTCAGTATTATGGAGGTGGCCATACAGGTGGCAATTTTCTTGCCAATTCCAACCACTTTCCATCCCCCAGGATCCACTCTTTATAGCACCCAACCTAGCTAAGGGTCAGTACTATGGAGGTGGCCATACAGGTGTCAATTTTTTGCAAACTTCAACCACTTTCCATGCGCCGGGATCCACTCTTTATAGCACCCAACAAAGCTGCATTTCAGTATTATGGAGTTGGCCATACAGGTGGCAATTTTTCACCCAATTCCAACCACTTTCCATCCATCGGATACAAATCAATCACAAGTAATTGCCAAAATCTAATCAGTTACCCGCCTATGATCAACCAACAGAATTCTGCAGATTGTGGGCAATAAATTGACAGCTTTAATGTAGTTTATTAGGTGATCAAATTGAAATGGAATCCAAATAGGAAAAAATATGGCAACTTCAAAAGCAATGAGATTTTCTTTTTCACCGAGTTTGATAGGAACAATTTAAATCTTCTTGAGGTTACTTGAATGCCACCACATACAATTATGGAATAGGAAGTTTGGTCATTTTATCAAATTGCTACACATGTTGCCGGATTTAGTTATGTCAGGAGACAGTTGGGTTGAGCCTGTATGACCATGTGACAGTAAACAGTGCCGTGGAACAGAAGTCTCCAAACTACAGTCCATGAGCCACGTCTGGCTCATGTGATTTGTCACAGCAGAAGCCGATCAGTGGGTGCACAATGCAAGGTCCATAAGGACGTGAATGAGCGAGTTTAGGATTGGAGGAACATGACTAACCTGTACAGAGTCCTGACCTCAACCCAAAAGAACACCTGTGGGATAAATTAGGAGCGGAGACTGCGAGCCAGGCCTTCTCGTCCAACATCAGTGCCCTGACCTCACAAATTCTCTTCTGGAAGAATGGTCAAACATTCCCATAGACACACTCCTAAACTATGTGGACGGCCTTCCCAGAAGAGTTGAAGCGGTTATAGCTGCAAAGGGTGGGCCAACTCAATATTGAACCCTACAGACTTTGACCCCCATACACACTATTAGATTTTCTGCAGATTTTTGTCTTCAGATTTACCAAAACCATATAATATGAGGTCAAACCTTAAAGTGGTTGTAAACCCTTGTTTACAACTTTATGTTACAGGTAAGCCTATATTAAGGCTTACCTGTAGCTAACAAGGATATCTCCTAAACCTGCACGGTTTAGGAGATATACCTGTATTTGCATGTGCCGACGTCATGCGGCACATGCGCACTTGATACAACTGAAGCAATGGCGCTATATGCCGATGCTTCAGTTGTACTGTGCCGCTCCCGCACGCATGCGCAGAGTGACATCATCGCGGCTCCGGCTAATCACATCGCCGGAGCCGTGATACCCGGGACAACATGTCGGCGGTCGGAGGGGGGGACGTGGACCGATGCGAGGGCTTCGATCTGAGGTAAGTAACACACAATTAGCTAGTATGCTATGCATACTAGCTAATTATGCCTTTGTCTTGCAGGGTGTTTTGTCTTTTTAGTTTTAATGCTGAGGGTTTACTTCCTCTTTAAAGCGGGCAGTGCAGAGTAACTTTGTTGTATAGGTAGAGAAATCTGCCCATGAAAAGAAGAAAAGACCAGATTCCTTTCTACTGCCCGCCGTGGTTTGACAACAGATATGTTTGGGGGGGGGGGGGAGAACAGCAAACAGGATGAATGGCGTACAGAACGCCACACGGGCCGCGTGGTCTCTGCCGATCACATAAAAAGCCGGGCCGGATCCTGGAAAGGAGCATCACTGAGCAGATGGGTGAAGCAGGAGGGAGGAATAAACTCAATGAAAGAAAATCAGAAAGTTTTGTACTTTGTAGACGTAATGAATTCGATCTGCCCAACTCAAATAACTTTACCAACGTATCTATAAATGTATCTTAAAGTTGAACCCCCGGGATAAGCAAATATGGTCTGATCTCACACCCGTCATGATTACACTTGAACCTTGGTGAGCTTTGTGTATTTCTTCCAGATCTGTGCAGTAATCCAGTGTGAGACTTCCTGTAATAAAGACCGCTCACTGCTTCCCCCTATCCTTGTGCAGGGTGACTGGTCTTGTCTCCGCCCCCTGCTGTAGTTTACTGCAGGCAACCTGTAGTGGGAGGGTCTTCTTGAGTTCCTCCCACAGCTTCATTGTTGATATCAGTGGAGCCGTAATATTGACCCCCAGCTCTGTGTCAGTGCACTCAATAACAGTGGCGGCTGGTGAGCTTTTCTTCTGGGGGGGGCAGCAAACAACCAGAACTACCCCCCCCAGAAGGGGCGCGGCACTGATGCACCCGCACCAGGGGCGGCCACGGGCCTCGCGGCACTGTCAGCCAGCACCCCCCCCCCCTGGAGATCCGGTACTTACTATGCGGTGGGCTGTGTCCTCCGGGCAGCAGAGGGTCCGGCTCCAGCGTGTCTCCTCTTCCACAGCGCTAGGCATCCAATAGGATAACCTGGCGCTTTGGCCAATCAGGAAACAGGTCTTACGTAACTGTAGTGTAAAAATAGCGAATATTCATTTGCTATGGTCACACAATCAGGTGGGATCGTGGCACGCTCTCTGCGCCCCGAGCCCACCCTATTTTGAAGCCTATTAGAGCCTCTGGCTCTAATCAGGTGCTTCAAAACACACCCCGCCATAGGAATTCATGTGCCCGGTGTCCTGAAAGGGGCTGGGCACATGGATCGAGAGGGTGGCGAAGGTGTCGGGGGGTTTGGCGCGCCCGGGTGCCCACAATGCACGGGCCACCACTGCTCAATAATATCTCTCAGCATTGGCATCAGTGGCAGTACTATTAACCCCACCCCCACCAACCATGGTGGTCAGTGGCAGTGCTGTTAACTTCCATTGTACCAGTGGTAAGTGGCAGTGCTATTGAAATTGAAGCCTGCCATATTGCTGGACAGTGGCAGAATTATTTAACACCCCCCCCCCCCCCCACCCATTCTTTTATTGTTGGTGGGTAAGTGGGAGTAGTTTTTAAACCTCATCATTTGTGGTAGTATTACATAAATCTCCCCCACACACTCATTGGTGGTCAGTAGCAATATCATATAACCCCTCTCCCCAACCCCCTTTATTGGTGGTGAATGAATGAATGACTTGTATAGCGCAACCTATGCGAACTGAATCGCCTCAGGGCGCTTTTTTTTTGGTCAGTAGCAGTATTATGTAACCCCCCAACCCCCCTTCATTAGTAGTCAGTAACAATATTATATAACCCCCCCTCCCTCCCCAACCCCCTTCATTGGTGGTCAGTAGCAGTATTATGTAACCCCTCCCAACCTCCCTCCATTGGTGGTCAGTACCAGTATTATGTAACCCCTCCCCACCTCCCTCCATTGGTGGTCAGTAGCAGTATTATGTAACCCCTCCCCACCTCCCTCCATTGGTGGTCAGTACCAGTATTATGTAACCCCTCCC
Organism: Lithobates sylvaticus; assembly: GCA_028564925.1. Lineage (NCBI taxonomy): Eukaryota > Metazoa > Chordata > Amphibia > Anura > Ranidae > Lithobates > Lithobates sylvaticus. Next base: position 10,030,540 of record CM053037.1, read on the forward strand.
CACCTCCCTCCATTGGTGGTCAGTAGCAGTATTATGTAACCCCTCCCCACCTCCCTCCATTGGTGGTCAGTACCAATATTATGTAACCCCTCCCCACCTCCCTCCATTGGTGGTCAGTACCAGTATTATGTAACCCCTCCCCACCTCCCTCCATTGGTGGTCAGTACCAGTATTATGTATCCCCCCTCAACCCCCTCCATTGGTGGTCAGTAGCAGTATTATGTATCCCCCCTCAACCCCCTCCATTGGTGGTCAGTAGCAGTATTATGTATCCCCCCTCAACCCCCTCCATTGGTGGTCAGTAGCAGTATTATGTATCCCCCCTCAACCCCCTCCATTGGTGGTCAGTAGCAGTATTATGTATCCCCCCTCAACCCCCTCCATTGGTGGTCAGTAGCAGTATTATGTATCCCTCCCCGCCCCCTTCCATTGGTGGTCAGTAGCAGTATTATGTAACCCCTCCCCACCCCCTTCCATTGGTGGTCAGTACCAGTATTATGCAAAGCTTTCTCCCCTCCATTTTTGGTCTGTGGTTGTTTTGTTTTCTTTGTGGTCTGGAATTATTTACCTGCTCTGCCTGGGACTATACTTAAACTGTTATGCCGCGTACACACGGTCAGAATTTTTTGTCGGAAAAAGCTCTGATGGTTTTCCCATCGGAATTCCGACGTAATTTCGCTCAAACTGTCTTGCCTACACACGGTCACACCAAATTCCGACGGTCAATAACACCCCGACATACAACACGTTCGACTGCACTATAAAAGGGAAGTTTAATGCATCCGAGCATGCGTCAAATTGTTTCCGAGCATGCGTCGGAATTTTGCGTGTCGGAATTGCATACACACGATCGAAAAATCCAATAGCAAGGTTTTCCGTCTGAAAAATTAAGAACAGGCTCTCAATCCAAAGTCCGTCGGAAATGCCGACAGAAAAAGACTGATGGGCGTACACACGGTCGGAAAATCCCATGAAAAGCTCCCATCGGACTGTTTCCATCGGAAATTCCGACCGTGTGTACGCGGCATAAGGCAGAGATCCCTCTGCTCAACAGTTGTTTGGGTGCTGGGTAATAGAACGTGGGGAGCATTCCAGCACCTGGCCACCCCGCTGCGGCTCTGCAAAGTGCTAAAAAGGTGGCGGACTCCGCCCTGGACATGGCAGGCTGCGTGTTGGGCACCAAGGCTTTATATACTGCATACGCTGCTCATACTGTTGAGCCCTGACCTAGGCATCTCTCATCTTTTCTAATCCATTATTTGAGGTATAATAATTGTTTAGCTGTGGTTTTCAATACGTATTATCTAAGCGTAATGAAGACAGGAAGTGGCTTAAGGAGGCTGCAGGAGATCAGCAGCACTCGGATGCAACAAAAGGGTGAAAAAAAGGTGAAAACAATATAAAAAAAAACACGGTAATCGGTAATGATACACAAGTACTTTAGCAAACTCAATGTTATCCAGTTAGCCTATCCCATCTACTTTACTTTGGATCAACAACACACATATGAGCAAATACAGCTGTAGAGTCGTTGTCTTTAGCTAAGCCTTTGAGTAGGCCAAATTTCAGGCCAATGTCCTCCTACGACCAGCAGGCTCAGTGACGGCAGTGGTGGTGGGTGAGGGCAGTTGGATGTGTGTTGCAGAGATAGCAATAACGAGAGGGAGGCAAATTCTTCCTGACGGTGGGGGGAAGGGCGTGTGTCATCTCACATGCCTATTTACTGATCAAAGACAATTTGAAGCACAAGATCTTCCTGAGTTCCTTCACCACAAAGCTCAACATTGTTCCACCAACCAAAAAAAAGAAGAGAAAATATATTGATGGTGCTACGATTAACACAATTATTGTTTGAGTGTGAAAGTCAGAGGCTGGAACGGAGCATCGGGGGGGGGGGGGGGGGGGGGGGGGGGGGGGGGGGGGGGGGAGGCTTCTGTTCTTGTGAGAACCATGTGGCCTTCACTTCCTATAGAGCAGCCTTTCCCAACCTTTATAACATGGGGGGACCCTCGAAATAACTTTCTGGGTTCTGGGAAGCCCTGCTAATAATTACTGTATCTACAGCTCACAGTACATCAGTGTGATGGTTACGAAGACGAATGTTCATTTTATTTGTGATCAGTGGGAAGAACCCCCCCCCCCTTACAGATGGATTATTGGTTCACTGGTTTGCTCATTGCTCAAGGAATCTCTGGAGGAACCCTAGGGATCCATGGAACCCTGGCTGGAAAATGGCTATAGGGGTGTAGCGCTTCCCCTAAGGAGATGCTGGTGTGGTGAATGTGGTCCTATTTTCCCCTTAAAGCACACACAGCCAGGCACACAGCATTTTCTGCACTCTTCCAGTGGCTCCAATGAACAGTCAAGGGGTTTCTTTTTGGGGGCATTTGATACCCCAATAAACTGTCAAACTGAACAGTTGAGGACTCCTCAACTTCTGGCACCACTGCACCAAAATGAATGAATGAATTATGCTGATGATGACCTGTACTCCTACAAGAGTTAAAAGCTACACACAGTCACTATTCTCCAGCACTGGGGTCATTTCACATAGCCTTAGGATCGTTGGTTGCCTCCTGCCGATATTCACCAGGCCTTTCCTAGTGAGGGATATGTAGACTCACACCACCATAGGACAGCTGGGCTCTTTCCCACCAACTTCTGCTTGGCTCTCTTCAGTGAGCTCCTCTAGACCCAACTTAGTTCTAGGACTTCAAACTCGCGAAAAGCCCCCCAACTATACCTAGCTGGGACCTCAATGTCTTCCTGATGACTTCTTCTAGGGTTCTGGTCCACAAAGGTCTCTTTTAGCAGGACCATTTATGGGCTCTCTCACTACCTACTGGGCATGCCTCCCCAGGGATTGGCTATACACAGCTACACACAGTAACTATTCTCCAGCACTGGAGTCATCTCACATAGCCTCAGGATCATCAGTTGCCCCCTGCTGATATCCACCAGGCCCTTCCTACTGAGGGAAATGTAGACAGCTGGACTCTTTCCCACCAACTTCCTCCTGGTCTCTCTCCAGTGAGCTCCTCCAGATCCAACTTGAGTTTACGAATTCAAACTTGCGAAAGGGCCCCCCAACTAAGCCTAGATGGGGCCTTGATGTCTTCCTGATGATTCTTTATAGGGTTCTGCCTCAGGGGCAGAGCTCCCTACAGAGGGGTCTTCTCCAGCAACCCACTGCAGGCCACTCTTCAGAGGGTGAAAGACACTGTTGGTCATCTTAAAGTGCCCCTCAAATACTACCTGCATAATGCCTAAACCTTTGACCCTGATTTCACAGAAATGTAACATTTTTTTTTTTTTTTTATATAGAATATTAAGAACTTTAAATATCACTCATTAGAAGATTTTACCCCCTTCCCGACTAGAGCACTTTTTGCGATTCGGCACTGCGTTGCTTTAACTGACAATTGCGCGGTCGTGCAACGTTATACAAAAACAAAATTGACGTCCTTTTTTTTCCCCACAAATAGAGCTTTCTTTTGGTGGTATTTGATCACCTCTGTGGTTTTAATTCTTTACGCTATAAACAAAAAAAGAGCGATAATTCGGGGGAAAAAAAACAATATATAAAAAAAAAAAAAAATTTTCCTCAGTTTTGGCCGATAAATATTCTTCTCCTACATATTTTTGGTAATAAAAATTGCAATAAGTGTATATTCATTGGTTTGCGCAAAAGTTAAAGCGTCTACAAAATAGAAGATAGTTTTATGGCATTTTTGTTATTAATTTTTTTACAGATTGTCCTCTCTGTCCTAAGAATTGAGTCCCCTACCACCAGAATCTGTCTTTCCTTTCCCTTGGCTTTACTCCCACCCTCACTGCAGGAGCTATTCCCCTGGCAGCTAGGAGAGTCACTCAGCTCCAGCAGTGCTGGTCCCCGACTGGTTTCATCAATGTCACTCAACGGGGCGTACTTATTGGGGTGTTCCAGCCCAGGACCAGCCTCCCTGGCACTTTCCCCTCTATCCTTTCTGATTGTCACCCATCTACTCTGCTTTAGTGTCTGCCCCTCATCTCCACCCGCCTCTGTGCTGGCCCCTGCGGGGTACGATATCAACTTTCCTTTGGTATAGAGTCTTCTGTTGATTGTAGACTTTGACAATGATACGCCCACCTCCAGGAGTGGATGTTGTAAATGGGTTTTTCTTTACCATAGAGAGGATCCTGCGATCATCCACCACTGTTATGTTGCTGAGCCAATCTTTTTATGTTGCTGAGCTGACCAGTGCTTTCTTCTTTCCTCAGAATGTACCAAACTGATGATTTTGCCACTCCTAATGTTGCTGCTATCTCTCTGATGGTTTTGTTTAGTTTTTGAAGCCTTAGGCCCCTTTCACACTGGGCGTTTTTCAGGCGCTTTAGCTTTAAAAAAAGTGCCTGTAAAGCGACTGAAAGAAGCCTCATCTGCAATCCCAATGTGAAAGCCCGAGTGCTTTCACACTGAGGCGCTGCGCTGGCAGGGTGTCAAAAAAAAGTCCTGCAAGCAGCTTCTTTGCAGCGCTTTTGGAGCAGTGAATACACCGCTCCTAAAGCGCCCCTTCCCATTGAAATCAATAAGAAGCGCCTGCAAAGCGCTTTTGGCAGCGGCGCTTTGTGGGTGCTTTTAACCCTTTATTTGGCCGATAGCGGGTTGTTAAAAGCGCCCCGCTAGCGCTCGAAAAACACTGGTAAAGCTCTGCTAGTTTAAACAGCGTTTTTCGGGCGCTGGCAGTGTGAAAGGGCTCTTAGGCCCCTTTCACACTGGGGCGGTTTGCAGGCGCTATTGCGCTAAAAATAGCGCCTGCAAACCGACCCGAAACAGCTGTTGCTGTGTCTTCAGTGTGAAAGCCCGAGGGCTTTCACACTGAAGCGGTGCGCTTGCAGGACGCTGAAAAATGTCCTGCAAGCCACATCTTTGGTGCGCTGTAGGAGCGGTGTATTTACCGCTCCTATAGCGCCCCTTCCCATTGAAAACAATGGGGCAGCGCTCCGAACCCACCCACAAAACGCCACTGCAGCGGTGGTTTGCGGGCGGTATTAACCCTTTTTCGGCCGCTTTAGCGCTGCTTTACCGCCAGCGCCCCAGTGTGAAACTAGCCTTAAAGCACTCGAGCTTTCACATTGGGATTGCAGATGAGGCTTCTTTCAAGCGCTTTACAGGTGCTTTTTTTAATGCTAAAGCACCAGAAAAACGCCCCAGTGTGAAAGGGGTCTAATTGATGAAGAACTAACGAAGGAGTAGCCCACACCTGGCCATAAAACAGCTTTCAATTCAATTGTCCAATTACTTTTGGTCCCTTGAAAAAGAGGGGTAATGGCTATTCTTAAGAGCTGAAATTCCTAAACGCTTCCTTTCGATTTGGATGTACATATCCTCAAATTAAACCTGAGGGTGTGCACTTTGAGCCCATATCTATTAAATAACTATAGCTTGAATATGTTTTGGTAAATACCTGAAAAAAACTAAAATTGTGCCCGTGTCCAAATATATATGAACCCAACTGTATACCATAGTTTGTGGACTCTATAACTTTTCCACAGACAAAATAAAAATACACTGATTTGGGTTATGTTCACCAAGGAAATGTAGCAGAATACAATTTGGCCTAAATTTATGAAGAAAGATTATTTATTTGCAAAATAACAAAAAAAACGAAAAAAACAAATGTATTTATTTATTTTAAATTGTTTATTTAGCAAAAAATAAATAAAAAGCCCAGTGGTTAACCACTTCAATACCGGGCACTTAGACACCTTCCTGCCCAGGCCAATTTTCAGCTTTCAGCGCTGTCGCACTTTGAATGACAATTGCGCGGTCATACTACACTGTACCCAAACAGAATTTTTATAATTTTGTTCCCACAAATAGAGCTTTCTTTTGGTGGTATTTGATCACCTCTGCGATTTTTATTTTTTAGGCAACAAATAAAAAAAGACCGAAAATTTGGAAAAAAAAAAAAAACATTTTTTTCTTTGTTTCTGTAAAAAATTTTTGTAAATAAGTAAGTTCTCTTCTTCAATGACAGGCATTGATATGGCTGCACTGATGGGCACTGATAAGGCGGCACTGCCGGCCACTGATTATGGGCACTGATAGGTGGCACTGGTATGCAGAACTGATGGGCACTCATAGGTGGCAATGATGGGCACTCATAGGCGGCACTGATGGGCACTTATAGGTGGCAATGATGGGCACTCATAGGCAGCACTGATGGGCACTCATAGGCAGCACTGATGGGTACTTATGGGTGGTACTGATGGGTACTTATGGGTGGCATGGATGGGCACTGATGGGAACTGATAGGTGGGCACTGCTGGGCACCGATTGGTGGCACTGCTGGACACTGGTGGGTGACACTGATGACACTGATGGGTGGCATTGCTGGGCATCACTTATTTTTTTCGTACATGATGGTGCCAGTCAGTGCCTGGCACAGATTGGGCATCATTTGCACATGTGGATGGCCATGGAGTACATACCTGGCCATCCACATGTTGCCCACTTCCCTGGTGGTACTAGTGGAGTCCCTGGTAGTCCAGTGTGGGCATTAGAGGGCAGACCCCCCCCTGTCTTGAGAGCCACCGATCAGCTCTCCTCTACTCGCGTCTGATCACTGGCTTTTCCTGTTGACATCGTGATCAGCCGCGATTGGACATGGCTGATCACTTGGTAAAGAGCCTCTGGAGGCTCTTTACCGAGATCAGTGTAGCGGTGTGTCAGTCTGACACACCGCTTCACCGATTGCCACGATGCGCGCCCCCATGTTATCTTGTAGGATGTCATATGACGCCCAGTCAGGATAACAGAACCCCTGCCCGGCCGTCATTCTGCTATAGGCCGGGCGGGAAGTGGTTAATTAATATCACAAAAAGAAAGCTGTATTTGTATGAAAAAAAATTATAAAAATTAAAGTTTGGGGTACAGTGTTACATGGCCGTGCAATTGTCATTCAATGTGTGAGAGCGCTGAAAGCTGAAAATTGCCCTGGGCAGGAAGTGGGGGAAAATTTTGGGTATTAAAGCGGTTAATTGCTGACCATTCCTCCCTGTCCTGGTGACCACTATTCCATTTTATACAGACGTCACAGAAACTAAGGGTAAATATCCCCAATGGGGTGACAGCCGTGTGTTTTTTTTTTTTTATAAATAAAGAGGTACGTGCTTCTTTGCTCAAAATCTGAACAAAATGTTGCAATTATGAAAATGAATCTGGTTGAATTGTGTGTAATTGAATGACAGGTCCACTCTAATCTGATTCCCATTGGTCAGAAGAGGAATCGTCTTTGTTTCATTGTTTGATTTGCTTTCTGGAGGTTCATACTCATCCAGGGTTTACTACCTAGAGCAGTGGTTCTCAACCCTGTCCTCAAGTACCCTCAACAGGCCATGTTTTGGGAATTTCTCTAAAATAGCTGTCCAAAATACCAAGCCATGGACTCTGATTTAAAGCACCTGTGCAAGATAAAGGAAAACCTGCAAACACGGCCTGTTGGGGGTACTTGAGGACTGAGGTTGAGAACCACTGACCTAGAGAGTCGGTGACCTAGAAGTGGTATGTAGGCCGGGGGTCATGACACCTCTCTAGCTCAATGCTTGTTCTGGGCCGCTGACTCATTACATCTGAAGCAAGGATGAGCATGACAGCACTGGGGAGTACAAATCAGTCACAGCACCTCCTAGATGTTTATCCCTGCAGGTTCATCATCTCTGAGTTGCTTCACAAACACTGGATTGCTTGTGGTATGACTCTACAGGATGGTGAAGGGTTAAATGTTGGGTTCAGGTGAAGCAGATCACTCATCGGTAGTAAGGACTTGCTAGGTCAGAAGAAGGCCAGGTTCATACGGGCTTCATCTTGTATTAGAGCAATGTGACCAGCAAATAAGTCTCTTGCTGCATATCTCTAACTACACCTGTAGCACGTCCCCAGTCTCTAAAATTCTCCTGAAACTTATCTCCACCCATAACTACACCTGTAGAATGTCCCCAGTCTCTAAAATTCTCCTGCCGCATATCTCCACCTATAAATACACCTGTAGCACATCCCTGGTCTCTGAGGCTGTGTTCACACTATGTGTGGCCATAGGGCACAGCAGGGGGTTCGGTGAGTCCCCATTACAGGTCCGAATGAGATTCAAATTTTTGGCTGAATTCGGACCTGAAACGGAGTCAAAGACGCACAGGACTCTTCTGCTGTGCGCTCTGCAGCCGCCCCGGAGATGTGTGAAGCGGCTCCATTGAGAGCTGGTCACACTCTCCTGTCATGTGAATTGGATGCAGGGAACACCTACATCAAATTTGCAATGATGTGAACCCAGCCTAAAAGCCTCCTGCCGCATATCTCCACCTATAAATACACCTGTAGCACGTCCCCAGTCTCTAAAATTCTACTGCGGCATATCTCCACCCTTAACTACACCTGTAGAATGTCACCAGTCTCTAAAATTCTACTGCGGCATATCTCCACCTATAAATACACCTGTAGCACATCCCCTGTCTCTAAGGCTGGGTTCACACTATGTGTGGCCATAGGGCACAGCAGGGGGTTCGGTGAGTCCCCATTACAGGTCCGAATGAGATTCAAATTTTTGGCTGAATTCGGACCTGAAACGGAGTCAAAGACGCACAGGACTCTTCTGCTGTGCGCTCTGCAGCCGCACCGGAGATGTGTGAATTGGCTCCATTGAGAGCCGGTCACACTCTCCTGTCATGCGAATTGGATGCAGGGAACACCTACATCCAATTTGCAATAGTGTGAATGCAGCCTAAAAGTCTCCTGCCGCATATATCCACCTTTAACTACACCGTTAGCACGTCCCCAGTCTCTAAAAGAGTCCTGCCGCATATCTCCACCCTTAACTACACCTGTAGAATGTCTCCAGTCTCTAAAAGTCTCCTGCAGCATATCTCCACCGTTAACTACACCTGTAGCACTTCCCCAGTCTCTAAAATTCTCCTGCGGCATATCTCCACCCATAACTACACCTGTAGAATGTCCCCAGTCTCTAAAATTCTCCTGCCGCATATCTCCACCTATAAATACACCTGTAGCACATCCCTGGTCTCTGAGGCTGTGTTCACACTATGTGTGGCCATAGGGCACAGCAGGGGGTTCGGTGAGTCCCCATTACAGGTCCGAATGAGATTCAAATTTTTGGCTGAATTCGGACCTGAAACGGAGTCAAAGACGCACAGGACTCTTCTGCTGTGCGCTCTGCAGCCGCCCCGGAGATGTGTGAAGCGGCTCCATTGAGAGCTGGTCACACTCTCCTGTCATGTGAATTGGATGCAGGGAACACCTACATCAAATTTGCAATGATGTGAACCCAGCCTAAAAGCCTCCTGCCGCATATCTCCACCTATAAATACACCTGTAGCACGTCCCCAGTCTCTAAAATTCTACTGCGGCATATCTCCACCCTTAACTACACCTGTAGAATGTCACCAGTCTCTAAAATTCTACTGCGGCATATCTCCACCTATAAATACACCTGTAGCACATCCCCTGTCTCTAAGGCTGGGTTCACACTATGTGTGGCCATAGGGCACAGCAGGGGGTTCGGTGAGTCCCCATTACAGGTCCGAATGAGATTCAAATTTTTGGCTGAATTCGGACCTGAAACGGAGTCAAAGACGCACAGGACTCTTCTGCTGTGCGCTCTGCAGCCGCACCGGAGATGTGTGAATTGGCTCCATTGAGAGCCGGTCACACTCTCCTGTCATGCGAATTGGATGCAGGGAACACCTACATCCAATTTGCAATAGTGTGAATGCAGCCTAAAAGTCTCCTGCCGCATATATCCACCTTTAACTACACCGTTAGCACGTCCCCAGTCTCTAAAAGAGTCCTGCCGCATATCTCCACCCTTAACTACACCTGTAGAATGTCTCCAGTCTCTAAAAGTCTCCTGCAGCATATCTCCACCGTTAACTACACCTGTAGCACTTCCCCAGTCTCTAAAATTCTCCTGCGGCATATCTCCACCCATAACTACACCTGTAGAATGTCCCCAGTCTCTAAAATTCTCCTGCCGCATATCTCCACCTATAAATACACCTGTAGCACATCCCCTGTCTCTGAGACTGGGTTCACACTATGTGTGGCCATAGGGCACAGCGGGGGGTTCGGTGAGTCCCCATTACAGGTCCGAATGATATTCAAATTTTTGGCTGAATTCGGACCTGAAACGGAGTCAAAGACGCACAGGACTCTTCTGCTGTGCGCTCTGCAGCCGCACCAGAGATGTGTGAATTGGCTCCATTGAGAGCTGGTCACACTCTCCTGTCATGCGAATTGGATGCAGGGAACACCCAGCCCAAAAGCCTCCTGCCGCATATCTCCACCCTTAACTACACCTGTAGCACATCCATAGTCTCTAGAAGTCTCCTGCCCCATATTTTCACACTTAACTACACCTGTAGTATGTCCCCAGTCTCTAAAATTCTCCTGTCGCAAAGCTCCACCCTTAACTACACCTGTAGCATGTCCTTCTCAGGCTCTAAAAGTCTCTTGCAGCATATCTCCACCGTTAACTATACCTGTAGCATGTCCCCAGTCTCTAAAAGTCTCCTGAAACTTATCTCCACCCTTAACTACACCTGTAGCACATCCCCAGTCGCTAAAATTATCCTGCTGCATATCTCCCCCCATAACTAAACCTGTAGCACGTCCCTAGTCTCTAGAAGTCTCCTGCTCCATATTTCCACCCTTAACTACACCTGTAGCACATCCCCAGTCTCTAAAATTGTCCTGCCGTAAAGCTCCGCTCTTAACTACTCATGTAGCACGTCCCCAGTCTCTAATATTGCCCTGTCGTAAAGCTCCGCCCTTAACTACACCTATAGAATGTCCCCAGTCTCTAAAAGTCTCCTGCCTCATATCTCCACCTTTAAGTACACTTGTAGCACGTCTAGGGTTGCCACCTCATCCCTTGAAACCCGAACACACATGAATTACACGGGTTCTGTGGCTGAATAAGGTGGTAACTAAGCTCACTTGGTGCCTTGTCTGCATTAAATCAGCCTCAGAACCCGTATAATTCATATGTGTTCGGGTTTAAAGGGATGAGGTGGCAGCCCTAAGCATGTGCTCATTTTCTAGAAGTCTCCTGCTACATATCTCCACATCTCCACCCTTAACTACACCTGAAACATGTCCCCAGTTTCTGGTCATCTCCAGCAATTTCTAACAATCCTCTGTAGCACTACATATACTGAATATTATGTGTGCCCCGCCCCCCCTGGAGCCGCAGCTGTGTCCCCTCATATTCAGTGAGTGGACCACCCCAGCTCTAGGTCGTCCTGAAGTCCAGTAGTGGTGTATTCAGCACACCTCCAAACATTTTGAGGTGGGAATGAGGGACACCTACTATAAGGCCCCTTTCACACTGAGGCGCTTTGCAGGCGCTAAAGTTCTAAAAAATAGCGCCTGCAAAGCGCCTGCAAACAGCCGCTGCTGTGCGCTTGCAGGACGCTGAAAAATGTCCTGCAAGCCGCATCTTTGGTGCGCTGTAGGAGCGGTGTATTTACCGCTCCTAAAGCGCCCCTTCCCATTGAAAACAATGGGGCAGCGCTCCGAACCCGCCTGCAAAGCGCCGCTGCAGCGGTGGGTTGCGGGCGGTATTAACCCTTTTTCAGCTGCTCGTGGGGGGGTAAAACCACCCCGCTAGTGGCCGAAATGCGCCGCTAAAACTTTACCGCTAGCGCACCCAGCGCCTCGGTGTGAAAATAGCCTAAAACGTATGTAGGCATAGGAAACGCCCCCTGTCACACCCCCTTAAAGGAGAATTAACAAAAAAAAAGGTTAATTAAATCCACAAGAGCTTTTTTATTTTTTACTATTACTCTATATTGGCTTTTAAAGTTTACAAATGCAGCAATTTAGATGAAAGGTTTAGCACTGGGAAACACTTTTTGAAAGATAAAAAGTGCATTTTATATACAGCTATAGAGATCAGACCAGATGAGGGACAAATGAGGAGGAATGAGGGACAGAGGGACATTGCTCCAAATCAGGGACAGTCCCTCCAAATCAGAGACAGTTGGGAGCTATGTATTCAGTCGCCATGTCTGTCCTTTGTACTGTAGGTCACGCAGGGGTGGGGGGGAGGGGCACACAAGGAAGATTTGCTTGCTAAATCTGAAAATGACAGCATTTCCTACAGGCACTCAGCACAGGAGGACAGGAAAATGACAGCGCTACGTAATGATACAACCGCCATAGAATCATACAGGAAGTGTGCGTCGGCGGCTTCTGCTAGGAGGTTAAAAAGGCCACGCCGGGTCCACCTTCTCAGAGATTCCTGCTGTTTAGGTCCTGAGTAAAAAAAACAAAAAAAAAACAAAGTGCCCTCCAAATAAAATAAAAAAAACATAAGTCTAATCAAAATGATCCAAAATAAAATATTTGCATAAAAGTTCCTGTAAAATGTAACAACTATAAACTTAGCAGAGCCAAAACTGATGCAGAAAGTCTAATAATGGGAACTTAGTAAAAGAACAATGTAAACAAAGATTGCTGAAAGGATTAATAGTCACATTCCCCCACATTCCCCCTAGCCCTTGTTGCAGATCATTTTGGATGTATAGATTTGAAGGGGACCCTGCAGAGTTCTGCTTATCTTGCAGCCCCCCCAATAAAAAATGAATGCAAATGATTGGAATAAATAAATCCCCGGAAGCAGGGCCGTCTTTAACATTGATTGGACCCTGGGCAAAACTTTTCTTGGGGCCCCCCCCCCATGCAGTTTTTCTCTCCACCTGCTCTGAGACAAACAATAAATAGCAGCTAGACTCAAAATCACTTTACTGAATCAGATCAGGCAGCTATTGTGATTGGTTGCCAGAGGTTACAGTGTATCATTACCGCTCACTGACTGGTTGCTAGAGGTCACAGTGTATCATTACCGCTCACTGACTGGTTGCTAGAGGTTACAGCACATATTACGGCTCACTGATTAGTTGCTAGAGGTTACAGAACATGATTTCTGCTTGTTGATTGGTTGTTAGAGATTACTGTGGATATGACCTCAGGGGGGCCGCCGGCTGCTGCTATTTACATATGAATGCCGGTAATTTACATGTAAACACAGGGTCTGCAGATGAGTCATCTGTACACAACAATAGGGCAGAGCTGGGCAGCATTAGTAGCAGCACTTCACACTGAGATATTGGGACACAGCACAGGACTAAAACCTTAAGGGATGAGGGAATCTAAACCAACCAATCAAGCAAGTATGAGGCAGCTGCTTTGGGCCCCACAACAATGACAGGGCCCAGGGCAGTTGCCCGTTTTGCCCTGCCTTAAAAACGGCCCTGCCCAGAAGGAGAATGTAAAGAATGCTCACCCATAGCTCCCAACTGTCCCTGATTTCGAGGGACTGTCCCTGATTCGGAGCAATGTCCCTCTGTCCCTCATTCCTCCTCATTTGTCCCTCATTTTGGTCTGATCCATAGAGTTGTATATAAAATCCACTTTTTATCTTTCAAAAACTGTGTTGCAGCGCTAAACCTTTCACCTGATTTCTAAATTGCTGCATTTGTAAATTTTAAAAGCCAATATAAAGGAATAGGAGTGGTAAAAAAAAGCACTTGTGGATTTAATTAACCTTTTATTTTTTTATTTTTTTTGGTTAATTCTCCTTTAACCACTTGCTTACCGGGCACTTAAACCCCCTCCTGCCCAGACCAATTTTTAGCTTTCAGGACTGTCGCACTTTGAATGACAATGGCGCAGTCATACAACACTGTACTCAAATTACATTTTTATCATTCATCATTTTTCCCACAAATAGAGCTTTCTTTTGGTGGTATTTAATCACAGCTGGAATTTTTATTTTTTGCTAAACAAACAAACAAAAAAAGATGGAAAATTTTGAAAAAAAAATCATGTTTAATAGTTTGTTTTAAAATTTTGCAAACAGATAATTTTGCTGCTTCATTGATATGCGCTGATGCAGCACTGGTGGGCACTGATAGGCTGCACTGGTGGGCCCTGATAGGCTGCACTGGTGGGCACTAATAGGCACAGTTAAGGCGGCACTGATTGGCACAGATAAGGCGGCACTGATGGGGACAGATAAGTTGGTACTGATGGGCACAGATAAGGCGGCACTGATGGCCACTGATAAGATGGCACTGATGGGTGGCACAGATAGGTACCACTAATAGATGGCACTGATGGGCACTGATAGGTGACACTGATGGGCACTGATGTGCAGCACTGTTCTTGAGGCACCGATTGTCGGGATCGACCCCTTACTCTGATCTGTTATCCAGCGAGTCTCATAGACTCGCTGATCACAGAGCGCGCTGCACGCGCCCTTCAGCGGGCGTGCAGGTCACTCGTGCACGGGACGACGTCAATAGACGTAGACAGTCCCGGCAATGCAGGTCCGCGCTGTAGCGGTCATTCGGCTATAGCGCAGATCTCAAGTGGTTAAGGGGGTGTGGCAGGGGGGTGTGTCCTATGCCTACATACATTTGTTAGTAGGTGTCCCTCATTCCCATCTCAAAATGTTGGGAGGTTTGGCTCACCTAATGGTGGCGCTACACGCTCCGATAAATCATTGACTCCTTTTCCTGACCGGGATACAACCTATAATCCATATCTATATCATATCAATCCATAATCAATCTATTGGATTGATTGACACACACCTGATAGCTAAGATACGATCGTAGCTTTTAATTGCAAATAATCAGACGCATCTTCCGCCAATCTCAAAATCTGATCAATCAAATAACAATCGTATTCATGAAATGAGTATCTCAGTGCCGCCGATCGATGCAAATGGAGCATTACATTTTCCACCCTGGTCGATTGCCTCATTTCAATCAAATCCGATCTCTCCAGAGGGGAGGTCGTGGCTCTGGGATTTGTTTGCAGGTTTTGCTTATTTTCAATCGAATTGCACATCGACCGGATCTAAAGTGGAACTTCCCCCTCTGAATCAACATTGGCTGGTAAATAGATAAAGAAGTATATTATATTTACTTGTTTAAAACTTTTTTGTACATTTCTTCAGTAACTTCCTGGTTTCCATGCCTAGGCAAATGATGTCATCCATCCCAAGAGTCTTAAAGAGGAACTGCAGTCTGCTCACATCATTTGTAATAAAAACATCTTTGCCATTCTGAAGCTTCCCTCCAACCACTTTGCATATTATTTTATATATACTGTGATTCTGTACTTGCCAAATACGCTGCAGAAATCTCCCTCCACTGAGTCTGGCTGCAGCCATATTAACTGTGGGCAGCTGAAGCTGCTGCCTGTTCACTTCCTGGATTTACACAGAGGCACACCTCCAGCTCTGCAGCTCTCATTGGCCCTCTTATGACTCACTCCCCTCCCTTCCTGGCAAACTCTCAGAGTGAGAGAGAGCTGTGCATGGTGTCATAAGCCTAGGTCAGTGATGGCGAACCTTTTTGAGCCCGAGTGCCCAAACTGAAATAAATACATTGGTTTTGTGTTGCAAAGTGCCAGCACGGCAATTCGCGAGAGAGGGGGGCTGAGCGAAAGAGAGGGGATGTGTGAGAGAGAGAGGGGGTTTGTGAGAGAGAGAGGGGGTAAGAAAGAGAAAGAGGGGGTGAGAGAGAGGGGGTGAGAGAGAGAGGACAGCGAGAGTGAGGGGTGTGAGAGAGATGCTGAGAGAGAGGGGGCAGAGAGAGTGGGGTGTGAGAGACATGCTGAAAGAGAGAGGGAACCGAGAGAGAGAGAGGGGCTGAGAGAAAGGGAAGGGGGACAGAGAGAGAGAGAGGGACGTGAGAGATATGCTGAGAGAGAGGGGAAACAGAGAGAGGGAGGGGGGCTGAGAGAGAGGGAGGGGGCTGAGGGAGAGGGGCTGAGAGAGAGGGAGAGGCGACAGAGAGAGAGGGAGAGGGGTGTGGGAGAGATGCTGAGAGAGAGGGGCAACAGAGATAGCGAGAAGGGCTGAGAGAGAAGGGTGTGAGAGAAATGCTGAGAGAGAGAGGAGGAACAGAGAGAAGGAGGGGGACAGAGAGAGAGAAGAAAAAAAATTGCATTTGAAAAACTGCAGCGCAAATACCATGTGACCAAAAAAAAAACCCACCAATTTATTTTCTATGGCCTCTGCTTTAAATAATAAATAATAAATATAAATATATATATATATATATATATATATATATATATATATATATATATATAATGTTTGGGGGTTCTAACAAATTTTCTAGCAAAAAAATGAATGATTAAATGGTTTTCACATGTAAACAAAAAGTGCCAGAAAATGCCTGGTCCTCAAGTGGTTAAAATTAATGAACCTGCCCTCTGTGATCACCAATTCCTTTGGACTCGGCTGATCACAGATCGGATAAAAGGCCAATCACAGCTGCACTTTACCACGTGATCAGCTGTCAGCCAATGACAGATGATCACACAATGTAAATAGAAGCCACTTATTGGCTGACAGAATGAGGAGAAAAGAATAAAGCCAATAACCGGCCTCTGTTAAAAGGGACATCGGTCCCAACATTTGTCCACCAGTGCTGCTAATCAGTGCCCACCGGTGTCACCTATAAGTGCTGCCAATCAGTGCCTCATCATCAGTGCCACCTATCAGTGCAGCCTCATCAGTTCCCATTCAGTGCTACCTATCAGTGCCTCATCAGTGCAGCCTATCAGTGACCATGAGTGAAGCCTCAACAGTGCCACCTATCAGTGCCCATCAGTGCAGCCTCATCAGTGCCACCTATCAGTACCCATCAGTGCAGCCTCATCAGTGCCACCTATCAGTGCCCATCAGTGCAGCCTCATCAGTGCCACCTATCAGTGCCCATCAGTGCAGCCTCATCAGTGCCACCTATAAGTGCCCATCAGTGCAACCTCATCAGTGCCACCTATCAGTACCCATAAGTGCCACCTATAAGTGCCCATCAGTGCAGCCTTAACAGTGCCACCTATAAGTGCCCATCAGTGCAGCCTCATCAGTGCCACCTATTAGTACCCATCAGTGCAGCCTCATCAGTGCCCATAAGTGCAGCTTCGTCAGTGCCTCCTATCAGTGCAGCCTCATCAGTGCCACCTATCAGTACCCATCAGTCCAGCCTCATCAGTGCCCATCAGTGCAGCCTCATCAGCGCACATTAGAGAAGGAGAAAAATTAGCTGTTTGCAAAATTTTATAACAAACTATGAAAAAAAAAGATTTTTTTTTTTACAATTTTCAGGGTTTTTTTTGTCTGTTTAGCAAAAAATAAAAATAAAACAGTGATGATTTAACACCACCAAAAGAAAGCTCTATTTGTGTGATAAAATGATAAACATTTCAATTGGTGTGCAGTGTTGTATGACCGCACAATTGTCATGCAAATGGTGCGGAAAGCTGAAAATTGTACCAAATGTATTATTAAAGTGAAAGGTATAATCATTTGAAAAATGGGGGGGGAGGGGCGAGGCAAATATACCAATCACTATATTTTGCTAGGAAATTTCTAAGGATCCCCAAACATACATATGGGGGCCAGAGGCTCTAATAGGCTTCAAAAAAGGGTGGGCTCGGGGGGGGGGGGCGCAGTTCCCACCCAGTTGTGTGACGATAGAGAATGAATATTTGCTATTTTCACACTAAATCTCCTCCCCGCCAATCAGGAAGCGGGTCGCGTGACCCATTTCCTGATTGGCCAAAACGTCAGGCGATCCTATTGGACACCTAGCCTAGGAGGAGAGGAGACGCATGTCAGATGCTCGAGGAGCAGACACCGGAGCCGCTGCCCGCCACGCTGAAGGACAATGGAGCCGCTGCCCGCCACGTTGAAGGACAACGGAGCCGCTGGCCGCCACGTTGAAGGACAACGGAGCCGCTGCCCGCCACGTTGAAGGACAACGGAGCCGCTGCCCGCCACGTTGAAGGACAACGGAGCCGCTGCCCGCCACGTTGAAGGACAACGGAGCCGCTGCCCGCCACGCTGAAGGACAACGGAGCCGCTGCCCGCCACGCTGAAGGACAACGGAGCCGCTGCCCGCCACGCTGAAGGACAACGGAGCCGCTGCCCGCCACGCTGAAGGACAACGGAGCCGCTGCCCGCCACGTTGAAGGACAACGGAGCCGCTGCCCGCCACGCTGAAGGACAACGGAGCCGCTGGCCGCCACGTTGAAGGACAACGGAGCCGCTGCCCGCCACGTTGAAGGACAACAGAGCCACTGCCCGCTGGCCCTGGGGGGGGGGGGGGGGGGGGTATTTGCCGCCCCAGTCAAAAATAAGAAAAAACAGCCACCGCTGACTTCCGCTTTACTTGGAAACATTCTGCACCATTTTTTATAAATCAAAAGCATTCAAAAACACAGATTTCGGGTGTCTTGAATGCTTTTTAGTGCAGAGGAGGGATCTGGGGGGCCTATAGTGGATTCATTGACCGTTTGGGACGTGGGTGCAGCCACCGCGTCCCGTAGTCACGTGGGTCCTTGGCACTCACAATGTGAAACTATGTGGAAAAAGTGAGACATCATCTTTGTTATTAGAATCTATAGGTTGACGTTGTTTAGAGTGCAGTAAGGTCTGGCTGTAGGGTAGGAGGACCCCTTTAATAACGTCTTATAATGAACATCTTCCATGCAGTTGTGACTCCACCTGACTCATTTCTTCTTCTCCACCAGGCCCATTCATGAGGAAGCCGGCTCTGATCAGATTACATCCTCCTCCTCCTCCTCCTCCGACATCTGTTTACTGAGTCACTCTGATCCCCCCCCACCTACAAAGGGCCCTCAGGCACGCCGCAAGCTGCTTGTTGGAGAAAAGATTTGATGATCAGCTGTAGGAACCCACCCACCCCGGAGATACTGAAGTAAACTCTTAAATTTCCTGGAAATACTAGTTGCCTGGCTGTCCCTAGACTCAGTACTTTATTGTAATCTCTAATGAGCAGAGCCCTCTGATCCCTCCTGTATTGTATTGTATTGTAGTTGTACTGTCTGCCCGAATGTTGTAAAGCGCTGGGCAAACTGTTGCCGCGATATAAATCCTGTATAATAATAATAATAATATTGAACCTGGAGCAAGCATGCAGCAAGTGAAGTCAGAGAGAGCAGAGGTCCTGCTATGATCATCCAATGCTGATGAGATAATGGCAAATAGTTATGTCTCTCACCAAAAAATTGCTTTAATACTTTCGCTGCCAGAGACATTTTTGTGTTTCTTTTTTTTTTGCACATGTTTAAAATAATTATTTTAGACCTGAAGATTACTTAAAACCCCCCCAAACATGATCTACACTATATTACCAAAAGTATTGGGACGCCTGCCTGTACACGCACATGAACTTTAATGACATCCCAGTCTTAGTCCGTAGGGTTCAATATTGAGTTGGCCCACCGTTTGCAGCTATAACAGCTTCAACTCTTCTGGGAAGGCCGTCCACAAGGTTTAGGAGTGTGTCTTATGGGAATGTTTGACCATTCTTCCAGAAGAGGTCAGGCCCTAATATGGACCTCCACTCCAACCCTAATACTTAACTGTAGCTCTACAACTAACCCTACCTCTATCCGTATCTAGGGTTAAGTGTAGAGGTAGGGTTAGGTATTATGGTTGGAGTGGAGGTATAAATAGAGGTAGGGTTAGGTGTAGAGGTAGGGTTAGGTATTAGGGTCAGGGTGAGGGTAAGGATAGAGGTAGGGTTTGGTGTAGAGGTAGGGTTAGGTATTAGGGTTGGGGTGGTATGCTGGTACGCCTTAAGAGTTCCCTTCACTGGAACTGAGGGGCCAAGCCCATCCCCTGAAAAACAACCCCCCATCATAATCCCCCCTCCACCAAATGATTTGAACCAGTGCACAAAGCAAGGTCCATAAAGACATGGATGAGCGAGTTTGGGGAGGAGGAACTTGACTGGCCTGACCTCAACCCGATAGAACACCTTTGGGATGAATTAGAGAGGAGACTGCGAGCCCGGCCTTCTCATCCACATCAGTGCCTGACCTCACAAATGCTCTTCTGGAAGAATGGTCAAACATTCCCATAGACACCCTCCTAAACCTTGCAGCCTTCCCAGAAGAGTTGAAGCTGTTATAGCTGCAAAGGGTGGGCCAACCCAATATTGAACCCTACGGACTAAGCCCCCGTACACACGGTCGGAAATTCCGTTTTTTTCCGACGGATTTTGTCCAAAACTGGTGTTGCATACACACGGTTGGACAAAGTTGTCGGAAAATCTGATCGTTCCCAAAGTGGTGACATTCATTGCATACTACGGAACTACATAGAGGCTAGTAGCCAATAGCTTTGGTCTCGTAATTTGATCTGAGCATGCATGGCACTTTGTCCGTCAGAATTCCCTACACACGTTTGGAAAAAGTCTGATCGGATTTTGTTTTTGGAAAATTTGAGATCCTGCTCAAATTCCGACGGCAAATAATCCGATCGGACTTTTTCCATCGGAATATCCGACCACGTGTATGGGGCATAAGACTGGGATGCCATTAAATTTCATGTGTGTGTAAAGGCAGGCGTCCCAATACTTTTGGTAATAGAGTGCAGTTTTCAGAAGGTTCTCTTTATTGAGACATCAGGGATCTTTTTAGAACCCCTGATGTCTCACCTGCCTTCCATTAAAGCTAATGTAGGTGCAGAATGTGCTCCATTAGCTTCTTCCAACAGAAAATGAAAGTGGCGTTTTACACTTTGCTTCTGGGTTCATTCTAGCCAGGGGAGATCAGCGCATGGATGTTCACCGGTCTCCTTCCTTTCTATCCTGCAACACTTGGAGGGCACACCCCAGAGGTCACGGAAAGTGACTGGGTGGCTGTACAGCTGTTGGAAAGCTGACAGTTGGCTTGTGGAGTGTACATACACTTCTGGAGGCTGCAGGGAAGTGTGAGGAAAACCCCCTGCTGTACCCGTGATAAGGCTTATGGTGGTGGCAGTAAAAGGGTTAAAGCTGACCATACCTTAGTAGAACTTTTATTTCCAAGTGATTGGTGGGGTCACCAGAGAAAAAAAAAAAAAAAATATATATATTATTATATATATATATATATATATATATATATATATATATATATATTTATATTTATATATATATATATATATATATATATATATATATATATATATATATATTTATATATATATATAGCTCCTGTCCTCCTGTCACATTCAGCTGGCAGAACGACCGATTTAAGTGAATAGGGAAGCGCCAAAACGCCTCATAACAGCATGCAATGTGTGCAGTTGCAGTGCACTGGTGCATCCTTTAAGGCTTAAAACAAGTGGTGAGGTGGCATCATATCGCTTTCTCTCACCACCTGTCAAATGCCTCTGAAAAGTGATCCAAAGGCAATTTGCTTTTCAGAAGTGTGACAAAATTGCTGCACACCTAAACATAGCCTTAGGGTTCAAGTGGGGGTATAATTAGGCATTGGGGTTTAAACAGGGGTAGAGTTTAGTGTTAGGAAGTAGGGGGTTGGGATTTGGGGAGGTGTAGGGTAAAGTATTGGGCTTCAGGCAGGAGTGGAGTTGAGTATTATGGTTTGGGTTCAGGTCGATGTAGTGAAGGGGTAGAGTGGAGCATTAATGAGCTTCAGGCAGGGGGTAACTTGAGTATTAGAACGTGTGTAGGGGGAGGGTTAAGTATTAGAAGACAGGTAGGAGATAGGTTACGTATTGGGGTTGAGATAAGGGTAGAGTCAAGTTTTAGGGTTCAGGTAGGGTTATGCGTTAGGATTCAGGTGGGGGTAGAGTCAAGATATTGGGTTCTGGTAGGGTTATGTGTTAGGCTTTAGGTGGGGTAGAATCAAGTTTTGGGCTTTGGATACGGTGGAGGTACGGATAGAGGTAGGGTTAGGTATTAGGGTTGGGGTTGAGGTACAGATAGAGGTAGAGTTAGTTGTAGAAGTATGGTTAGGTGTTGAGGTGGAGGTACGGATAGAGGTAGGGTTAGTTGTAGAGCTACAGTTAAGTATTAGGGTCGGGGTCGAGGTACGGATAGAGGTAGGGTTAGGTGAAGAGGTAGGGTTAGGTATTAGGGTTGGGGTCGAGGTACGGATAGAGGTAGGGTTAGGTGTAGAGGTAGGGTTAGGTGTAGAGGTAGGGTTAGGTATTAGGGTTGGGGTCGAGGTACGGATAGAGGTAAGGTTAGGTGTTAGGGTTGGGATGGAGGTAAGGATAGAGGTAGTGTTAGGTGTAGAGGTAGGGTTAGGTATTAGGGTTGGGGTTGAGGTACGGATAGAGGTAGGGTTAGGTGTAGAGGTAGGGTTAGGTGTAGAGGTAGGGTTAGGTATTAGGGTTGGGGTCGAGGTACGGATAGAGGTAGGGTTAGGTGTTAGGGTTGGGATGGAGGTAAGGATAGAGGTAGTGTTAGGTGTAGAGGTAGGGTTAGGTATTAGGGTTGGGGTGGAGGTACAGATAGAGGTAGGGTTAGGTGTAGAGCTACAGTTAAGTATAATGCCCCGTACACACGAGCGGAATTTGTCAGAAAAATCTTGGATGGTTTTTCCGACTGGAATTCCGCTCAAGCTTGGCTTGCATACACACGGTCACACAAAAGATCTCTGAACTTTCAGCCGTCAAGAACGCGGTGACGTACAACACTATGACGAGCCGAGAAAATTAGGTTCAATGCTTCCGAGCATGCGTCGAATTGTTTCCAAGCATGCGTCGGAATTTTGCGCATCGGAATTGCCACAGACGATTGGAATTTTTTCCGTCAGAAAAATAAAGAACCCGCTCTCAATCTTTTGCTGGCAGAAATGCTGCCAGCAAAAGTTCGATGGAGCATACACACGGTCGCATTTTCCAACCAAAAGCTCACATCGGTCTTTGCTGGCGGCATTTCCGAATGTGTAGGGTTGGGGTGGAGGTACGGATAGAGGTAGTGTTAGGTGTAGAGGTAGGGTTAGGTATTAGGGTTGGGTGGAGGTAAGGATAGAGGTAGGGTTTGGTGTAGAGGTAGGGTAAGTTATTAGGGTTGGGGTGGAGGTACGGATAGAGGTAGGGTTAGGTGTAGAGGTAGGGTTAGGTATTAGGGTTGGGGTGGAGGTACGGATAGAGGTAGTGTTAGGTGTAGAGGTAGGGTTAGGTATTAGGGTTGGGGTGGAGGTACGGATAGAGGTAGTGTTAGGTGTAGAGGTAGGATAAGGTATTAGGGTTGGGGTGGAGGTACAGATAGAGGTAGGGTTAGGTATTGGGGTTGGGGTGGATGTACGGATAGAGGTAGGGTTAGGTGTAGAAGTAGGATTGGGTATTAGGGTTGGGGTAGAGGTACAGATAGAGGTAGGGTTAGGTGTAGAGCTACAGTTAAGTATTAGGGTTGGGGTGGAGGTACAGATAGAGGTAGGTTTAGGTGTAGAGGTAGGGTTAGGTATTAGGATTGGGTTGGAGGTACAGATAGAGGTAGTGTTAGGTGTAGAGTTAGGGCTAGGTCGTAGGGTTGGGGTGGAGGTACGGATAGAGGTAGGGTTAGGTGTAGAGGTAGGGTTAGGTATTAGGGTTGGGGTGGAGGTACGGATAGAGGTAGGGCTAGGTGTAGAGGTAGGGTTAGGTATTAGGGTTGGGGTGGAGGTACGGATAGAGGTAGGGTTAGGTGTAGAGGTAGGGTTAGGTATTAGGGTTGGGGTGGAGGTACGGATAGAGGTAGGGTTAGGTGTAGAGGTAGGGTTAGGTATTAGGGTTGGGGTGGAGGTACGGATAGAGGTAGGGTTAGGTGTAGAGGTAGGGTTAGGTATTAGGGTTAGGGTGGAGGTACGGATAGAGGTAGGGTTAGGTGTAGAGGTAGGGTTCAGGTATTAGGGTTGGGGTGGAGGTATGGATAGAGGTAGGGTTAGGTGTAGAGGTAGGGTTCAGGTATTAGGGTTGGGGTGGAGGTATGGATAGAGGTAGGGTTAGGTGTAGAGGTAGGGTTCAGGTATTAGGGTTGGGGTGGAGGTATGGATAGAGGTAGGGTTAGGTGTAGAGGTAGGGTCAGGTATTAGGGTTGGGGTGGAGGTATGGATATAGGTAGGGTTAGGTGTAGAGGTAGGGTTAGATATTAGGGTTGGGGTCGAGGTACGGATAGAGGTAGGGTTAGGTGTAGAGGTAGGGTCAGGTATTAGGGTTGGGGTGGAGGTACGCATAAGTACTGAAGTCCAGGTAGGGGTAGGGTTCAGTATAAGGCCTGTTGATCAGTTTGGGTTAGGTCATTGGCTACAGGAAATGTTTTATGTTTAATTCGTTTTTTGGATCTGAAAGCCGTTCTAACTGCTAACGAAACATCCACAAACCTCTTTTGCGTGGTTTAGTAATACTGCGTTTGACAGGGTAGTCAGCAGTGTAAATTCACTAGTTTTTAAACCTTCCATGTAGATCTCTGACTCTGCAGCAGTAATCTTGTTGTAGTTGTAAAAGCCTGACCATTGTACATTATAATGGCTGCTACGAAAGAGAATATCTTGTTACATTGTAATATTTACTTTTTGTGTTACAATGTAATGTTTACCTAGATTTTATGTTGCATTATAACGTTTACTTTTATTTTAGGGGAGATTTAGTAAAACTGGTGCACCCAGAATCTGGTGCTGCTGTGGATAGTCACCAATCAGCTTCTAACTTCAGCTTGTTCAACGAAGCTTTGACAATAAGCCGATTGGTTAATATGCACAGCTGCACCAGATTCTGTGTACACCAGTTTTAGTAAATTCCCCCCCCCCCCCCCACTTGTATTATTTAGGCTCCATTCCCACCTGAGCGCAGCACAGCGACAGCTTTTTTTATTTTTTTCGTTTTTTAGTGGAGCGTTTTTGGAGCAGATCCATCCATGTAAATGGGACTCCCTCCGCTCCAAAAACTCTGCAAAGAAGCTCATGTACCAAATCTCTGCACAGAGCCAGGAGAGTTTGGCGTTGAGATTTTTTCTGTGATTTTTTCTGTGTTTTGTCATTCGAAAAGCATAAAAAAAAAAATCGCACCATGTCTGTGGTGCTATTAAGAAATAATGGCACTGCAAACGTGTCCCGGGTTTTGCCGGAAATACTGGAATCGTGGGCAGAAAGGCGCGACTTCGCCCCGCGATTCCAGAACGCTCAGGTGTGAACGGGGCCTAACTTATATTTTATATTACATTGAAATGTTTACTTCTACTACGTTGTAATTTTTACTTATATTTTATGTTATATTGTAGTATTTACTTAAATGGTATGTGACCTTATATTTTTTACTAATATTTTATATTACATTGTATTTTTTACTAATATTTAATATTACATTGTTTTGTTTACTAATATTTTATATTACATTGTATTTTTTACTAATATTTTATATTACATTGTTTTGTTTACTAAAATGTTATATTACATTGTATTTTTTACTAATATTTTATATTACATTGTTTTGTTTACTAATATTTTATATTACATTGTATTGTTTACTAATATTTTATATTACATTGTATTTTTTACTAATATCTTATATTACATTGTAACGTTTACTAATATTTTATATAACATTGTATTTTTTACTAATATCTTATATTACATTGTAACGTTTACTAATATTTTATATTACATTGTTTTGCTTCCTAATATTTTATATTACATTGTAACGTTTACTAATATTTTATATTACATTGTAACGTTTACTAAGGTTTTATATTACATTGTATTTTTTAATAATATTTGATATTTAATTGCTTTGTTTACTAATATTTTATGTTACATTGTTTTGTTTACTAATATTTTATATTACATTGTTTTGTTTACTAATATTTTATATTACATTGTTTTGTTTACTAATATTTTATATTACATTGTTTTGCTTCCTAATATTTTATATTACATTGTTTTGTTTACTAATATTTTATATTACATTGTAA
Source organism: Lithobates sylvaticus (assembly GCA_028564925.1). Taxonomy (NCBI): domain Eukaryota; kingdom Metazoa; phylum Chordata; class Amphibia; order Anura; family Ranidae; genus Lithobates; species Lithobates sylvaticus. The sequence goes on from CM053037.1 coordinate 10,056,328, forward strand.
GTGTACTTATGTTTTTTGTTAAATGATATTGATTTTTTTTTTTTTACTTTGTTACATTTACATATATTATATGTTACATTGTAATGTTCACTTCTATTTCTTGTTACATTGTGATGTTGATGAGGACATTTCTTACTTCATCTCATTGTGTGTTTCCTCTGGTTGTGACAATAGACAAGGCCACAAACAATGTATCTGAAGCTGACCTATGGAATCTTTTCCGCCCGGTAACAAGCAGTACATGACTATACAGGACACATTATAGACAGGTGTTTAGTCCCCGGTTTGTGTCAATAAACACAATGAAAGGAGAAACTGGCGGGGTGATTATGTGAGCTGCCAGCGTGGTGGCTGTAATGAGATTCATGTAGGACGCTCCACCCGGCCCATGAACTGTACAGACACAACCGGTATCTGTTTGCACCTTGTACTGGAGAAGCCCTGCAGCACTTTTCTGATTGATATTCAAACGTCTAAATGTTTACACCTCCCTAGAATCTCACCGCCATTGTGCTCAGAGGGCCGCTCTGTACATTATATCCGAAGAATCAGCTGTGATAAGTGTGTCACCTGTGCCTGGATGTCACCGCAACGTGTCCGGGCAAAGACTGTCACATCACCCGTCATCACTATGACATGTTCCGAGAGCGGTGATGTCACTCCCGTATAATATATCTTATATCTGGAGAGCGGTGATGTCACTCCTGTATTATATATCTTATATCCTGAGAGCGGTGATGTCACTCCTGTATTATATATCTTATATCCTGAGAGCGGTGATGTCACTCCCGTATAATATATCTTAAATCTGCATAGCGGTGATGTCACTCCTGTATAATATATCTTATATCCTGAGAGCGGTGATGTCACTCCTGTATAATATATCTTATATCTGGAGAGCGGTGATGTCACTCCTGTATTATATATCTTATATCCTGAGAGCGGTGATGTCACTCCCATATATCTTATATCTGGAGAGCGGTGATGTCACTCCCGTATAATATATCTTATATCCTGAGAGCAGTGATGTCACTCCTGTATATTATGACTGATATCTGGAGAGCAGTGATGTCACTCCTGTATAATATAACATATCTGGAGAGCGGTGATGTCACTCCTGTATAATATATCTGATATCCTGAGAGCGGTGATGTCACTCCCATATATCTTATATCTGGAGAGCAGGGATGTCATTCTCTTATAACATATCTTATATCTGGAGAGCGGTGATGTCACTCCTGTATAATATATCTTATATCTGGAGAGCAGTGATGTCACTCCTGTATAATTCATGTTATATCTGGAGAGCGGTGATGTCACTCCTGTATAATATATCTTATATCTGGAGAGCGGTGATGTCACTCCTGTATAATATCTTATATCTGGAGGGCGGTGATGTCACTCCTGTATAATTCATGTTATATCTGGAGAGCGGTGATGTCACTCCTGTATAATATATCTTATATCTGGAGAGCAGTGATGTCACTCCTGTATAATATATCTTATATCTGGAGTGCGGTGATGTCACTCCCGTATAATATACCTTATATCTGGAGAGCGGTGATGTCACTCCCGTATAATATATCTGATATCTGGAGAGTGGTGATGTCACTCCTGTATAATATATCTGATATCTGGAGAGCGGTGATGTCACTCCTGTATAATATATCTAGTATCTGGAGTGCAGTGATATCAGTCATAATATACATTAGTGACATCTGGGGAGCGATGATGTCACTCCTGTATATTATGACTGATATCTGGTGATGTCACTGTAATGGAGTGGTGCATTGGATGAAGTGATATAGAAGTCATATTGTGTGATTGTGAGAAGCTATGAGAAGATTTGCGGTAGATGGTGGCGGTGGCGGGGTATGATCGGTGTGGTCTGGAGAGCTCCTCTCACATCAGTGAAGGGATCACCTGAAAAATGTTGAGTGTTAATTCTGATCAGCAGGAGACCTTTAGCCCTTTGTAAGTGGCCTAAAGACAGATCCCAGCACCAGATTTACATAGAAAGACAATCAGTAACCAATTTTATCTGGGGAGATAAACCACCCCAAAGGTTTTTCTTCTTTCCACCAGTAAACTTCCTCATACAGAAAAGTAGAAGAATTTCCAAGTGTGACTTTCATTTTCACTTTACTGGTAGTGGAGCTTTTGCCAGACAGAGGGGTAATAATAGCAAGGAGTCCGATGGTTTGGAAGTTGCCTACTGCCCCCTTTAGAGCATTGCACAACCAAGCTGGCGAATATCTATCGGAGAGAAGTCCCAGAGTCTTATATCGAGACAAAAACAGAATGGCGCACGATGGGGGTAGCGAAACGCACTGATAACACAACTGGAAGTCTATAAAGTCCAGGGAGTATATGTAGGCAGCATTAGTGGGAGCTCCCTTGAGTGCGAAGACATCTATAGAAAAACAATAGGAGAAAAACAAGGGGCGCCAAAGACTAAGTGCAGCAGAAGATGCAACGAATGGTATATTTAATTAAAATCAGCCAAAGGGCTACTCACACTAATATAAAGATCAATAGGAATATAACAATATAATACTGTGGTCACTCAGTGGCTCCCCAGTGGATGGTGGTGTGTGGATGTTAACATGAGAGGAACAACTGGCCAGACATCCGTCTTGTCGTCTCGGAACCAGCATGGAACACACTCGGAGTCGCATCGGAAGTGACGTCAGAACATGGAGATAACATTTTAAAGCATCTGCTTTGTCGTCAGATCTAAATGGCTATTGATCTCTATCTATATCACCCCTTCCCATGACTCTTCAATAGGAATACTAAAAGTGCCAAGAGAAGACCCGGAGTCCTAGATCACCCCTTCCCATGACTCTACTATGTGAGGACTAAAAGTGCCAAGAGAAGACCCAGAGTCCTAGGTCACCCCTTCCCATGACTCTAGTATGTAAATACTAAAAGTGCCAAGAGAAGACCCGGAGTCCTAGATCACCCCTTCCCATGACTCTAGTATGTGAAGACTAAAAGTGCCAAGAGAAGACCCGGAGTCCTAGATCACCCCTCCCCATGACTCTAGTATGTAAATACTAAAAGTGCCAAGAGAAGACCCAGAGTCCTAGGTCACCCCTTCCCATGACTCTAGTATGTAAATACTAAAAGTGCCAAGAGAAGACCCGGAGTCCTAGATCACCCCTTCCCATGACTCTAGTATGTAAATACTAAAAGTGCCAAGAGAAGACCCAGAGTCCTAGATCACCCCTTCCCATGACTCTAGTATGTGAAGACTAAAAGTGCCAAGAGAAGACCCGGAGTCCTAGATCACCCCTTCCCATGACTCTAGTATGTGAAGACTAAAAGTGCCAAGAGAAGACCCAGGGAGACCCCATTAGAGAGGGGGAACCAGACCAGAAAGCCACACGTTCCCGCCCTCCCAAGACTTTCAGGGCAGACCTGAGGACCTACACCCTACCAGAAAACTCATAGTGAGCATCCCCACCATGAGAATTACAGAACCCCTGGACCGCCACCCCAGGGGCACATACATCACAGGCTTCTTTCTCAGCCCGGGCCTTAGCCAGACCAATACAACCCTATCCCTACCAGGAAGGCCTCAGAACTTAGACAGCTTAGGCCAGAGCCTTGCCTACAACTGGGGACAAGCCTGGTACACCGAACCAGATTCATTTCAGGAGGAAAAAATGCCCTCCCTCCTCCCACCGCCATCACCATTCCTTACATATTTATATCAGATACTCGCCAGCGCCCCCTACCCAACAGGAGGTACCGGCATTCTCCCTCCTTAAAACCGATAAGAACAGATACTACACTTGATCTTAGCCAAAAAGGCTGATTGGTAGAGATGTGCAAAACAAAAAAATGTGTTTCATTATTTACATAAATTTGTTTAGTTAAATTTGTTTAATTCGTTTTCGAAATAATTTTGTTTATTCAAATTCAAATCGATTCAAATTGCATTTCAATTCGAATTGAATTCCATTCCAAACTCCATTCGAAATCAAATTTATTCTATTCTAATTTTGAATAATGGTTATATTCTTTCTATTCCATTCTATTGTAGTCTTTTATTTTCTATTATTTTCTATTCTATTCAAATTCAAATTTATTCTATTGGAAATTCGAATTTTGGAAAATGGTTATATTGTTACATGCTTTCTATTCTATTCTATTGCATTATTTTATTTTTTATTTTATTCTTTTCTGTTCTATTCTTTTCAAGTTTATTCAATTCCAAATTCGACTTTCAGAAGATGGTTATATTTTTCTATTCTATTCTGTTGTTTTTTTCTATTCTTTTCTTTTCTATTCTAGTCAATTATATTCTGTTATTTTCTATTCTTTTTAAATACAAATTGATTCTATTTACATTTTGTGAAATGGTTATATTCTTTCTATTCTATAGTTTTTTTTTAATTCTATTATTTATTTTCTATTCTTTTCTATTCTATAATTTGTATTCAAATTCAAATTTATTCTATTCAAAATATATATATTTTTTTAGAAGATGGTTATATTTTTCTATTCTTATGTTTGTGTCTATTCTTTTCTTTTCTAGTCAATTCTTTTATTTTCTATTCTAATCTATCTTTTCAAATCTTTACATTTTGGGAAATGGTTATATTTTTTCTATTATATAGGGTTTTTTTTATTCTATTTATTTTCTATTCTATTCTTTTCTTCTCTATTCTATTTTTTTCTATTGTATTCAAATGCAAACTTATTCTATTTGAAATTCAAATTTCAGAAGATGGTTATAGTCTATTTTATTCTACTCTTTTTTTTCCCATTCCATTTTGTTCTGTTTTGCTCTATTCTTTTTTTTTCTATTCTATCCTTTTATTTTCTATTCTGTTTTCTTCTATTACTTTCTATTATATTATTTTCTATTGTATTCAAATGTATTCTATTTGAAATTCGAATTTCAGAAGATGATTATATTCTATTTTATTTTTTCTATTCTATTTCATTTTTTTTATTATTCTGTTCTTTTATATTCCATTCTATTTTGTCCTGTTTTGCTCTATTCTTTTATTTTCCATTCAATTTTTTCAATTCTTTTATTTTGTATTCTGTTCTTTTCTATTCTTTTCTCTTCTATTTTTTTTCTATTATATTCCCTTATTTCCTATTCTATTCTAGTTTTTTCTATTATATTCCTTTATTTTCTATTCTATTATTTTCTATTATATTCCTTTATTTTCTATTATATTTTCTTTGGAAATTTTTAAATGATTCGAATTAGAAAATTACTTGAATTTGATTCGAAAACTATTCGAATCTATTCGAAAACTATTTGAATTTCGTCCGAAATTTTATTTCATTATTTCGGGTTCGTTTAAATTCGTTACTATTGTAATTCAGAAATTCAGATACATCCGAATAACAAATTGTTTGTCCGAATTTCAATTCCAGTCTACGCGACTGGATGATACATCTGACTGAATGCAGTTGAGCTGACAATTTTCCACCCAGCTCTCGGAATTATTTCAGTTTGGGTGATAACTACAGGGTCACCCACTGCTCAGATTTCAGAAGTTTCAGCAGGAACTGGATTAAATTCGAACCGTGCATGGAAGTCTAAAAATAACAAATGTAATAAGACTGGAAGATGTTCTGAGACGACTTGATTGGTTGTATCTGAGAGGCTTCAAATGTAATACACAAAGAATGATCAAATACCCCAACAGAGGAAATAGACACCAAATTAAATTAACAAAGCTTCCCTCGTCACACCTTCCACCTTAATTGGTTACATCTCCAACAAACACACCCTCTAAAGAGATTACAAAGGAGATCTTTTGAGCAAAATTTGGAGATTTTACTACTTGTCTTTTTTTTTTTTCTATTTTTTGCTAAATTAACCACTTCCCACCCGGGCCAATTATGGCACTTCGCTCCTACATGTAAAAATCATATATTTTTTTTTTTTATAGAAAATTACTCAGAACCCCCAAACATTATATATGTTTTTTTATTTATTTATTTATTTTTTAGCAGAGACCCTAGGGACACAGTATTTGCGCAGTAATTTTAGAATTTTTTTTTTAGGGGGAAAAAAACAGTTTCATGAATAATAAAAAAATAAAATAAATAAAAACAGTAAAGTTAGCCCAATTTTTTTGTATAATGTGAAAGATGATGTTACGCCGATTAAATAGATACCTGAATCGGTGAACAGAAACTCACCGGACACCAGACTGGAAACCGCGGCTGCATTTATGTGCTAAAGCCCCGTACACACGATCGGACTTTCCGACAGGAAACGTGTGATGACAGGCTGTTGCCGGTAAATCGCTCCATCGGACAATTGTTGTCGGATTTACCGCGGACAAATGTTGGATGGCAGGCTTTAAAATTTTCCGCATATAAATGTCTGTTGTCGGATTTTACGAGTGTGTGTACACAAGTCCGTCGGACAAAAGTCCAAACACGCATGCTCGGAGGCAAGGACGAGCCGGAAGCTGGCGGTCTTGTAAACTAGCGTTCGTAATGGAGAATTAACATTTGTGACGCTGCAAATTATGAAATCTGGAAATGCAGCGCACAATTCTCTTCTTTACTGGGATAATAATGAAGCTGCTTTGCTGGTTATACTGATGGAGTTATTGCAAACTAATTTTCAAAGGCTTTTTTTTTTCAAGTGATATCAAGAATAATATTATTATGCTTTTTTTTTTTTTATTTGGGCAAGTTACCACACACCATTATCCCATAGTTTTTAAGATCAAAGATACAACTATGTTGGTGCCCCTTGTTAATTTTACATTGTATTTTTTTAAATGTAACTGCCGACTCCCAAACTGTCATTTGAAGTAAAACACACAGCCAAGTATTATTCTACACAAAGTTTTTATTGTGCATTAAAAAAAGAAAACAAATAAACTTAGACATGATATCTGCCAATAGAACTTAACCAAAAAGTGCATTCTATGCATACAAAACTATAGAAAATATACCAAATCAAATCATTATTCAACCAAAAAATAATGTCAAAGCAATAACTCCAAGGCCAATAATAAATAACACGTTATCTCCTCCGATTCCGCAACATGTCCGGTTGACGAACGGCCGTTCAGAAACAAACTGAGAAGCGCGAAATGAAAAGCGCGAATCAACACTCACCAAACTTCTACTAACAGGAAATTAGCAGAAGGAGCCCAAAGGGTGGCGCTAAAGAGCTGAAAAATAATGTAGTACGTCACTACATTCGTATATTGTTGGCCAACAATTGTGGTGTGGCCGTGTGTATGCAGGACAAGTTTGGCCCAACGCACTTCGGACAAAATTCCACGGTTTTGTTGGCCAACAATCTGATCATGTGTACGAGGCTTTAGGCTGGCTATAGATGGTTCAAATTTCTTTAATGCAGCCACGGGTTGCAGGAAAAAAAACCGATTCCCTCATCAGCACAGACAGCGCATGATAGGGGAGTCACTTCTGCCGAAACATTGGATTATCGGGGGGGGGGGGGGGGGGGGGGCGTCCACTCCGGGAGAAGAGAGTGATTATCGCTAGGGGCTATAGGAGCCGCTTGCGATAATCAGAAGCGAATCCAGCAGGCTGGTTGTACCCAAGTTGATCGATCAACTTGGTACATTCAGCTTGCCCAGTAACGGTTTGAATCATGTATGATCAGCTTAAAGGCCTGAGGATTAGTGGGAAGGGCCTAGGACAGATGGAAAGGGCACCGGTACCAATGAAAAGGTCCCCAGCAGTCGGGGGGGGCATTCATGGTTTCTGCACCAGGGCCCTGAAGGTTCTAGTTATGCCTCTGCTTGCTGATTATAGAAATTAGGGTTGCACTGATACTAGTATCGGTTTCGGTGCCGATACCGAGTATTGGCACAAGTGTCGGTACTCGTGCAAATGCACCGATACCTGAAACTGATACTTTCAGGCTCGATTCTTTGAGCTGTCAGTGGGGTCTCCCCTTGACAGCTGAAGTGTTAAAGAAGTCCGATAATTGGAGCTGTCAAAAAAAAAGCAGCCAGAAATGTTTATTAACAACATTGCTCAGCTGCTGAAACACTAAAATAAAAAGAAACATTGTTTCTTTTTGAATCTTTCTGTATCTTCATCTGCAGATCAAAGGGATGGACAAATGTTCCTCCGTTTCCCTTATAAACCCTTAATTTACCATATATACTGGAGTATAAGCCGACCCAAATATAAGCTGAGGCACCCAATTTTACCACAAAAACTGTGAAAAAGTATTGACTCGAGTATAAGCCTAGGGTGAGAAATGCGCAGCTACTGTAAGTGGAAAAGAGAGTCAACAATGCCCATTTGCAGCCTCACTGTGCCCATTTGCTGCCATAGGTCCCCCAAACTTCAAACTCGGTAGTTAAGGGTTCCTAGATGCCCCCTCGCTGCACCCAAACCCAAAGGGTCCCGAAATGATATTGCTGCAGATGGACACAGTTGACCGACTTTGGGGGCCCATATCTCAGGGCCACTTGGTGCTAGGAACCCCAAATTTGGTTTGCAAACCCAGTGGAACCAACACTACAACATATACAAAGTCGGTTCGGAAAATGTCGAGCACTTTTCTGCAGCAGAGAATGACATTTTCCGAACCGACTTTGGGGCCCCGTATCTCAGGGCCACTTGGAGCTAGAAACCCCAGCTTTGGATATGTTGTAGTGCTAGTTCCACTGGGCCCCAAAGTTGGTTCAGAAAATGTCATTCTCTGCTGCAGAAAAATGCTTGACTCGAGTATAAGCCGAGGGGGCATTTTCAGCACAAAAAAAATGTGCTGAAAAACTCGGCTTATACTTGAGTATATACGGTACTCTAATCAGCCTTAATTAACTCTATATTCTCCTCCATTTAATTATTTTCCTGCGTTTTTTTTTTCCGTCTATTTTATAAATGATAAACAATTAAAACTCTTTTTTGTTTGCTTTGTTAGTGAATATTTTTTACACATATATTTACACATTTCACATTGAAAAAGCGCAAAATTTAAAAAGAAAAACTATTTATTCATTTCATTTGTAAATAACTTTTTAATGCTTTGTACCATTGCTGACAGCTGAAGTGAAAACAAAACAGTTGTGGTTGGTATCGGTAATTGGTATCGGCGAGTACTAAAAAAAAAAAAAGAAAGTATCAGTACTCGTACTCAATGCTAAAAAAAAAAATGGTATTGGTGCATCCCTAATAGCCCGCTTTATTCCTTCTTATTCGCCTAATTGTTTCCGGGGATGTACCATGGAAGGCACAATGGCCCACATTTGGTGGACATGTCCTAAGGTTTGCAGACTATGGGTCAGGGTCTATGCCATTTTACGTAATATGCTCCACTCCAACCTCAAAAGGGAGCCCTATGAAGCCCTTTTATGTAAGCCCACTCCTGAACTTTTCCGCTCAGAACGACAACTGGCTCAGCACCTCTTTAGTGCTACTAAATTGACCATCGCGAGGGCCTGGAAAACTCCAGTACTCAGCTTTGAGGCTGTTAAAAATCACATGAATGACATCATGATAAATGAAAAGCTAGCATCCTTCACCTCTGACACCCACGATAAATTTCTTAATGTTTGGCGCCCGTGGATAGCATACCACCAGCCCTCTAGATTCAACACCCAGCTTCTCTCGATATAACTGGTTTCTGGACGCACCCCTCACTACGGGAACTCTTCCCCAGGGCCGGTGCTACCACTAGGCAAACTAGGCAGCCGCCTAGGGCGCCCTGCTGCCTAGGACGCCCGACCACTGGTGTTCCTACTCTCTTCGCTCTCTGCAGCAAGCAATAAAGTCTCAGCATCAGCAGGCAGCGGCCACCCTGTTCGCACATAGTGTCAGAGGCGCAGGACTGTTCGCACATAGTGTCAGAGGACTGTGTCTGCGTCCCGACTCCCAAATGAATGGAAGCAAGCAAACATTAATTAATGGGCACTGGTAAGTTGCATTGATGGGCGCTGGTGAGGCTACATTTGGGCGCTTCATTAAAAAGGTGGGGTATACATGGGCAGGGAAAAGGGGGTGGGGTCAGGGGGGTTTCGCCTAGGGTGTCAAAAACCCTTGCACCAGTCCTGCTCTTCCCCCTCTTTTCTATTCCCCCCCCCCCCCCTCTTTTTCTTATTTCCTTTCTCCTTGCAAGTCATCTCTTCTATGACTCGCAGGCTGCCTAACCTCCGTTTTTCCTCACACATCTTTCTCTGAGGCTCCCGATTATATGGAGCCGGGCTACTGAAGACGCTCATCCTGCAGTAAAAATATGTTAAATAAAGTAGCCATAAGATGAGGAAGTACATTGACGACTATCACTAGATCTCTGATAGACTCTTAATTGAGCTGTATTGCAGATAGTCGCTGTATATTGTCCTTTTTTTTTTCTTTTTTTTTTTTTCCACTGTATGCTAAGTTATGTTTGCAATGTCCCATTATTGGGACCCCCCTCCTTTCTCGTTATGTGTTTTGATGTATCTGTTACATACTTGTACTCACCTGTTATGCATATTTTCAATAAAACATTTGTAAAAGAAATCAAATTCCACCATGTATTTTGTACGAGCTAAAGCGGTCAACTAGGGTTCCTCCAGAGCAGGGGGTCTCCAAACTGCGGCTCTTTCATTGCCTTTATCCAGCCCTTGGGGGGCACTATTCCATCCACTGACACCAACAATTGGGAGTCATTCTTGTTGCTGAAACCACCAATGGGGCACTAGTCTTCCAACTTGAGAAGGGAGTGTCACCAGCGCCCCAGGATCTCCAAAATTGGGTCAAAAATTTTAGTCACACAGTATCAAAACAATAAATACAAGCTTCTATTTTTTTTTTTTTTTGACACTATGTGATAAACAAAATTTGGACCCAATTTTGGAGATCCCGGTGTGCTGGTGACACTTCCTTCTCACGATTGCAGTCGGTTCCAGCCGTCGGTCATTTCACCACCCAATTTAAGATACAGCCATTTGTGCGGGAACGCGTGCCTTGGGGAGTATTGCGTTGGACTATTCATCCAACTGACACTATGAAAACAGTACAATTCCTTCTATTGACACCAACAATGGGGCACTAGTCCTCCCACTGACACCAAAAGATATGGTATTGTTTACTCCCACTGGACATTTTCTACTCCCAATGGCCCTAGTCCGGGGCCCTCCTAAAGTCTGAAGGACAACCTGCCCTTTGTTTAGAACGTTTGGAGACCCCTGCTCCAGAGGTTGCTCGGAGGTGCTTGGGCAATGAGCAGCTCCTGCCCCTCAGATAAGTTCCCACTGACACCACTAATCTTTTTAGCTTTCTGTAAGGGGGGGGGGGGGGGGGGGAGGGGTAATTCTTCCCAATGACTACAAATGTAAGAAGCCTTCTGACCACCACACGAATGTACAAGGAGCTGGAGAAGCATTAGTTATTAGCAGGGGTTCCGTAAAGACCAGAAAATTATTTCAAGGGTTCCTCCATGTTCCTCCTTTGCCAACCACACCACCACAGAAAAAAAAAAAACGTTTGGGAAAGCTTGAGATTAGAATCAAACATTCAAACACTTCAGGCAGGCAAGGGCAATTCTGACCATCACACGAATGTACAAGGAGCTGGAGAAACATTAGTTATTAGCAGGGGCGGACTGAGAACTTCCTCTACTGGAACCTTCTCCGTCCTCACACCTGGAGTATATATGAGGCCGCAGAATGAACCCTTCCTGATCAATTAACTGGAGGAATAACACAGGAGATGCATTGGATCCTTATCCACTGATCGTATAGAAGGAGATACATTGTATCCTTATCCACTGATCGTATAGAAGGAGATACATTGTATCCTTATCCACTGATCGTATAGAAGGAGATACATTGTATCTTTATCCACTGATCGTATAGAAGGAGATACATTGTATCCTTATCCACTGATCGTATAGAAGGAGATACATTGTATCTTTATCCACTGATCATATAGAAGAAGATACATTGTATCTTTATCCACTGATCGTATAGGAGATACATTGTATCTTTATCCGCTGATCGTATAGAAGGAGATACATTGTATCTTTATCCACTGATCATATAGAAGGAGATACATTGTATCTTTATCCACTGATCATATAGAAGGAGATACATTGTATCTTTATCCACTGATCGTATAGAAGGAGATACATTGTATCCAGGGGTGGACTGACCATTCGGCCACTCGGGCACTTCCCGAGGGCCCCCGGGCCACTAGGGGGCCCCATCAGGGTTGCCAGCCTCAGTAAAACCAGGGACAGTATGTAAAAATCTGTGTTTTTTTTTTACATCTGTCTCTGAAATGTCCCTTACCGACATCCTTTTGGTCTAAAAATCCAGAGATTATAGCTTATTACACCTCTCTAGTACCTTCTCAGCCAATAGAAACATGTCTGTGTATACTGTGTGATTGTATACTGTGTGTGTGTGTATACTGTGTGGCCCCATAATCTCTGATTGCCTGGGGGGCCCCATAATCTCCTATTGCCTGGGGGCCCCATGAGTTGTCAGTCCGCCCCTGGTTATTAGCAAGGGTTCCGTAAAGACCAGAAAATTATTTCAAGGGTTCCTCCATGTTCCTCCACGGCCAACCACACCACCACAGAAAAAAAAACGTTTGGGAAAGGCTGAGATTACAATCAAACATTCAAACATCTCAGACAGGCAACGGCAATTCACAAGATGGATTTATGGCAATATAAACACTTCCACCAAGGTCCATTGACACCAAACAATGGGGCACTATTATTTGCTCCCATGTCATCAACAGGTTCAATCGTGCAGGGAATCCTGCTTTATTTTGAATTTTTTGGAGATCCAGCCCCATAACCCCCATGATTTGATTCTATAATCTCAAGGAGTAATGATACTCCCACCTAGAAGCCCCTAATCTACAATAAAAGGACGACTGTAGAGGAACGTTCCTCCAAAAGATGTCTATTTCTGAGCGATGGCCCTGAGAAGTGATGAAGATTTCTTGTTGGGTAATGTTGACTAGACATGTGCAATTCGTTTCGTTTTTTTTTTTTCCGTTAAAATTCGTTATATTCGTTATCGTACGAATGAACGAACGATTCGCTAAAAATTTTAACGAATGTTAGAATCGAACGAATCCAAAAAACAACGAAAATCCGAAAATAACCAAATTAGAAACAACGAAACTACGAAAGAAGAAAATACGAAAAACGAAAACAGGAACAACGAAAATCAAAATGAACGAAAAAATTTGTACATTCGTAACTTTTTTTTTTTTTGTTGAATTGGTAATTTTCCGTGTCTCTTACAATGGCGCTGCTTAACGTGCTTCGAATGGATTGAACGAAAAAATTCGTACATTCGTAACTTTTTTTTTTTTTTGCGATTCGTAATTTTCCGTGTCTCTTACAATGGCGCTGCTTAACGTGCTTCGAATGGATTGAACGAAAAAATTCGTACATTCGTACCTTTTTTTTTTTCGATTCGTAATTTTCCGTGTCTCTTACAATGTAATAATAGCATACACATTACATAACATTATGAATTTACGAATCTCAGAAAACAATGTTACGAAAGTACGAATAAATCAATCTAACGAAAGTACGAATGTAACTAAATCTATGAAAATACGAATGCGTCTGAATTTCGAATAAACGAAAATTAGACTAACGGAAAAATGAATCAACGAAAAAATAACTCTTTTTACGAAAATACGAATCGTTACGAATACGAACACCGACGGCTTACGAAATTACGAATCGTTACGAATCAACGGAAACGAAACGAAAATAAACAAATTTTCCTATTGTGCACATGTCTAATGTTGGATTTGTGATTCCTGTGTAGATGTATTGCTGGAGTCGTTGGGTGTGGTGGCCCTTCCACAGCTGCTCACACACGTCCTCCACCTACTAAGAAGTGTGACTCCATGCAAATGTGCAGGAATGCAGCTGAATGGGAGACACTCGGATGGGGGGGGGGGGGGAGGGAAATGACTGGGGAAACCCATAGAGAATAGACAATTTGGAAAAAGCAGAACATTTACAAGTTCCGCTTCTCCTCTTGTAGAACAGCGAAGCACCTGAACTGAGCGCACAGCGAAGGCCACCGCGTTTTGGTAGGAACTCGTGACTTGTCCATCGCATTCATATAACCTTCTCATTGGTAACACACGTTATAGATTTGTTTTTTAGGGGGCACACTATTTTTTCTAATAGGCTCCTAACTGTATGTCAACTGGGGGGGGGGGGGGTGGGGACCTTCATACATGACTTACCACAACATGAGTACAAATGATATTCTTCAATCGCATGTTCAAAAAAAATGTTCTATAGATTCCCTTTAATGCCATAAGACTAGTAGAGGAACAACATGATATATGAAGAGTATACAGATGTGAGTAATATGCTGCACCATCCTTCTTACTATTCCTCCCACTGACATCCATGATGGGGCACTATTCCTTCCACTGGTACCAATGATGGGGCACTATTCCTTCCACTGGTACCAATGATGGGGCACTATTCCTTCCACTGGTACCAATGATGGGGCACTATTCCTCCCACCAACACCAATGATGGGGCACTATTCCTTCCACCAATACCTACGATGGAGCACTATTCCTCCCACCAATAGCAACGATGGGGCACTATTCCTCCCACCAATATTAATGATGGGGCACTAGTCCTCCCCAATACCAATGATGGGGCACTAGTCCTCCCCCAATACCAATGATGGGGCACTAGTCCTCCCCCCAATACCAATGATGGAGCACTAGTCCTCCCGTCAATACCAATGATGGGGCACTATTCCTCCCACCAATACCAATGATGGGGCACTATTCCTCCCACCAATACCAATGATGGGGCAATATTCCGCTCACCAATACCAATGATGGGGCACTAGTCCTCCCACCAATACCAATGATGGCCCACTATTCCTCCTACCAATACCAATGATGGGACACTATTCCTCTGATTGATCCCAATGATGGGGCACCATTTCTCCTACTGACACCAATGATGGAGCACTATTCCTCCCACCAATACCAATGATGGGGCACTATTCCTCCTACAAATACCAATGATGGGGCACTATTCCTCCTACAAATACCAATGATGGGGCACTATTCTTCCCATTGACCCCAATGATGGGGCACTATTCCTCCCACTGATATCAATAATGAAGCACTATTCCTCCCACTAATACCAATGATGGGGCACTATTTCTCCCACTAATACCAATGATGATGTATTATTCCACCTTTAATTGACTGATTATGTAAACACTACTCCTATTGACCACCATGCTGAGGCTTTTTGATTACTTCCACCATTGCCAGGTCTGACCACTGACTCTGTGCCATTTTTGTACTTCCATTGACAGCCAATGCCATGGCATTTTGCTTCCTTCCAACTGCTACCAACGACAAGTCATTTTATTATTATTTTTTTACTCCTACTGGCCACATTCTGCCCCCCCCCCCCCCCCCCCCCCGCCCCCCCCCCCCCCCCCCAATGGAAAGTAAACTGTTCCTTACATACTGTATAGTATGAGGGTCTGCCTATCTGGATATACAGTGCCTTGAAAATGTATTCATACCCCTTGAAATTTTCCACATTTTGTCATGTTTCAACCAAAAACGTAAATGTATTTTATTGGGATTTTATGTGATAGATCAAGTGACACATAATTGTGAATTGGAAGGAAAATGATAAATGTTTTTTACAAATAAATATGTGAAAAGTGTGGGGGGGGGGCATTTGTATTCGGCCCCCTTTACTCTGATACCCCTAATTAAAATCCAGTGAACCCCATTGCCTTCAGAAGTCACCTAATTAGTAAACAGAGCCCACCTGTGTGTAATTTAATCTCAGTATAAATACAGCTGTTCTGTGAAGCCCTCAGAGGTCTGTTAGAGAACCTTAGTGAACAAACAGCACATTGAAGGCCAAGGAACACACCAGACAGGTCAGGGATAAAGTTGTGGAGAAGTATAAAGCAGGGTTCAGTTATAAAAAAAAAATCTTCCAAGCTTTGAACATCTCACGGAGCTCTGTTCAATCCATCATCAGAAAATGGAAAGAGTATGGCACAACTGCAAACCTACCAAGACATGGCCGTCCACCTAAACTGACCGGCCCGGCAAGGAGAACATTCATCAGAGAAGAGCCAAGAGGTCCATGGTAACTCTGGAGGAGCTGCGGAGATCCACAGCTCAGGGGGGAGAATCTGTCCACAGGAAAACTATTATGCCGCGTACACACGGTCGGAATTTCCGATGGAAACAGTCCGATGGAAGCTTTTCATCGGATTTTCTGACCGTGTGTACGCCCATCAGTCTTTTTCTGTCAGCATTTCCGACGGACTTTGGATTGAGAACCTGTTCTTAAGTTTTCCGACGGAAAACCTTTCTATCGGATTTTCCGATCGTGTGTATGCAATTCCGACACGCAAAATTCCGACGCATGCTCGGAAACAATTTGACGCATGCTCGGAAGCATTAAACTTCCCTTTTATAGTGCAGTCGAACGTGTTGTATGCCGCGGTGTTATTGACCGTCGGAATGTGGTGTGACCGTGTGTAGGCAAGACAGTTTGAGTGAAATTCCATCGGAATTCCGACGGGAAAACCATCAGAGCTTTTTCCGACGAGAATTCCGACCGTGTGTACACGGCATTAGTCGTGTTCTCCACAAATCTGCCCTTTATGGAAGAGTGACAAGAAGAAAGACATTGTTGAAAGAAATCCTTAAGAAGTCCTGTTTGTAGTTTGTGAGAAGCCATGTGGGGGAGGGGAGCAAACATGTGGAAGAAGGTGATCTGGTCAGATGAGACCAAAATTAAATTTTTTGGCCTAAAAGCAAAACACTATGTGTGGTGGAAAACTAACACTGCACATCACCCTGAACACACCATCCCCACCGTGAAACATGGTGGTGGCAGCATCATGTGGTGGGGATGCTTTTCTTCAGCAGGGACAGGGAAGCTGGTCAGAGTTGATGGGAAGATGGATGGAGCCAAATACAGGACAATCTTAGAAGAAAACCTGTTAGAGTCTGCAAAAGTCTTGAGACGGGGGCGGAGGTTCACCTTCCAGCAGGACAACGACCCGAAACATACAGCCAGAGCTACAATGGAATGGTTTATAGATCAAAACATATTCATGTGTTAGAATGGCCCAGTCACAGTCCAGACCTAAATCACATTGAGAATCTGTGGCAAGACTTGAAAATTGCTGTTCACAGACGCTCTCCATCCAATCTGACAGAGCTTGAGATATTTTGTAAAGAAGAAGAATGTGAAAAATGTCCTCTCTAGATGTGCAAAGCTGGTAGAGACATCCCCAAAAAGACTTGCAGCTGTAATTGCAGAGAAAGGGGGTTCTACAAAGTATTGACTCCGGGGGGCGCCATACAAATGCCCCCCCCCCCACACTTTTCACATATTTATTTGTAAAAGAAAGTTTGAAAACCATTTATCATTTTCCTTCCACTTCACAATTATGAGCCACTTTGTGTTGTGTCTATCACATAAACCCCCAATAAAATACATTTACGTTTTTTGGTTGTAACACGTCAAAAATGTGGAAAATTTCAAGGGGTGTGAATACTTTTTCAAGGCACTGTAAAGTAAAAGGATGGTTCAGGTAGGTGTCACGTGTCAGGCTAGCTTGTAATTATTTTTCTGGGTGAAGAGAACAGCACACCACTCCATGAAAATAAGGAATGTCCTCCAACAAGCTCCTTCCAGAAAAAATGTTTTTATTACGGAATAAAGGTGATAAGGATATTCCACCTTGAGCTGTGTGTCATGGCAGCATATTTCTCCTCGCCGGTCACCCTGTGCGGAGATATTTGGAGGAAGAGCCATGTGCTGTGTACTAGCAGCATTCCACCATATCACGTGCCTCTGGCTGATCTCCTACTACGTCATGCTGGAATCACAAACACCGGCACCCTCTCCTACCGGGAGAACCTCTGATAAAATAATATCCTTTTATGTATTCATTACAGAGCAACTGGCAGTATCCAATCAGATTGCCCGCCCGCCTTACGTTTAATTCTCCACCTCACTTCTAAACACTGCCAATAATAAATGGCCGCACCCTATGGGGTACACCGTCATGTTATGCAACAAATGTAGACTAATGCCGCGTACACACGGTCAGAATTTCCGATGGAAACAGTCCGATGGGAGCTTTTCATCGGATTTTCCGACCGTGTGTATGCCCATCGGCCTTTTTCTGTCGGAATTTCCGACGGACTTTGGATTGAGAACCTGTTGTCAATTTTTCCGATGGAAAACCTTTCTATCGGATTTTCCGAACGTGTGTATGCAATTCCGACACGCAAAATTCCGACGCATGCTCGGAAACAATTCGACGCATGCTCAGAAGCATTAAACTTCCCTTTTATAGTGCTGTCGAACGTGTTTTATGCCGCTGTGTTATTGACCGTCGGAATTTGGTGTGACCGTGTGTAGGCAACACAGCTTGAGCGGAATTCCGTCAGAAAAACCGTCAGAGTTTTTTCCGACGAGAATTCAGATCATGTGTACGCGGCATTAGAGGAAGAATGATTGTCAGGGCAGTTAGTCAATAGTCATATTTTATTCGAAGGGTGGGGGTTGCTTTTCAAAGTGTATGTGCAACCAAACCTTTTTTTTTTTTGTTTAATTATGGATAGATTGGGGAAGGCGTTAAACCTCTCTCAGGTTGTTGTTTGCTGTCTGTGTTCTGCTAAGGGGATTTTCCTTCTCTCCCCTCCCGGAAGGGACAACAGGAAACAAGAGAAAACCTTACACTGGTTATAACCCTCCCTTACTCCATACATAATGGGAAAAACGCCTTTAGTTCTGCTTTAACAACTTGAAGACCCGGTGTTCTGCCGAGAAAGTTCCCCTCGGCAGATAAGGACCCCCCTGTACTGCGCAGGCGCAGCGCGTGTGCACAGTACGAAGCAAAATGAAGCCGCCGGAAATAGCCGAAGGAGAAGACAGTGAATCAGCTGTACACGGCGCCTGTAACAGCGCCCCTTACGGGCTCGCTACGCTCGCCACGCTTCGGGCACGGCTACGCTGCGCTCAGCATATTTTTTTTCTAACTCTATGTCCACTTGGATGGTGGGGCTCGAACCTGGACATAGGTTAGAATGTAGTGCGTTAGAATGTACAGCTGACTGACTGTGTTCAGCTTCGCTATTTTCGGAAACTCCGTTGGGCTTCATTGTGCTTCGTACTGCGCCTGCGCAGTACAGGGGGGTCCTTATCTGTTTGCTGAAGACCAGCAGACTAAGGACATGGATTACTGGAACCATGTCCTGTGGTCTGATGAGACCAAGATAAACTTATTTGGTGTCAGATGGTGACAAGCGTGTGTGGGGGCAACCAGGTGAGGAGGACAAAGACAAGTGTGTCTTGTCTACAGTCAAGTATGGTGGTGGGAGTGTCATGGTGGGGGGAGTGTCATGGTGGGGGGAGGGTCATGGTGGTGGGAGTGTCATGGTGGTGGGAGTGTCATGGTGGGGGGAGTGTCATGGTGGGGGGAGTGTCATGGTGGGGGGAGTGTCATGGTGGTGGGAGTGTCATGGTGGGGGGAGGGTCATGGTGGGGGGAGTGTCATGGTGGTGGGAGTGTCATGGTGGGGGGAGGGTCATGGTGGTGGGAGTGTCATGGTCTGCGGCTGCATGAGTGCTGCCAGCACAGATCATTGAGGGAACCATGAATGCCAACATGTACTGTGACATACTGAAGCAGAGCATGATCCCCTCCTTTCCTGAAAATGTAAAAAAAAAAAAAAAAAAGACCCCAAATCTCTTCATTACATTTACATTTAAAAGCAAAAGATCCAAAAAAAATTGATCTTTTGCTTTAAAAAAAAAAATAAATAAATAAAAGTTTACCTCAACCCTGGATCGGAAGTGACGTCATGATGTTGCTCTGGTCCTCCGAGGCCATAGAGGAGATCAAAGACCATCTAATTTTATATCGCCTTTGTGACCAGCCAGCCGCAACATCGGACTCGGTCTCGGTCTCGGTCTCCCTCTCTCTCTATATATATATATATATATATATATATATATATATATAATATATATATATATATATATATATATATATACACACACACACACAGCGGGTAAAATAAGTATGGAACACATCACCAGGATAAAAAAAAAATGTAAATATAAATACCTGCAATAAATAAAATTAAACAAAAGGATACAAAAATATTTAATATAAATACCTGCATTAAATGAATAAATATAAATTAATATTAATACCTATAATAAATAAATAATATCTGCAATAAATAAAAAGATAAAAATTGAAATATAAATACCTGCAATAAATGAATAAATATAAATTAATATAAATACCTATAATAAATAATAGCTGCAATCAATAAATGTATATAAAATCATAAAAACCTGCAATATAAATACCTGCAATAAATACCTATAAATAAAAATATAAAAACACCCGTATATTTTAAAAAAACTGATCCTTGACAGTAGAGGGAATGGAAGTGAATAAACCTTCAAACTTATTTTCCTAAATAAAGAATAAAAGCCAGCAGCGGGAGGAGGAGGACGGGGATCACACCTAGCAGTTGGAGTTTGCCGTGTAACGTCCACTTTCTATATACACTCGGTGTGGCGTGTTGAATACACAGCGGCTCCTCTCCCAGTTGTACGTGTTTACTGAGTGCATGTTTGTGCTGACTCACCAATTTCTACACCGCAGGCGGCCTGGGAAGGAGCCGACACAATCACTACACCGACAACCAGAGCTTCCCACCACAACCTGGAGTCCAGCACAGCCCTAAGATACATTATACCCCAATCACTGATATACCCCAATCACCGATATCCCAATCACCGATATCCCAATCACCGATACCCCAATCACCGATATATCCCAATCACCGATATCCCAATCACTGATATATCCCAATCACCGATATATCCCAATCACCGATATCCCAATCACCGATATATCCCAATCACCGATATATCCCAATCACCGATATCCCAATCACTGATACCCCAATCACCGATATATCCCAATCACCGATACCCCAATCACCGATACCCCAATCACCGATATCCCAATCACCGATATATCCCAATCACCGATATCCCAATCACCGATATAGCCCAATCACTGATACCCCAATCACTGATACCCCAATCACCGATATCCCAATCACCGATATATCCCAATCACCGATATTCCCCAATCACTGATACCCCGATAACCGATATATATCCCAATCACCGATATATATCCCAATCACCGATATACCCCAATCACCGATATCCCAATCACCGATATCGCAATCACCGATATACCCCAATCACCAATATACCCCAATCACCGATATCCCAATCACCGATATACCCCAATCACCGATATACCCCAATCACCGATATCCCAATCACCCATATATCCCAATCACCGATATCCCAATCACCGATACCCCAATCAGCCATATCCCAATCACTGATACCCCAATCACAGATACCCCAATCACCGATATCCCAATCACCGAAATCCCAATCACTGATACCCCAATCACCGATACCCCAATCACAGATACCCCAATCACAGATACCCCAATCACAGATACCCCAATCACCGATACCCCAATCACTGATACCCCAATCACCCATATCCCAATCACCCATATCCCAATCACCGATACCACAATCAGCCATATCATATCCCAATCACAGATACCCCAATCACCCATATTCCAATCACTGATATATCTCAATCACCAATACCCCAATCACCGATACCACAATCACTGATACCCCAATCACCCATATTCCAATCACCGATACCCCAATCACAGATACCCCAATCACCGATATATCTCAATCACCAATACCACAATCACTGATACCCCAATCACCCATATTCCAATCACCGATACCCCAATCACAGATACCCCAATCACCGATATATCTCAATCACCAATATCCCAATCACAGATATCCCAATCACCGATACCCCAATCACCGATACCCCAATCACAGATACCCCAATCACCGATACCCCAATCACCGATAACCCAATCACTGATAACCCAATCACAGATACCCCAATCACAGATACCCCAATCACAGATACCCCAATCACCGATATCCCAATCACGATATCCCAATCACCGATAACCCAATCACTACAACAAAATTGAATATTTGTGAAGCAGAGAAAAAGGGCGATTCCAGAAATATATCACTGCATGGGAATGCTGGGAAAAATTCAAGACATCTGATAAATACCTAGAAAAAATGATGGAAATAAGAGGCCCCTAAATAAACAGAGAAATAGAAACTTACTAACAACTAACAAACCGACAATAAAATAGGTGGGAAAAGAGGAAATGGGGGGGGGGGAGTTGCTAGTGGGTAGGAAAAGGGTATAATATCGATATAAATGAGACTTACAATCAATGAGTATTTTGTATAATTATCATGGTATTAGCGTTTTTATATTTTGGAGAGCTGATGGAGTAAAATAAAAATTTAATTGAGAATAAAATGGTCGAAAAAAAAGAAAAAAGGAAAAGAAAATCCCACAATGATGTGAAAACGAGAGGGGACCTTGTTGAGCTGTAGAGTTTGAAATAAGTCTCTCGATGATGTGTTCACTGACGTGGAATTAAGAAAAAAAAAAACCCCAATCACTGATACCCCAATCACCGATATCCCAATCACTGATACCCCAATCACCGATATCCCAATCACTGATACCCCAATCACCGATATCCCAATCACTGATACCCCAATCACCCATATTCCAATCACCGATACCCCAATCACAGATACCCCAATCACCGATATATCTCAATCACCAATATCCCAATCACAGATATCCCAATCACCGATACCCCAATCACCGATACCCCAATCACAGATACCCCAATCACCGATACCCCAATCACCGATAACCCAATCACTGATAACCCAATCACAGATACCCCAATCACAGATACCCCAATCACCGATATCCCAATCACGATATCCCAATCACCGATAACCCAATCACTACAACAAAATTGAATATTTGTGAAGCAGAGAAAAAGGGCGATTCCAGAAATATATCACTGCATGGGAATGCTGGGAAAAATTCAAGACATCTGATAAATACCTAGAAAAAATGATGGAAATAAGAGGCCCCTAAATAAACAGAGAAATAGAAACTTACTAACAACTAACAAACCGACAATAAAATAGGTGGGAAAAGAGGAAATGGGGGGGGGGGGAGTTGCTAGTGGGTAGGAAAAGGGTATAATATCGATATAAATGAGACTTACAATCAATGAGTATTTTGTATAATTATCATGGTATTAGCGTTTTTATATTTTGGAGAGCTGATGGAGTAAAATAAAAATTTAATTGAGAATAAAATGGTCGAAAAAAAAGAAAAAAGGAAAAGAAAATCCCACAATGATGTGAAAACGAGAGGGGACCTTGTTGAGCTGTAGAGTTTGAAATAAGTCTCTCGATGATGTGTTCACTGACGTGGAATTAAGAAAAAAAAAAAACCCCAATCACTGATACCCCAATCACCGATATCCCAATCACTGATACCCCAATCACCGATATCCCAATCACTGATACCCCAATCACCGATATCCCAATCACTGATATCCCAATCACTGATACCCCAATCACCGATATCCCAATCACTGATACCCCAATCACCGATATCCCAATCACTGATATCCCAATCACCGATAAACCCCAATCACCGATATCCCAATCACCGATATCCCAATCACTGATATCCCAATCACCGATATCCCAATCACCGATATCCCAATCACCGATATCCCAATCACCGATATCCCAATCACCGATATCCCAATCACTGATATCCCAATCACTGATACCCCAATCACCAATCACTGATACCCCAATCACCGATATCCCAATCACTGATATCCCAATCACCGATATACCCCAATCACTGATATCCCAATCACCGATATACCCCAATCACTGATACCCCAATCACCAATCACTGATACCCCAATCACCGATATCCCAATCACTGATACCCCAATCACTGATACCCCAATCACCAATACCCCAATCACTGATATCCCAATCACCGATATACCCCAATTACCGATACCCCAATCACCGATATCCCAATCACCGATACCCCAATCACCGATATCCCAATCACTGATATCCCAATCACTGATACCCCAATCACCAATCACTGATACCCCAATCACCGATATCCCAATCACTGATATCCCAATCACCGATATCCCAATCACCGATATCCCAATCACCGATATCCCAATCACCGATATCCCAATCACTGATATCCCAATCACTGATACCCCAATCACCAATCACTGATACCCCAATCACCGATATCCCAATCACTGATATCCCAATCACCGATATACCCCAATCACTGATACCCCAATCACCAATCACTGATACCCCAATCACCGATATCCCAATCACTGATACCCCAATCACTGATACCCCAATCACCAATACCCCAATCACTGATATCCCAATCACCGATATACCCCAATTACCGATACCCCAATCACCGATATCCCAATCACCGATACCCCAATCACCGATATCCCAATCACTGATATCCCAATCACTGATACCCCAATCACCAATCACTGATACCCCAATCACCGATATCCCAATCACTGATATCCCAATCACCGATATACCCCAATCACTGATACCCCAATCACCAATCACTGATACCCCAATCACCGATATCCCAATCACTGATACCCCAATCACCAATACCCCAATCACTGATATCCCAATCACCGATATACCCCAATTACCGATACCCCAATCACCGATATCCCAATCACCGATACCCCAATCACTGATACCCCAATCACTGATACCCCAATCACCAATCACTGATACCCCAATCACTGATATCCCAATCACTGATACCCCAATCACTGATACCCCAATCACTGATACCCCAATCACCCATATCCCAATCACCGATATCCCAATCACTGATACCCCAATCACTGATATCCCAATCACCCATATCCCAATCACCCATATCCCAATCACCGATATCCCAATCACCGATATCCCAATCACTGATACCCCAATCACCAATACCCCAATCACTGATACCCCAATCACCAATACCCCAATCACCCATATCCCAATCACCGATATCCCAATCACCGATACCCCAATCACTGATATCCCAATCACCCATATCCCAATCACCCATATCCCAATCACCCATATCCCAATCACCCATATCCCAATCACCGATACCCCAATCACTGATACCCCAATCACCAATCACTGATACCCCAATCACCGATATCCCAATCACTGATACCCCAATCACTGATACCCCAATCACCAATACCCCAATCACCCATATCCCAATCACTGATACCCCAATCACTGATACCCCAATCACCGATATCCCAATCACCGAAATCCCAATCACTGATACCCCAATCCCCGATATATCCCAATCACCCATATCCCAATCACCCATATCCCAATCACCGATATCCCAATCACCGATATCCCAATCACTGATACCCCAATCACTGATACCCCAATCACCAATCACTGATACCCCAATCACCGATATCCCAATCACTGATACCCCAATCACCCATATCCCAATCACTGATACCCCAATCACTGATACCCCAATCACCAATACCCCAATCACCCATATCCCAATCACTGATACCCCAAAGAGGATTTAAAATGTAAATGTAATTTAAAATCTGCAGCTTTCATTATAATACTCCCTGGTGATCCTGCCATGAAGGTTCTTGTGCAGGCACTTCCTGTTGCAAGGTGACAACGCTCTGTCCCCGTCTCCCAGCTGTGCTTTTGTGTTGTCACACAGACTTCAGATGGAGACTAATGTCATGGTCAGTTGTCACCATTGAGAGCTCAGCCCTGAGAAAGACCAGACAGCCATCACCGGAGTCTATGTAGATAGGAAGAGGCTGCTAAGAGGCTGCAGGAGATCAGATGCACTGAGATGGGAGCAAGAATGTAAACAAAGGAGAAAGAAGGTTACAATATAAAATGATGTCAGTTGTGAATGATACACACAGCGAGGTCACCGCTCTGTATACTGACAATGTGTAAAGCTGATCGGTGATCGGTAGTCACACTTCACATGAATCATCGGGGATCATGTCACCGCCGGCTGCTGATCACATCATTATTATTATTATTATCTGTATACAATGTATCTCTTCATTGTCAGGAAATAACAACTTCACCCACAGCCTGGGACACCCAATCACATGGGCTCTGCCTGTTCCTAGGGGGTGTTTCATGTCATTAGAGGCTGCAGGGAGGTTTTCTTCACAATGATTGGCTGTGATCTGATCTCCATCCCATGTCACTACAAACACGGAATGTTCCGGAATACAGACAATTCCATCAACCAAAGAATTCTCCTACTTCATACCGGATCAGGTCTGAATGTAAAATCTGACTCCAAGTTCCTATCCATTCTTATCCCAGTTTTCCATCCATAGATATATTTATCTATCTATCTCTATGTATGTATCTATATATCTATCTACGTATTGATCTATCTATCTATCTATCTATCCATCTATGTATGTATGCATCTATCTATCTATGTATCTATCTATGTATCCATGTATCTATCTATCTATCTATGTATGTATCTATCTATCTATGTATCCATGTATCTATCTATCTATGTATCCATGTATCTATGTATGTATGTATGTATGTATGTATGTATGTATGTATGTATCTATCTATCTATATATCTACGTATTGATCTATATATCTATCTATTTATCCATGTATGTATGTATGTATCTATCTATATATCTACGTATTGATCTATATATCTATCTATTTATCCATGTATGTATGTATGTATCTATCTATATATCTACGTATTGATCTATATATCTATCTATCTATTTATCCATGTATGTATGTATGTATGTATGTATGTATCTATCTATATATCTACGTATTGATCTATATATCTATCTATCTATTTATCCATGTATGTATGTATGTATCTATCTGGTTCTTCTTCCTCGGTAGAACCCATATAGTGAGAAGTCTGTCTGGTGTAGTGGAAGGAAAGTTTCCTGTATCAGGACAGAATATCTCTCTCTCTCTCATATCTATGTAACTATCTTACATGTTCTTTTTTTTCTCTCAGTAAATCCCTGGTATCATGGAAAGAAGGAAGATTGTTTCTTCCAGGGGCGGACTGACCATTTGGCCACTCGGGCACTGCCCGAGGGCCCCGGGCCACTAGGGGGCCCCATCAGGGTTTCCAGCCTCAGTAAAACCAGG
This sequence comes from Lithobates sylvaticus, assembly GCA_028564925.1. Taxonomy (NCBI): domain Eukaryota; kingdom Metazoa; phylum Chordata; class Amphibia; order Anura; family Ranidae; genus Lithobates; species Lithobates sylvaticus. The sequence continues at coordinate 10,083,610 of CM053037.1, forward strand.
GACAGTATGTAAAAATCTGTGTTTTTTTATATCTGTCTCTGAAATGTCCCTTACCGACATCCTTTTCGTCTAAAAATCCAGAGATTATAGCTGCCCCACCTCTCCAGTACCTTCTCAGCCAATACATGTCTGTGTATACTGTGTGATTGTATACTGTGTGACCCCATAATCTCTGATTGCCTGGGGGCCCCATAATCTCCTATTGCCCGGGGGCCCCATGAGTTGTCAGTCCGCCCCTGGTTTCTTGTATCTATCTATTTATATATCTATCTATTTACGAAGTTATTCTTTCTCCGTAGAACTTTCATATAGTGAGAAATGTATCTGGTGTAGTAGATGGAAGGTTTCCGGTATCAGGAGAGAATATCTATCTATCTCTAGGTCTGGGGTTCTTTTTTCTCGGTGTAGTGAGAATTCTGTGTGGTGTAGTAGAAGGAAGATTTCCGGTATCAGGGCAGGGTATCTATCTATCTATCTCTCTATCTGGTTCTTCTTTCTCTGTAGAAGTCTGGTGTACTGGAAGGAAAGTTTCCTGCATCAGGACAGAATATATATCTATCTATGTTTGGAGTTTGTCTTTGTCAGTAGAACCCTTGTGTCATGGAAAGAAGAAAGACTGGTTCCTGTATCAGGTTGGGATATCTATCTATCTTTATTCTTCCTCAGTAAATGTCTGGTGTAGTGAGAATTCTGTGTGGTGTAGTGGAAGGAAGGTTTCCGGTATGAGGAGAAAATATCTATCTCTATTCTTCTTCCTCTGTAGTAGAAGGAAAAACAGGATATCTATCTATCTGTTTGGAGATGTTCTTTCTCAGTAGAACGCTTGTGTTGTGGAAAGAAGGAAGATTGTTACCTTTATTAGGACATGATATCTATCTATCTATCTATATGGTTCTTCTTTCTCAGTAGAACTCTCATATAGTGAGAAATATATCTGGTGTAGTGGAAGGAAGGTTTCCGGTATCAGGAGATAATATCTATCTATCTATCTATCTCTAGGTCTGGGGTTCTTCTTTCTCGCTGTAGTGAGAATTCTATGTGGTGTAGTGGAAGGAAGATTTCCGGTATCAGGAGAGAATATCTATCTATCTCTAGGGTTTGGGGTTCTTTTTTCTCTGTGTAGTGAGAATTCTGTGTGGTGTAGTAGAAGGAAGATTTCCGGTATCAGGACAGGATATCTATTTATCTATCTAGTTCTTCTTTCTCTGTAGACGTCTGGTGTAGTGGAAGGAAAGTTTCCTGCATCAGGACAGAACATCTATCTATGTTTGGAGTTCTTCTTTCTCAGTAGAACCCTTGTGTCGTGGAAAGAAGAAAGATTGTTTCCTGGGATATCTACCGGTATCTATCGATCTATCTATCTCTATTCTTTCTTGGTAGATGTCTGGTGTAGTGAGAATTCTGTGTGTTGTAGTGAAAGGAAGGTTTCTGGTATGAGGAGAGAATATCTATCTATTTATCTCTATTCTTCTTCCTCGGTAGACGCCTGGTGTAGTGAGAAGTCTGTCTGGTGTAGTAGAAGGAAGGACAGGATATCTATTTATCTATCTGTTTGAAGATGTTGTTTCCCAGTAGAACCCTTGTGTTGTGGAAAGAAGGAAGATTGTTACCTTTATTAGAACATGATATCTATCTGGTTCTTCTTTCTCAGTAGTGAGAAATATATCTGGTGTAGTGGAAGGAAAGTTTCCGGTATCAGGACAGAATATCTATCTATCTCTAAGTCTGGGGTTCTTCTTTCTCGGTGTAGTGAGAATTTTGTGTGGAATTCTGTGTGGTGTAGTGGAAGGAAGATTTCCGGTATCAGGACAGGATATCTATCTATCTATCTATCTCGTTCTTCTTTCTCTGTAGACATCTGGTGTAGTGGAAGGAAAGTTTCCTGCATCAGGACAGAACTTCTATCTTACTATCTATCTATCTATCTATGTTCGGAGTTCTTCTTTCTCAGTAGAATCATTGTGTCGTGGAAGGAAGAAAGATTGTTGTAGTAGAAGGAAGGTTTCCGGTGTCAGGAGAGAATATCTATCTATCTCTAGGTCTGGGGTTCTTCTTTCTCGGTGTAGTGAGAATTCTGCGTGGTGTAGTAGAAGGAAGGTTTCCGGTGTCAGGAGAGAATATCTATCTATCTCTAGGTCTGGGGTTCTTCTTTCTCGGTGTAGTGAGAATTCTGTGTGGTGTAGTAGAAGGAAGGCTTCCGGTATGAGGACAGGATATTACAGTCATTGTGAAAGTGTACATATCTGGGGAGGACAGGATGATACAACGTCTATTTTCCTGGTGAGAAGTTTTCATTGAAGAAGTGTGTTGAATAGAATGAAGAACAGAATGAAGAATAGAATGGTGGGGTATGAGGGTCGGTCTCCCTCCCCCACTGTCTCTGGTATGTGTTGACAGTGCTGATGACTTTCCATATGAATGACATTGTACGGGGCCCTCCGCCCTGCCTGGACCCACCAATCACCGTCCTCCTCACCTTCTTCCACCTGTACATTGCACTGACAATACATAATCATCCCAGCCCGGCCTGTGGGTGTACATTCATCTGATAATTAGTATGCTAAATCCAATCATAGGAGAGAATAACAAACCTCCACCGAGTACTCAGCAAGTGAATGGAGAAAAAGAACGTGTCTACATTGTGCCCCATCTTCTATTATTATGTATCACCTGGATATACACCCCCTTCCACATCACCCCCATCCCACCCAGCACATTACATACATCCAAACCTGATTTCCTATATGTCTGCCAACAAAGAGATCTCCAAAATTCCTAACTCTGCTGTCCACCGCATGAGAGTTTAAAGTGTTCACACCATCCCATAGTATTCTTCATAATATAAACTAAAAATAATATCCAGCAGCACAGGGATGGTGGTAACTCCTCATAATGGGCACAGCAGGTGTACAGACCCAGGAACTCAGTACTGGGATGGTGGGAACTCCTCATAATGGGCACAGCCAGTGTATAGACCTGGGAACTCAGCACAGGGATGGTGGGAACTCCTCATAATGGGCACAGCAGGTGTACAGACCCAGGAACTCAGCACAGGAATGGTGGGAACTCCTCATAATGGGCACAGCAGGTGTACAGACCCGGGAACTCAGCACAGGGATGGTGGGAACTCCTCATAATGGGCACAGCCGGTGTACAGACCTGGGAACTCAGCACAAGGATGGTGGGAACTCCTCATAATGGGCACAGACGGTGTACAGACCTAAGAACTCAGCACAGGGATGGTGGGAACCCCTCATAATGAACACAGTAGGTGTACAGACCTGAGAACTCAGCACAGGGATGTGGGAACCCCTCATAATGGGCACAGTAGGTGTACAGACCTGAGAACTCAGCACAGGGATGGTGCGACCCCTCATAATGTGCACAGCAGGTGTACAGATCAATGAATTTGGCACATGGATGGTGGGAACCCCTCATAATAGGCACAGCAGGTGTACAGACCCAGGAATTTAACACAGGGGTGGTGGGAACCCCTCATAATGGGGACAGCAGGTGTATAGACCCAGGAACTCAGCACAGGGATGGTGGGAACTCCTTATAATGGGCACAGCAGGTATACAGACCCAGGAACTCAGCACAGGGATGGTGGGAACTCCTTATAATGGGCACAGCAGGTATACAGACCCAGGAACTCAGCACAGGGATGGTGGGAACTCCTCATAATGGGCACAACAGGTGTACAGACCCAGGAACTCAGCACAGGGATGGTGGGAACACCTTATAATGGGCACAGCAGGTATAAAGACCCGGGAAATGTAAGGAGTAGCCAGAAGACAGCACAAATGGTCAAGGGCTAAAATCTCCAGTTTGCACCAAACATTGAAATCCAAGATTTGGGTAGACTGGCCTCCTACAGAATACATTTCAGTGTATTTTGGAAGAATGACCTGTGCAGACCTGTGCTTGGAAAGAATTTTCTACCCAGTTGCTTCCCAATTGAACAATCAAATTTTGCTGAAACAGGTGCACCCACGGCTTGAATTTTGGACGTTTCCATTTATCTATCTGCAAAATGTTAAAAAATGTGATCTAGAAGGGGTTCTTCCATTGCATTACTAAAACTGGAGCAGAGAGAATGTGGATCAGCTGTACATAGTAATCAATCATCTTCTATCTTCAGCTGGTTCCGTTAATTGATCATGAAAGGTAGAAGCTGATAGATGTATGCAGTATATACAAATAAATCACCAGGGACATTTTCATGGTAAAGTGTGTTTTGAGAAACCTCCACATGAAGGAAAGGACTCATCCTTTAAAGATGCCATTGAAAGTAAACCATGAGGCTTAGCTGTGTGTCCTTCTTAGGAATAATATCGGGGATTTACCTCAGAACCTCCAACATACAGCAGACCTTGAGCTAAAAAGAGGTTCAGAGGTGAACCCCCCAGTAATGGACCCTGCAGTCTGTGGAGGATATACAGATCCGTATAGCCTTGTGGAGGATGCTTAAGCCTCATGTGGACAATAACGGCCTGCTTATTACATCAACCAAACGCAAACCAAAACACCACCGTAAAAAAAACAAAATGGTAGAAAAAAAAGTTAGAAAACATTACCTATCTGCCAGCTTCTGACCAGGCTGACGTCGCCAGTCCTTGGAGCGCTGCGTATCAAAACCTCTGCGTGAAGATGCTACTGCGCTCTTCTTACGTGTATGACGTTTTGCCATGGCGATGGAGACCTGAGGTAATAAACAGACAGCATTTCAATAAAGGGTACATTTTATTTAAGTAAACCTGACACAGGAAGCGTCAAACACCATCAAGGCAATGTAATATTGGGTACTATTTACAAAAAAAAAGGATGTCAGAGTGCGTTCCCAATCTGCGCATTTTCAGGTGCTTTGCACTTGAAAATTACATGATGGGTCAGGAACCACTCATGTGAACACAGACCCATTGTTTGCATTTCATATGATAACACAGTACGGTGCCGATCATTTAAAATGACCTATAAAGTTATAATACTGTAGCAGGAAACGCAATGGTAATGCGTTTTAGTAACACGCATTCATCCATGTAATGCATAGTGCAAATAGGTCTTTGAGGGAATTTTATGTCAGATTGTAACACGTGTGGCCATCTTCACAGAGCACATGGACTGCTCAAACCATTCCCCACCCCATCCACAGAGGAGTTTGTGTCTCGAACCATAAAAAGTTGTACACGTTGGGGACATTTTGGCTAAATATATACTTACGGTTGGGGGACCCCTGACTAGCTACAAAGTCAGCCGGTCAGGGTCCTATACTTGCTGCAACTGCGATGCTGCGCTTTGTGGCGAACACAACCTATTTACGTGAATGTGGCCATGCCCCAACCGCATGCTACCTCATTTCAGGTAGTGAGGAGACCACATAATGCCGCCCAGCTGCCTATCAAATGCCCTCGAAAAAAACATTCCACCGCGGATAACTAATGTAAACAAGCCCTTTGGGGGGGGACATTGATTCGCCTAAAATGGCGGCTTGGATAGTGCGAAGGAGATATGGCGCACAAAATCTGCTAATTATCTATTTAGAAAAATGTGACCGTGCATTGGGGAAACAGGTTTGGCAATTCCCCCGAGGAACTAAAGATTCCCTACCTCGTCCAAAACAACAAATTGCTTTTTGTTTAGGCCTCATTCACACCAGCGGCACGGTCACCGGTGTGCGCCGTGAAGAGACAGGTACCAATGGATAGCATAAAGTGCATTGGTGACTTTTGAAAATGTCTTTATTCACGATGTGATGCACCGTGTCACAACACACTGTATTGAAAAAAAAAAGTCTATTTTTCTTCAGCGCATACCACTGAACTAATAGGACGCAAGGCAATTTGTCGCGTCTATATGTTGGGTAGCGCATATGGCGTAAATGGGCGCTAAATCCATTTACTAGAAGAATTATGTAATAATTGTGGCTATTAAATAATAATTTGTATTGCATGTCAGATAACTGGCGTTTTGAGGACACCCAGCTTTCCTCATGCACAGGTATGGCAGCCATTTTGTTAGGCAGCCATTGCTCCAGGAATGACAAAAAATTTACCAAATGGCACAAGTCACTTATAATGCTGTTGTGAAGAAGGCACGTCTGCCATTTATTCTTACACCTGTGTAACACACCCATTGTATTAAAACAAATATATATATATATATATCTGACATGTCTTCCCTCATACCCTCTTTGAGGTGCTGCGGAGGTGCGGTCACATGACCCCCCTTCCCGCCCTCAGAAATATCAAGAAACGGAATACACAAAGGGCCAACGGTCGGTGCACGAGGGAATCCCAACTGTTCCCGCGGGAGCGCGCTATCGCTCTTCTCCCTCAGGGGAGAGAGTGCGCGCACACACTGCTTTAAAGGGCCTGAGCGTCTGCGCGCGCCCCCTCTTCTCCTCACGGCGGCCGTTAGGGCTGACCGCGGGAGCGCGCTGATGTCTGTCAAGCAACAGCTGCCATTATGTCCAACAAAAGTTCACAAGCCCGCCTGTGTTTGTGTGTAGGAAGAGGCAGGGCTGCTGTGAGGAGAAGATGGGCACAGCAATGCACACATAGCCAATAAAACACCATAACCATATACACCATAACTAATAAAACACCAAAGACATATACACCATAACCATATACACCATAACTAATAAAACACCAAAGACATATACACCAAAGAAATATACACCATAACCATATACACCAAAGACATATATACCATAACCAATAAGACACAAAAGACATACACCATAACCAATATGGCTGCTGGGTCTAGACAAGGTTCTGTGGGCTGCCAATAAACAATGTGAAATATACTAAATTATACAGTGAAATGTTCCTCTTAATTTCCCCAGATATCAGAGATATTGATTATTTACCTCAGATTTTTTCTTTTTCTTCTTTTTTTTTTGCGGCCATTTTGTTTGTACGCCATTGTTCCCACTTTTGGCTATGGGCTGTCAAATTAGAATATCCAATATAGTGAATTATACAGTGAAATACTCCTCTCCAGTTATTCTGTTTCCGCAGAGATGTTCACGATTTACTTCAGATTTATTTTTTATTTTTTTAAACGTTCCCTTCTTTTACAGCCTGTCAGCCATTTTGTTTGTATGCCATTCATCTCACTTTGGCTATGGGAAGCCAAATTAGTACATCAAATATATTGAATTATATAGTGAAAAACTCCTCTCTGTTTTTATCCAAATATCAGATATATTGATTATTTACCCCATCATTGGTGTCAGTAGGAAGAATAGTGTCCCATCATTGGTGTCAGTAGGAAGAATAGTGCCCCATAATTGGTATCAGTAGGAAGAATAGTGCCCCATCATTGGTATCAGTAGGAAGAATTGTGCCCCATCATGGTTGTCAGTAGGAAGAATAGTGCCCCATCATTGGTGTCAGTAGGAAGAATAGCGCCCCATCATTGGTGTCAGTAGGAAGAATAGTGCTCCATCATTGGTATCAGTAGGAAGAATAGTGTCCCATCATTGGTATCAGTAGGAAGAATAGTGTCCCATCATTGGTGTCAGTAGAAAGAATAGCACCCCATCATTGGTGTCAGTGGGAAGAATAGCACCCCATCATTGGTGTCAGTAGAAAGAATAGCACCCCATCATTGGTGTCAGTGGGAAGAATAGCACCCCATCATTGGTGTCAGTAGGAAAAATAGCACCCCATCATTGGTGTCAGTAGGAAGAATAGTGTCCCATCATTGGTGTCAGTAGGAAGAATAGTGCCCATCATTGGTGTCAGTAGAAAGAATAGTGCCCCATCATTGGTGTCAGTGGGAGGAATAGCACCCTATCATTGGTGTCAGTAGTAAGAATAGTGCCCCATCATTGGTGTCAGTAGGAAGGATAGTGCCCCATCATTGGTGTCAGTAGAAAGGATAGAGCCCCATCATTGGTGTCAGTAGGAAGGATAGAGCCCCATCATTGGTGTCAGTAGGAAGGATAGAGCCCCATCATTGGTGTCAGTAGGAAGAATAGTGCCCCATCATTGGTGTCAGTAGGTGTCGCTTTGGTCTTGAGCTGCCAAATTATTATATCAAATATTGTGAATCATACAGTGAAATTCTCCTCTCTGCTTATTTCCCCAAATATCAGAGATAGTGATGATTTGCATCAGATTTTTGTTATTTTCCAAGGCTCCCTTCTCTCTGAGCCTGTCGGCCATTTTGTCATTTGTCTCACCTTATGCTGGCCATACACTATACGAAAAATCAGCCAAACCCATTTTCGAAAAACGAACATTCGGACGTGAGCGCAAACAATAGTGCCATCATTTAATGACCGATAAATAGTTTGGTGGACATAAATGAATGCATTTTTTGTTCGTTTTTTACATATACCTAGTGCAGACAGTTCGGACGGGAAACACATTAACCTTTCAATTTATCGTTCGTTCGGCAGAAAATTTCCAAACTTGTCCTTTTTTTGGCTCAAAAACGTCTCAACGATTATCGAGCCCATTGACTGGCCAAAAAATGAGTGAATTTCGGCCAATATTTCGTATAGTGTATGGCCAGCAATAGCCACGGGCAGCCAAATTAGCATAACAAATATATTAAACAGTGAAATACCTGTCTGAAGAGATGCTCTATTTCCCAGATATCGAAGCTATGGATGATTGACTCGAGTGTTTGAGTTTGAAATAGTTCCTCCAGACGTTCCCGCCTTTTTTGCAGCCTGTTAGCCATTTTGTTTGTACATTGTTCATCTCACTTCAGCCACCTATAATATATTGAATTATACAGTGAAATACTCTTCACGAGTTACTTTGTGTCCCAAGATATCAGAGATATTGATGATTTCGTTTTAGCTTTAAACAGTTCCTGCCGACCTTCCCGCCTTTTTTTCAGCCTGTCAGACATTTTGTTTGTACATTGTTTGTACATTGTTCATCTCACCTCAGCCACCTATAATATATTGAATTATACAGTGAAATACTCTTCACAAGTTACTCTATTTGCCAAGATATCAGAGATATTGATGGTTTTGTTTTGGTTTTTAAACAGTTCCTCCTTTTTTTCAGTCTGTCAGCCATTTTGTTTGTCCATTGTTCGCCTCACTTTGGCTGAATAAAGCTCTGAGCATTAAACAGTAACTATGGAGTCACTGACATGTTTTCAGCTGGCCTAATGGGTGGAGCTGTGTGGCCCCTATTGACTTGAATGGGTGAGTTTGACGGAGTGGTGATGCCTGTCAACAAAGCATGGCGGTCGTGGCATGTGGTAGGCGGTCAATAAAAGTTAATCAAATATATATTTATTTATACATCCAGTGCGCTCAGAGAGCATTTATCTGTGTAATCACTAAATAAATATTGACTAATATTATTACTATCATTGTTTTTTTAGATTTCATCTCTGGACAGCCAGGCACGCAGCATTTTTAGACGTTGGTGAGTAATAACAAGGTACGTCATCTTCTCTTTCCTAAACGCACCCAGCCACCGCCAGTTCTACCTCAGAGGATATGGTCTGAGGAGAAGTTCACGTTCGGATCGCTGTTCAGAGAGCATTTAACGGGTGGCGAGGAGGTGTTGTATCGCATCCTCTCTGCCTGTTTTGACCCCTTTGACCCCTTGGACCCCCGCACTGGGCGCATCGCAAGTTTGTTCATGCATGCGTTTGCGGGGTGCATGCAGAGCGTTCACATTCACTGGCATTGGTCACGCGGTCCTATACGCTATATCTGGTGAAAAGGACAGGGGGGGGGGTCATCATTTTTGCTGTGAAGCAAAGCATTGCGGCTACTGCATTGGTACACCAGCTAAAGGGGGCAGCAGTTTAGGGGTGGTAAAACTGCGGCTCAACAACCTACCGCTCCATAAACGCATGCAATGAACCACGATTGCGGGACAGTTTCAATTCAGCCCCATTCACTTGCTGAATGCGACTTGCCGTTTATTTATTTTTTGTTCTGGCTGGAAATGCAACCCTGACTGGCTGCATTTCTATTCTTTGGTGGGGGAGGGTGGGGTTAAAGCCACGGCTTAACCCCCTGAAAATACCACTTGTAGTCTTCATGAAAATCCCAGGGTGACAACACAGGAGCAGACTTAGACCGGGACTGAGTGTTGTCATCTTATAACAGGAAGGACCTCTATGGCAGGATCACCAGGTGTTCTCATAATGAAAAGCACACGTGCACACTGAAGAGCGACTCTAGTGGTCGTGGTGTACATGTACTTTAACCACTTGCTTACCGGGCACCTAAACCCCCCTCCTGCCCAGAGCAATTTTCAGCTTTTTTATCGCTGTCACTCTTTGAATGACAATTACGCGGTCATACAACGCTGTACTCAAATTAAATATTTATAAATTTTTTTGCCACAAATAGAGATTTATTTTGGTGGTATTTGATCATCTCTGTGATTTTTAATTTTTGTTTAAAAAATGTAAAGACCAAAATTGTTTAAAAAAAATACAAAATCGTTTTATATTTTGTTAATAAATTTTGCAAACAGGTAATTTTTCTCCTTCATTGATGAACGCTGATGAGGCTGCACTGATGGGCACCGATAGGCTGCATTGATGGGCACTAATAGGCGGCACTGGTGGGCACTGATGAGGTGGCACTTGTGGGCACTGATAGGTGGCATTGGTGGACACTGAGAGGTGGCATTGGTGGACACTGAGAGGTGGCAGTGATGGGCACTGATGGGTGGCAGTGATGGGCACTGATCGGCACTGGTAGGTGACACTGATAGGCAGCACTGCTGGGTGGCACTGATGAGGCACTGATTGGCACCACTGGTGGGCATTGATAGGTGGCACTTGTGGGCATTGATAGATGGCACTGATTGATGGCACTTATGCACTAGTGGGCACTGGCAGGTGGCACTGGAAGGCAGTATTGGTGGGCACACATAAGGCGGCTTCACCTCTTCCTCTTCGGGACCAATGTTCCTTGCACTGAAGCCAGTGATCGGCTTATGCACTAGTGGGCACTGATTCGTGGCACTGTGTGGGCACTGGCAGGTGGCACTGGAAGGCGGTATTGGTGGGCACACATAAGGCGGCTTCACCTCTTTCTCTTCGGGACCGATGTTCCTTGCACTGAAGCCAGTGATCGGCTTATGCACTAGTGGGCACTAGTTCGTGGCACTGTGTGGGCACTGGCAGGTGGCACTGGAAGGCGGTATTGGTGGGCACACATAAGGCGGCTTCACCTCTTTCTCTTCGGGACCGATGTTCCTTGCACTGAAGCCAGTGATCGGCTTATGCACTAGTGGGCACTAGTTCGTGGCACTGTGTGGGCACTGGCAGATGGCACTGGAAGGCGGTGTTGGTGGGCACACATAAGGCGGCTTCACCTCTTTCTCTTTGAGACCGATGTCCCTTGCACTGAAGCCAGTGATCGCCTTACGATTACCGATTTTGTCACGTGATCAGCTATCATTAATGTCATCTGCCGCGTACACACGGACGAAATTTCCGACTACAAATGTTCGATGGGAGCTTGTTGTCGTAAATTCCGACCGTGTGTAGGCTCCATCGGACATTTGTTGGATCTCAAATTTTCCGACAACAAAATCCGTTCTCGGAAATTCCGAGCGTGTGTAGACAATTCCGACGCACAAAATTCCACGCATGCTCTGAAGCAAGTACGAGACGGAAGCGATCGGTCTGGTAAAACTAGCGTTCGTAATGAAGATGGCACATTCGTCTCCCTGCAAATTTTTACATTTTTTAATGCAGCACATTCTCTTCTTCTTTATAATGCTGGAAGATTGAAGTTGTTTTGCTGCTCATATTCACACAGAGTTTTCACAAACTGATTTCTTTATTATTTCTCGTGAATCTCCTGAATAATATTTTTAATTTTTTTTTCGGCAGATCTCCATAATAATGTTTAGAATTTATTTTTATAGTGATATTTTTTTATTAATTTTTTTTTATCAAGATCTCCTGTTTTGTTTTTTGTTTATAGTGATCTCCATAATATTTTTTGTCGTTTTGTGTTTCAAGTTACCACAACACCATTATTATCTTATATTTTTTAACCTCAAGGATTTTGGTTGGTGTCCCTTGTTAATTTAACATTGTATTTTAGAAATGGACCTGCCTACTCACAAACAAACTGTCCTATTTGAATTAAAACACATAGGCAAGTATTTGTGAAAATAAAATAGACATTTATTAGGGGGGTCATAACAAAATAAAGAGGAAGGCAACGCTGGATGAACTGGTGAAAATTGCGAAGCCTTTGTACCCCAGGGCAGACGTCAACTATTTGACGTGCAAAATTGGTAGCCTGAGGAATCCATTTAATAGGGAGGCCAATCCGGTCCAGGACTCCGAGAGATCAGGAACAGCAGCAGCTGACATATATGTCCCCAGGCTGTGGTCTTACAACAGCCTGCGTCTTTTGCCAGACCAGACCGAACCCAGGCCATCACACTCTTGTCTTCCTTACACACTTCCTTCCACGCTTGCTTCCAGGCTGTGGCTCTGGTGTTGGAGTTGTGGCAGGAGGAGGAGGAGGAGGAGAAGAAGGATGGTCCAACCACGTCACGGCGTTCTTGACGTTCGGAATTTCCGACAACATTTGTGTGACCGTGTGTATGCAAGACAAGCTTGAGCCAACATCCGTCGGAAAAAAAATCCAGAATTTCGTTGTCGGAATGTCCGATCGTGTGTACAGGGCATTAGTCCGTAGGGTTCAATATTGAGTTGGCCACCCTTTGCAGCCATAACAGCTTCAACTCTTCTGGGAAGGCCGTCCACAAGGTTTAGGGGTGTGTTTATGTGTTATGTGATGTTTTGGAACTACATTTCCCATGATGCTCCTCATGCACTCTGCAGTGTAGTTGAGCATCATGGGAAATGCAGTTCCAAAACATCTGGGGGCGCCAAGGTTCACCATCACTGGTCTATGGGAATGTTTGACCATTCTTCCAGAAGTGCATCTGTGAGGTCAGGCACTGATGTTGGATGAGAAGGCCTGGCTCGCAGTCTCCACTCTAATTCATCCCAAAGGTGTTCTATCGGGTTGAGGTCAGGACTCTGTGCAAACCAGTCAAGTTCCTCCACCCCAAACTCGCTCATCGTGTCTTTATGGACCTTGCTTTGTGCACTGGTGTGCAGTCATGTTGGAACAGGAAGGGGCCGTCCCCAAACTGTTCCCACGAAGTTGGGGGCATGAAATTGTTCAAAATGTCTTGGTATGCTGACGCCTTAAGAGTTCCCTTCACTGGAACTAAGGGGCCAAGCCCAACCCCTGAAATACAACCCTACGCCATAATCTCCCCTCCACCAAATGATTTGGACCAGTGCACAAAGCAAGGTCCATAAAGACATGGATGAGCGAGTTTGGGGCGGAGGAACTTGACTGGCCTGCACAGAGTCCTCAACCTGATAGAACCCCTTTGGGATGAATTAGAGCGGAGACTGCGAGCCAGGCCTTCTCGTCCAACATCAGTGCCTGACCTCCCAAATGCTCTTCTGGAAGAATGGTCAGACATTCCCATAGACACACTCCTAAACCTTGTGGATGGCCTTCCCAGAGGAGTTGAAGCTGTTATAGCTGCAAAGGGTGGGCCAACTCAATATTGAACCCTACGGAATAAGCCTGGGATGCCATTAAAGTTCATGTGCGTGTAAAGGCAGGCGTCCCAATACTTTTGGGATGGAGGATTTGGGTGCATTGTCTATGATATACACTATTATCAGTCTCGATGATAGTCAGAGGTTGTATTGTCTGTGATCCATAGAGAGGGACTGATCTGATCTCATCTGAGGGAACAATTGTCTGATGTAGAAGATCCAGTAATAGAGAGAAGTCATTAGGATAGGAGAAGAAAGAAGAGGGGAAGAGATAGTTGGTTTTAGGGGGGCACAGGCATTGGTGTTATGGGGGACACAGCTAGTGATATTAGGTGGTCACTGATAGGGGAGACGGGTAGTGGTACTAGGGGGAGATGGGCACATGTATAAACATTAGGGAGGCAAAGGTAGTGATAATATGGGGGACATTGATAACAACATACAGGGATATACAATGTAATACTGACATATAATCACACACATAGGATGGGCTTGATGGACTTGTGTCTTTTTTCAACCTCACCTACTATGTAACATAATGGGGCACAGGTAGTAATATTGGGGGGGGGCACAGGTAGTAATATTGGGGGGGGGGGGGCACAGTTAGTGATTTTAGGGGATTAAGATAATATTAGGAGGCGCAGGTAATGATATGGGGGGGGGGGGCGCAGGTAATATATTTAGGGGAGCAAAAATAGTGATATATTAAAGAGACACAGGTAATACTACTGGGGGGGGGGGGGGTACAAGTAATAATATTAGGGGAGCACAGGTAGTGGTATTAGAGAGAAGAAGTATTGTCTGGGGGAGGGTGTACACAGATAGTGATACTGGGGAGGGGTATGCAGGTGGTATTGGGGGAGTGAGCATGTAATTTTATTAGGGGGCACATGTAATGGCATTAAGGAGGTACAGGTACTGATATTAGGGGGGCACAGGTAGTTATAATAGGGTGTACAGGTAATGGTATTAAGGAGGTACAGGTAGTGATATTAGGGGGCACAGGTAATGGTATTAAGGAGGTACAGGTAGTGATATTAGGGGGGGTACAGGTGGAGATATTAGGGGCACAGGTAGTGATGTTAGGGGGCACAGGTAATGGTATTAAGGAGGTACAGGTAGTGATATTAGGGGGCACGGGTAATGGTATTAAGGAGGTACAGGTAGTGATATTAGGGGGGTACAGGTGGAGATATTAGGGGCACAGGTAGTGATTTTAGGGGGCACAGGTAATGGTATTAAGGAGGTACAGGTAGTGATATTAAGTGGGCACAGGTAGTGATATTAGGGGGCACGGGTAATGGTATTAAGGAGGTACAGGTAGTGATATTAGGGGGGTACAGGTGGAGATATTAGGGGCACAGGTAGTGATTTTAGGGGGCACAGGTAATGGTATTAAGGAGGTACAGGTAGTGATATTAAGTGGGCACAGGTAGTGATATTAGGGGGCACGGGTAATGGTATTAAGGAGGTACAGGTAGTGAGATTAGGGGGGGTACAGGTAGAGATATTAGGGGCACAGGTAGTGATATTAGGGGGCACAGGTAGTGATATTAGGGGGGGGGCACAGGTAATACAATTAGAGATGCACAGGCAGTAATAATAGGGAGGAGAAGTATTGTCTGGGGAGGGTGTGGACAGATACTGATACTGGGGGTGGGAGGAGGAGGAGGAGTATTATGGGGAGGGGTACACAGGTAATGTTATTAGGGGGTGAACATGCATAGATATGGGGGGGGGGGCAGGTGGTGGTGATCACTCCAATCTACATGTAGAAGAAGAAGAAGAAGAGAGAACAGAAGAAGAAATGAGACAAGAAGGAGAAGAGGAGGAGGGGGCGGGGCATGCTGTTGAATAGATATAAGGAGATGAGATCTCACACCCAGGAAGTGCCTTCCCAAAAATGAGAAGAAGAAGAAGACGGAGAAGAAGAGTCATCAACATCTTCATCATCATCGCCACCGCCAGCAGGTAGAGCGGCTCTTCTCTCTCCCCCATCCATCCATCCATCCATCCATGACTGCAGGTAACCCAACAGTGTGCGCCGCCCGCACCAAACTTCTCCAACTCCATTCTTCATACCCCCCCCCCCCCCCCCCCCCCCCCCTCCGTCCTCTTCTCTTCTCTTCTCCTCTCCTCCCTACTCTTCTCTTCTCTCATATTAGACGCCGACAAAAGTACTTTATTATTATTATTAGTAGTAATCGCTACATCTCATACGTATGTCTCCTATATAATGATCTTTTTATACATTGTATCTGTATATAACGATCGGTGTATACATTGTATATAGTGCTCGGTGTATACATTGTATATAGTGCTCGGTGTATACATTGTATATAGTGCTCGGTGTATACATTGTATATAGTGCTCGGTGTATACATTGTATATAGTGCTCGGTGTATACATTGTATATAGTGCTCGGTGTGTAGAGTGTGTTGTATTGTCGGTGTGTAGAGTGTGTTGTATTGTCGGTGTGTTGTGTGTAGAGTGTGTTGTGTGTTGTATTGTCGGTGTGTAGAGTGTGTTGTATTGTCGGTGTGTAGAGTGTGTTGTATTGTCGGTGTGTTGTGTGTAGAGTGTGTTGTGTGTTGTATTGTCGGTGTGTAGAGTGTGTTGTATTGTCGGTGTGTAGAGTGTGTTGTATTGTCGGTGTGTAGAGTGTGTTGTATTGTCGGTGTGTAGAGTGTGTTGTATTGTCGGTGTGTAGAGTGTGTTGTATTGTCGGTGTGTGTGGAGTGTGTTGTATTGTCGGTGAGTGGAGTAAGTTGCAGACACATGGGGGGGGGGGGGGGTTGGAGGGTCTGGCTTGTCTTGTGTCCTGTGGAAGAGGCAGATGAACAGGAAGCCATCACACACACACAGATCTGCAGCCAGGCGTCTATCATTCGCCCTCTATTCGGTAGGTTTCCTCTTGAGCTTCTCTGGGACTGCCAATCATACAATGTCTTCTTCTTCTTCTCTATGATGATACATTTTGTTTCTGCATTGTTCAGCATTGGATCGAACGTGCTGGCTGGGGGCTGGGGGGGGGGGGGGGGGGGGGGGGGGGGGGGGGGGGGGGGGGGTCGGACAGGGGCATTGTGGGTAGTAGAAGAATATTGGGACTGGAGTTCTGTGCACTGACCTTGAAGAAAGAAGTAGTTTTCTGAGCAGCTCAGAGACATTACAAGAAGTGGAGGGGAAGAAGGAAGTCAGTAGTTCTCCCTGCCTGTGTCTACACACTGCACTCCTCTTCTAATCAGATGGTGTGTTTTCATAATAAATGTATCAATAGGAAACATTGTAACAATAATTAATAATAATATTATTATTATTGTTATTATATTATTAACAAGAGCTGAGTGGGGTTGGAGGGGAGGCTGTGATAATGAAGAAGCCCGGGGCAGCTGGGAGCACTCATTGCAGCCTCTATTCTGGGCTGCAGCAGACACTTGCTGACTAATCAATCCAGCTTGGAGACTGCAGGCAGAGTTTGGAGAAGCTGGGTGACCCCCCCCCCCCCCCAGGTTTGTATGCTACTTGTGTCAGCCCCCCCCCCAGTATGCTACTTGTGTCACCCAGCCCCCCCAGTATGCTACTTGTGTCACCCAGCCCCCCCAGTATGCTACTTGTGTCACCCAGCCCCCCCCCAGTATGCTACTTGTGTCAACCAGCCCCCCCCCCCCAGTATGCTACTTTGTGTCATCCAAGTTATATGCTGCTTGTCCCCCAGGTTTGTATTCCGCTTGTGTCACCCAGCCCCCCCAGTATGCTACTTGTGTCACCCAAGTTATATGCTGCTTGTCCCCCAGGTTTGTATTCCGCTTGTGTCACCCAGCCCCCCCAGTATGCTACTTGTGTCACCCAAGTTATATGCTGCTTGTCCCCCAGGTTTGTATTCCGCTTGTGTCACCCAGCCCCCCCCCCCCCCCACTCAGTTTTGGTGAACCCATTGTTTGGCAGGAGTGGGGTTAATCAGCTCGCCCACAGGGCTTTTCCTCTCCACTGTTCTTCTGCAATATGTCCGCCAGTCACCACTGTTTGAATCCTCCCTCCCCTTTATCTTCTACAAGATCACCTATTCCACTCCAGCACTCGCCTCTCTAGCCATGTGCAGTAGGACTTGCCTAAAAGTTTTTCTTCTTCTTTTTTTTTTTTTTTAAATGCTAATTTCCAATGGCTGTTGCTGCACAGGCATTGCTACTGTTTCCTTGTTCAACCCCCCACCTTCATTAACACAAAAAGAAGAGAGAGAGAGAAGGGGGGGGAGGAGGAGGAGGAGGAGGCAGCTCTTTAACTATGCTATCTTTTCCAAAGTGGCTTATCTGCCAGCAGCTCAATTCAAATTGATTGAGTTATCCCACCAAGAATGAAAAGTTTTGCTGGTGGAGTCCAAAAAAACAAAGGGAAACAGGAAGAGTTCCATGTACTGTATTAAGAAGCCATTTTTTTTTCTTCTATAATTCTCTGGTTAGCAGTTGTTTGTCACTTGTGTGTTTACTGGGAGAGCTGGGATGCAATGGCCGGAATAGTTTGGGATATTGGGTAAAGGAAAGTCACATAGGTTGGCCATAGGTCGGGTTACTGTAGACCACTCAGTGGCCTTATAATTGCTTGATTGCTGTATGGCAATGGTAAGCATAATGTGTTTTTTAGGCAAAAAGGTGTGTGTGTATATGTATATGTATATGTATGTGTATGTGTGTGTGTGTATATATATATATATATATATATATATATATATATATATATATATATATATATATATATATATATATATATATATATATATATATATATATTATAAAAAAAAAAATGTTTTCTTCTTCTTCATGTAATAGATTTTTATTATTACATTTAAATTTTTTACTTTTTTTTCCCCTTTTACTATAATGTTGTTGTTTTATATTCTTTTCATTATTTGTGTGTGTGTATATGTATGTATGTGTGTGTGTATATATATATATATTATATATATATATATATATATATATATATATATATATATACACATACATACATACATACATACATACATACATACATACATACATACACACATTATAGTTAGGGGGGAATTGGAATAGTAAAAATCTATATATTAAGGAGAGGAGAAAATATATATATATATATATATATATATATATATATATATAATATATATATTATACACACACATTTTTGCAATAATAATTTTATTATTTACATGACTATCCAGATTGTTTGTTTGTTTATTTCACATATGCAAATAAAAAAAACAAACCCAAATTGCATCTGTAATACCCCGTACACACGGTCGGAATTTCCGACAGGAAATTGTCCGATCAGACCATGTTGTGGGAAAATCCGCCCGTGTGTGGGCTCCATCGGACTTTGAAAAATGGAAAAAATTTGAGATCCTGCTCTCAAATTTTCCGACAACAAAATCCGATCGGACTTTTTCCGATCGTGTGTAGAGAATTCCTACGTAGACAAAGTGCCACGCATGCTCAGATGCAAACTATGAGACCAAAGCTATTGGCTACTAGCCTCTACGTAGTTCCGTCGTCGTACACAACGAACGTCACCACGTTCGGAATGATTGGATTTTCCGACAACTTTGTCCGACCGTGTGTATGCAACACCAGTTTCGGACAAAATCTGTCGGGAGGGGGGGGGGGGGGCTGAAATCCCACGGATTTTGTGGTCGGAATTTCCAACCGTGTGTACGGGGGCTTAGAAGTGCAAGAAATAAGTTCACTGCATTTATTATACATGCATGCATATGATTATGTTTGTTTGTTTTCTTTGTTATGATGTTTGTTTATCTTTTTTATGTTCTGTGTTTTTTTTTTTTTTTTTTATCTACAATCATATATGTATAATATATACATTAAACATAATTCTTTCTCAGCATACATGACTTGTATTTGTTTTGTAAGTGTTATTACTATTTAGATTTTTTTCTATTTTTTTTTTTTTGAAAAATTTTTTATTGAAAATTTTCATATGTATAACATACAACCGTGGATGCGTCTACACGACAGCATCATTACTATTTAGTTTTTTTGCAAATAATAATCTAGATAGTTGTGAGTCTTCTATTCTCCCAGATAAAATGTAAAAGTCCTCCCTGAAGTTTTGGAATAAGACAAACGGTTACAGTGTATCCATTTTTCTCTTTCTATTATTTCTTCTCCATTCTCTAGAATTCTGTAGAATAGTTCACACCTAATGTTTGCAGCATCGTTAAGTGAAGGCACGGCCCGAGCCCCTTGTTAGCATAACACATGGAGTGTGAGGAACCTTCTAAAGATATGTAAATGTGGGTGGTTGGGGAGCTTTTGAGTGATTTTTAGCGACTCTAAACATGACTTGCATCTCACAGAGAAAAACTCCCTTGAATTCAGACAAAAGGAACTTTGCCCATGGGATGTTTAGAAAAGATTCCAGTGTACACATCTCTACCTTGACCAGTAGTATGTAGATGTTTGGTGATATAATAGCAAAGGTATTTCTAGTATATGTATCCTAGCTCTCGGAAAGGCACAACAATTCTGAGTTATGTGAGATTTGTTGTACAACAATGCAATGAATACCTCTTTACTAATTTCCTCTTCTTCTCTCTTCTAGGTCTGCTATGGATTATATATGACTTGGAGAGGAAATGGTATTGATCAAAGTTCTTCTGGTTGTCATTGTGTACCAAGCCAAGCCCTAGAGGCCGCCTATTTTTTTTTTTTTTGGTGTGACTTGTGATTCCTGAATGCTCCTGATTTTGTTCTTTTGCACTGATCCAAAAGGGGAATATTCTCTGTTTTTTAAAACTGGCAGTAAAGATGCCAATTCAGTCCCTTACTGATTTTGAAGATGGTCCCGACGGCATAGGCAGCTCTGTTTGTTCCCAGATGGAAAGCTCTCGTTCTTCCCGGGCCATGAAGCGTAGGAGCCTCCTCTCCCAAAGAACCCTCCAAGAGAGCTTTTTGCTTCCGGCGGAGGGGGACGTCAACTTCGACTGCATGTTTTGCACCGAGTCCTACAGACATCACGAAGACCTGGGGAAACACGTGTTGACCAAACACCGCCCGACGCTGTGCGAGCCCACGGTGCTCCGCATCGAGGCGGAGTTCCTCAGTCCTCAGGACAAGCTTAGAAGAAGCTCGGAGTCTTCGGTGGAGGAGGTTAAAGATGAGAACGAAGGCTCGGACTGTAAAGTATGCGGTCAAACTTTCGTCGACTCCTCCGACCTGGAGATCCACATGAAAAAGCACAAGGACTCCTTCACCTATTCTTGCAATATCTGTGGGAGGAGATTCAAAGAGCCATGGTTTCTTAAAAATCACAAAAAGACTCATTCTACCCGAACAGGAGGGAAAACCAAACCTCAGCCACCAGTTTTTGAGCCTCCGGTGACAATCAATGAGATCGAACAAGAGCAGGTCCCCAAAAGCCTTACTTCGTCCTATAAACTATGCATGGTCTGTGGGTTTTACTTCCCTGACAAGGAGACCTTGATGGACCACAGTAAAATACACATGAAGGGCTCAAAGCTGGCAGGGAAACCAACAAATTCTGCTTCTTCTAAGGAAAATGTGAATGGTAACAATGGAGTAAAAAATAACACCAAGGAGGGCTTTATGGGCTTCTTGAACCTAAAGCCTACTTCTGCACCAGCCAAAAAACCCGAAACCGCTCGCAAATGGATCGGGGAACTGGACCCGTTCAACACCTACCAGGCCTGGCAACTGGCGACGAAAGGCAAAGTTGCCCTAGGCCACGGTCAAGTGAAGGAACCTTTCTTTGAAGTCCCGGTGGACACGGACTCCTCGTCTGACAAAGACGAGATCGCAGAGTTTTGGAATGCTGTAAAAATTATGCAGCCCGTCCATGCGGAAGAGCCGCAGAACTTTAAGCGCGAGGATGCCGAGGGAGCTCCCGCGATGCAGATTTCGGGTGATCTGAACAACGATGTGGTGGAGATTCCTGCCGCCGAGGGCGAAATTAAAACTTCTGACAACCAGGACAAGTCGACCCTCTGCATTAACTGTGGAAAATTGTTTAAAACCTACCACCAGCTCATCTTGCACTCCCGCGTTCACAGGAAGGACAGGAGTGACTCGGAGTCCTCTGCCAGTTATGACGGGCGCTTGGCTAGGGACTCCCCCGATCCTTCAATTGACCTGGAAGATATTGAGGGGATCAAAATGGAAGATGTGTCCGAATGGGAAGAAGGTGCTGATTCTGCAACTACTGGTAAGCAATGGTGGCTTTGGGTTCTAAAACCTTTTTTGGGGTCTGATTTATGGCACATATCTAACAGAGGAAGTGTTCTAGTCACCTGTAGCAACATGGCATTCTTATGCAAAGTAATAGAAACGTTAAGCTGACAAACATCAGCCTATGCCTTTTTTTTTTTTTTTTTTTTTTTTATTGTGAAATCCTTTTATCAGAATGCAGAACTGGTATAGCACTTCCCTGATCTCTCCCTTACCTTGCCTTTAAATCCATTTTGTAGGGTGTAGCGCACCCTAGTGGTGCAACGGCAACTTTATTTGTTCAATTTAGACTTTTTTTTTGTTTTTGTTTTTTTTTTAGCACCTGTACTCCATTTTAAACTTGTAAAAAAAAAAACCTGCCTAAGAGCAGATGTCACACCATACCTGTAAAGCCTGTTCTGTGCCCCTCTCTGATTGAGTTTCACTTTGTTACTGGGTTGTAAAGCAGATACAGTTATAAAACAAAAATCAAAACCCTTTTTGCATGGCTGTACTAAAAATCTCCTATGCAGGATCTTGTCTAGTTAATTTTGTAGATTATTATTAGATTATGGCTTCATTAAAAATCTATTATTATTATTATTATTATTATTATTTTTATTTTTTTCATCTAAATGCAGTATTTAATTTTACATTTTTTTTTTTTTTTTTTTTTTAAGATAAAAATGAAGACGATCAAGCATCTACCCAGAATAAAGGCCTTCCAACCTCCAGACAATGTGACTACTGCAGAAAGTCTTTCCGTTCCAATTATTACCTCAATATACATCTCAGGACCCACACAGGTAAGAACGAGCATGCTGGTTGGGCTACTTAAAGTCATTATAAGCTTTTTATTGTATGTCTGAGCAACAAAAAAAATAAATCATTCAGTGCATCTCTACAAAACATGGATGCTTCCCCCCCTGTTCTGTCTCTTTAAGAAAAATACACATTTATACAGCCAGACATAGGTGTGCCCAGCCAAAGCTCAAACATGTATGTATGTATGTATGTATGTATGTATATATGTATATATATATATATATACGCACGCGCGCGTGTGTGTATAACTTGGGGAACCTTATGCCAAAAGAGTAAAGCACCCCAATATCCCAGCCTCTGTCTCTACTGCTTACTTGAATGGTTTTTATTTTTTTTGGGTGAATTATCAGGGGTCTAAACAGGGGGAATATGTGCTACACGGGGTGATTAGGGTGTGCCCAGGCACACCTGGCGCACCCTGTGCGCATGCCTATGCAGCCAGAACTCCAGTGAGGGCCTAACTTGAGGTTTGAGATAACACGCTGCCTCAGCAGCACTAAATGGGCCAGCCTGAAGTCGAGTAGCAGGACTTTATTTTCTGACTAAAGTTCCACTTTAAGAAAGTATGAAGGGTGGAGGTGTTCTGTAGTCCATAAGTTGTAGGGCTGACAACACCGGCTGGGATTCCAGTGCGGGCAAGGCACTGTTGTCGGCTTGAACAGGAAGTTAGGAGGGGGCTGAATTTCTAGCAGGTGGCAAGGTATTCTTCTGTATTCTGCTTATCTAAAGAGACACAACATGGGGGGGGGGGGGATGCGCAGGTATTGCAGAGATAGACTGAATGTATCCTATTCTACAGAGGGCTTCTACTTCTGCTTAATATAAAGTTGAGGGGTGGAAGAGCTCCACGCTGAGTGGGGTTGGGCTTTGGCGTTCGTGGCCAGAGGTCCCCTCTAGCCAGAATGTATTCTGGTTTACAGAGGACTTCTACTTCTGCCAAATATGGAGTTGAGGGGTGGAAGAGTTTCATTCTGAGTTGGGTTGGGTTTGGCTATATGGTGGCCAAAGATCAAAATCTGACTGGTGCCAAGCTTCTTGGGTGCCAGATAGCAGTCTAATGATCTTTTCATAGTGAACAAGACCGCTGCAAATATTAAGCAGTGGCTCAGTGGGCATCTATGAAGGTTAATCGCTACCCTGGAATCTTTGGTATGCTGTGTTGCCAATCTCTGTGCTGAACTCCTCCTCTGATTTGCTAAATATTAAATTGATCTGTATAACAAAGGTATTTTCGAATATCTCCAAGAACATAAGCATGCAACTTTGCAAACTCCGACCTCAGTGTATATTGAATTGTTTCTCAAAACCAGGCTCTTAAGTTCTACTCTTCTGTTTTTTTTAGGTGAAAAACCGTACAAATGTGAATTTTGTGACTATGCTGCTGCCCAGAAGACCTCCTTGCGGTATCACCTGGAGAGACACCACAAGTTCAAACCCGGAGAGTCCAACGCTCGAGTGAAGAGCATCAGTAAGAGCTTACAGCTGCTTAAAAGGCTGCCTGAACCGCCTCTTGCTGCTGTCCAACCCCAGGAAACTCATCCATCCCAGCTACCTACAAATGATCACAAAGAGGATCCGCTGATGGCCAAACCACCAAAACGCTTGTCCGCTCTGCGCAACAAACTTGTAAGTGCAAAACAGGGCCTAAAAAATGAATTGGCGGCTCTTGAGAAGAGTGAAGGAGCAAAGGCAAAGCCAGAGGAAACCAGGGCGGCTACTCCTTGCCAACCTCCAAAAACCCCAACCCCGCCTGCAAATGGAGATGTAGAGATGTTTTTGACCTGTGCAGAAACCCTGGATGATGAACCTTGTTTACTAGAGGAGGAACCCTCAACAGACCAAAATAGAAACCAAAATGGAGTTCTTGGTCTGGACCCTGTTTTAGAGGCTGATCCAGCTCCCATGGACTTGTGTACAAGGCCTGCCAAGAACTTGTCAGCAAAGTTATACAATCGTGCCTTACTGTCAATGCCTACCTGCCCTTATTGCACCTTTAAAACCTTATACCCGGAGGTGTTGTCCATACACCAAAGGCTCACCCACAAACAGAACTTTGAACCTGCCCATAAAGTCAGGGGGAAAAACCCAGCTCTCGTGTTGAAAATGAGACGCACCGGTTGTCCTCCAGCCTTACAGGGTGTGGACGTGTCCCCATTACAGATGGACAGAACCAGGCTAAAGGGTCGCCCAACGCCGCAGCCCAAGGTGACCGAGAAGCCAAAACGGGCATCGGCACAGGCAAACAAGGTTGTTAATCCACCACCAAGTGTAGAACAGGAGAATAAACCTGTTGCATCATCCTGTTCAACCTCCTCAAACCATCATCCTGTTCAACAAAATGGCCAACAATCCAGAAATGTCAGATATATGCAGCCGGACCTGCAAGGCATCGCGCACCTTCTGGAGAGAATGCCACATCCTGAGCAACAAAATCCTCAGTGGAATCCTTCCACCAGCCAGAGGAGCAATACAATGGTAACTGTCGAACGTCCCTATCCCATGGTGCCGGTGTGGTCTGGAGAGCATCCCTTTAACCGGCCTGGAATGGCTCCTCCAGAACTTGGGGAACCTTATGCCAAAAGAGGAAGGCACCCCAATATGCCAGCCTCTGTCTCTACTGCTTACTTGAATGCAGAGGTGGCCAAAAGACTGCAACCCGGCCAGGTCAGTGTTATGAGTGGGGAAATTCCACCTGGCAAGGCGATAAACCCTCTATTACCCAACAAAGTGTCTCATCCGTACGAGTTAGATGCACGTTGGAACATCCTGAAAAACTATGAACAACCTACAGCTGCTGGACCATCGTACAGAAACCCCAACATGCCTCATGGTCAGGGATCTACTTCTGCAATGGAAGGTACGTTTATTGGGAAGTGCAATACAGTAGAACTTCCTGAGCTTTCCACTGGCCCCTCTAAAATCTGAAGGATAATAAACTGGCCTTTTGTCTAGAAAGTTTGGAGACCCCTGATCTAGATATAGGTGTTATTGCCCACTTGTTTTGGACATAATGGGCTAAAACCATAAATCCAAAGGGTTTTTATCCATCAAATAATATCAAACCCTGTGTAAACTCCTCCATATTGGATAGTGTCAGAGCTTACACAAGGTTAAGTCAACTCCCTCATATGACTGGCCACCTAGGCCCAAACTGCATCTTGGGAGAAGGTTGTGTGTTCCCCCAATGCTGTGGGTATTTTTGATGGCTCAATAGGGGGTAAGGGCTGTAATTTTATTGGGGAAAATGCAATACAGTAGACCTGTCAGAGCTTACACAGGGCTAATGTCAACCCCCCCTACCTCATGTCATTGGCTACTTGGGCCCCAACACTGCGTCCTGGGAGGCGGTCACATGCTCCCCAATGCTCTGGGTATTTGTGAAGGCTTAATGGGGCTAAGGGATGTAAATGGGCAGAGTGATCTTTTTGAACTGTGTTTACGAGTATTGGTGAGGGTTTTAGCAGGTCAGGGGTGAAGGGAGGACAGAGTAGATTTTGGGTGCCAGTGGCTGGAAATTAAAGGAGCCATCAGGAATTGGAAGCCACCAGTCTCAAGCTTGGCCATACGCTAGCAGCATTTCATAACCTTTTTTGTTTAAAAAAAATTAGTTTTGGGTCTCTCGATCCCGACCCCAAACCGCGTGATCAGCTGTCGGCCAATGACGGCTGATCATGTGGTGTAAACGGAGCCGGTAATCAGCAATTTTTTTTTCTCCTCGCGCTGGTAGCGTGCGGAGAATATAAAAAAAAAAAAAAAGCCGATCACCGGCGGCTGTGAGAGGGACATCAGTCCCGATCGTTAAGAGCCTCTGCAGAGGCTTCTGTGTCCATCAGTGCCACCTATAAATGTCACCAATCAGTGCTGCCCATCAATGCAGTCTCATCAGTGAATATCAATGAAGGAGAAAAATTACTAGTTTGCAAAATGTTATAACAAACTACGAAACTTTTTTTGTTTAGCAAAAAAAATAAAAAACCACGTGGTGATTAAATACCACCAAAAGAGAGCTCCATTTGTGTAAAAAAAAAAAATAAATCATTTTATTTGGGTACAGTGTAGCATGACCGCGCAATTGTCATTCAAAGTATGGCAGCGCTGAAAGCTGAAAATTGGTCTGGGCAGGAGGGGGGTTTAAGTGCCCAGTAAGCAAGTGGTTAATCATCTATTGTTATGCTTTTTATGTGTTTGTCCCATCTAACAAGAACCCCTCTGTTTCCTCCCACAGTGAAAAATCCTCCGTTGTATCAACGGATATCAAAACGAGTTTTTGGACCAAATGAAAAGACCACTTAGGAGCATCTTAAAGGGTAAGTGGAAATGTCTCTTATCAAAGGGTAGCATCCATTCACATGTAGGCTCTCAAGAGTTTCAGTCATGGACATTGCACAATGTTTGTATTACTAAAGGCAAGAGGCTTAATAAAGAGCATCCACAATGTAGGGAGCCATGCTATGGAAGACTGCTTTTCCCTTCATGCCTTATACCAGTGGTCTCAAAACTGCTGGCCCAGGGGCCAAATGTGGCACTTTACTAGCTTTTATCTGGCCCTTGGGGCCCCATTCCTCCCAGTGGCGCCCAGCGCTTGGGCCCCATTCCTCCCAGTGGCGCCCAGCGCTTGGGCCCCATTCCTCCCAGTGGCGCCCAGCGCTTGGGCCCCATTCCTCCCAGTGGCGCCCAGCGCTTGGGCCCCATTCCTCCCAGTGGCGCCCAGCGCTGGGGCACTATTCCTTCCATTGACCACCAATATAAGGAGTGTTCTTCCTACATGCCACCAATAGAAAGAGGCGTTCTTCCCACTGACCACCAATACATTTTTATCAGGGATTCCTTCAGACCTTAAAATGTATTTCAAGCGTCGAGAGACTGCCTTATACATACACGGCACGATGGGAAAAGCTGTCCTCTTCTATAGTATGGCTTCCTACAGTTTGCCATCTTTGCCCCTGGATGACCTTTTCCCAGCACTGCCTAGGAGATCTATAGTATTTTAGTGGGTGTTTTTTTAATACAAGGCCTGGCAATGTGTTGTCTTTCCTCTGTACTGTTTGAACATTGGTAGTAACTGATCCTCTTTTTTTTTTTCCC
Organism: Lithobates sylvaticus; assembly: GCA_028564925.1. NCBI lineage: Eukaryota > Metazoa > Chordata > Amphibia > Anura > Ranidae > Lithobates > Lithobates sylvaticus. Next base: position 10,111,287 of record CM053037.1, read on the forward strand.
AGGGAGGATATCGGAAGCATTCTGAGAAGTGCTCACCAAGCTGCTACCTTTTCTTCTATACTGGAACCTTCTTCCTACGCAAGCTGTGATTGTACTATCAAGCGACACTAAACTTTATTTTTCTACCTTTTTTTTTTTTTTTTTTTTCTTTGGAAGTTGCGCCAGAAGGCGTTCCTGCTGAAGTCGCATCTCTGGGAATGTACAATTCATAGATAGCTATATAAATATATATATATATTTTTTTTTTTTGGAGCAAAGTCTTGTTAAACTTTGAAAGAAAAATGACCAAATATAATGGGAGACTTATTTCTGTATACTTGAGCGCCCCCCGCTGGGTTGTTTACTGGGGCTGAATACTTTTTTTTTTTTTTTTTATTTTTTTTTATATATAAAGTGGATATTCTACAACTTTTGGTTTCCCATCTTGTTGACTTGATTAACAAATACATGGTTAAAAAATCAGTTTTTTTTTTTTCTCCATGGCCACTGGTTTTGTGTGTATATAGATACCTCAGGTATTTATGGGGAAAAACTGAGCATTTTTGTTTGTTTTTGGTCAGTTTTCTTCCATGCCTTGAACTCACACTGTTACTATGCTGTTCACTGTGGTTCTCCTCCATCCCCCCACCCCCTGTTATAAGTCTTTTGTTGCTGTATTTTTGACCTTCAAGTGGGATGTAAACTTAGCCTGATCTGATCTACGCACTGAAAGGGCTGCTTTCCACAACACAAAGCCCAGAAGAACTTTTGTGGATGAATATACGAACATTTCAGAGACTTGGCAGAAATCAGAATTTAGGCTTCCTGTTTGGTACCTCCCCATGGAAAATTGCTGCAAAGTGTTTATGGCGGCCCTTCTTGAACTCAAAGATGGCAGCTAAACCTAGATGGGGCTGATGTGTGTTATCCACTCTTCTGTTGGGGCACCGGAAGGTATTGGTGACCCTTTTTATTTTAGATCCAGTGCCTTCTTTTTCTCTTCTGGGTTTGCTGATCCTTTTAAGATGGGTTGATGGTGGTTTTTTGACCCCCCAAGTAAACGTGGTATTTCCTGTGTACTTTGATGGGTATTTTTGGGGGTGCTGGATTCCCCTTCTTTTTTTTTTTTTTTGAGCAAAATTTAGGGAGGGTCTGGTGTTTTGCAAGTGGCCTCCCAATGAATCAAGGTAGCCTCAACGTGCCTCTTGGAAGAGCTAGGAGTTTGAAAGCCCCTAAAATTTCTCTCTAGCCTTACATGGATCCTCCATGCCAAAGAGGGTATGGTGTGGTGTGTTTGTTTTTTTTTTTTTTTTGTAGACTCCCTTCCAACTCCCCCCCCCAGCCTCCAACTCCCAATGAGTTATCATCACCGTGCCTCCCAGCAGAGCTAGGAGTTTGAAAGCCTCTAAAAATGCACCCTAGCTTTTCATGGATCTTCATGCCAAAGACAGTGTGTGGTTTTTGCAAGTCCCCTTCTAATTTTTTTTCTTTTTTTTTCTTGGCAATCTGTTTTACAAATGGCTTTTTGTTTTTTGGATGGTCAGGGCTCATTTGGCATGGAAGGTCTGCTTTAATATGAATTTGTTACTGTCCTTGGTGCTGCTGTTGCATTTTTTTTTTTTTTTTTTTTTCTTGCTGTGGACTACTAAAACGATGATGTCATGACATTTTAACGTGACCGTCAGTACAGCTGTTTCCGAAATAGATTTCTTCATTTTTTTTTTTTTTGCACTAGCAGGCCTGCCGTCTTTCTTGAAGGTACTTGGGGAGGGTTTTGTAGATCCTTGACTTCCTAGTTGTATCCAGGCACTAAAATTAAACTTCTCAGGGCAGAATGACGAGTGGGCCATGTGGGTTCAATGCTGATGCCCAAAGTCCTACTTTACTAACCTGGAACAAGAATGCAGCCAGTGAAGGACTGGACCCGTGACCTGCTTAACTTGTTCCAGGTCCAAGTAAAGAAGCACGTGACCAATTTCTGTTCTGACCTGATCTGTTTTCACCCTTGGACAACTTTATTTGGGCTTCTGTAGGCTCTTTTTTTTTTCTCCGTCTTGGAGCTTCTTGCTCATGATGGTTTTTCTGTTGCCCTAAGAGAGGTCCCTTAGAAAATATTGGGCAGGGTGAGGAAGCTGTGGGGTTATCATTTTGGAGCTGGAATCCCCCTTTAAAGCTAAGCTGATTTTGAGATTAAAACATGAGACCCTTGTGCTGTCACTACAGAAAGCTGGTAAAGGGGCGGTTCCTGCAAGGAGTGTTGTAGGCCTTGTCATGTTATTGCTCCTTGGCCAACGCAACACTGCTCCCCCCCCCCGCCCAGCTCCTTGGCCAACGCAACTGAGTCCCGCCCAGCTCCTTGGCCAACGCAACTGCTCCCCCGCCCAGCTCCTTGGCCAACGCAACTGCTCCCCCGCCCAGCTCCTTGGCCAACGCAACTGCTCCCCGCCCAGCTCCTTGGCCAACGCAACTGCTCCCCCGCCCAGCTCCTTGGCCAACGCAACTGCTCCCCCCGCCCAGCTCCTTGGCCAACGCAACTGCTCCCCCGCCCAGCTCCTTGGCCAACGCAACTGCTCCCCCGCCCAGCTCCTTGGCCAACGCAACTGCTCCCCCGCCCAGCTCCTTGGCCAACGCAACTGCTCCCCCGCCCAGCTCCTTGGCCAACGCAACTGCTCCCCCGCCCAGCTCCTTGGCCAACGCAACTGCTCCCCCGCCCAGCTCCTTGGCCAACGCAACTGCTCCCCCGCCCAGCTCCTTGGCCAACGCAACTGCTCCCCGCCCAGCTCCTTGGCCAACGCAACTGCTCCCCCGCCCAGCTCCTTGGCCAACGCAACTGCTCCCCCGCCCAGCTCCTTGGCCAACGCAACTGCTCCCCCGCCCAGCTCCTTGGCCAACGCAACTGCTCCCCCGCCCAGCTCCTTGGCCAACGCAACTGCTCCCCCGCCCAGCTCCTTGGCCAACGCAACTGCTCCCCGCCCAGCTCCTTGGCCAACGCAACTGCTCCCCCGCCCAGCTCCTTGGCCAACGCAACTGCTCCCCCGGCCAACTGCAAACTGCTCCCCCGCCCAGCTCCTTGGCCAACGCAACTGCTTCCCCCCCCGCCCAGCTCCTTGGCCAACGCAACTGCTCCCCCGCCCAGCTCCTTGGCCAACGCAACTGCTCCCCCGCCCAGCTCCTTGGCCAACGCAACTGCTCCCCCGCCCAGCTCCTTGGCCAACGCAACTGCTCCCCCGACCAGCTCCTTGGCCAACGCAACTGCTCCCCCGCCCAGCTCCTTGGCCAACGCAACTGCTCCCCCGCCCAGCTCCTTGGCCAACGCAACTGCTCCCCCCCCCCCAGCTCCTTGGCCAACGCAACTGCTCCCCCCCCCCAGCTCCTTGGCCAACGCAACTGCTCCCCCGCCCAGCTCCTTGGCCAACGCAACTGAGTCCCGCCCAGCTCCTTGGCCTTAAGACTTAATACAGCACGACGATGATATAAAGTGTGGTAACCCAAAATAACTGACCAGCTTTCATGTAATGGGGTCAGAAGATTGAGAGTTCCAAATGCCAGAATTTTCCACACGTAGCGATAGGTCTGATGTCTAGTGTGCGGGAACCGCCCAGTCTTCTAGAACTGAAGGTGGTAGCATCCAACCAGAAAGAGACATGACATTGCAATGTAAATGTGAGCCAAAAGACAAACTCCTGATAGGAGAGGAAGGGGCTTTTCTGCTCTGCTGATGAACTACAAATCCCAGAATCCCCCCGATTTAGTTCTTTATAACCTATTGTGGAAAGCTGTCTCATGCAGTCTACCATGCTTGACTCCTTTCTTATGAATCCCTGTTCGTTCAGTGTTATGGGATATCCGCTGTGTATTCCTTTGTTCAGTTACTTTCATTCGTATTGTATTTATTTTATTTTTTTTTCTGTTTGAAAATTATCCTGTTTTTATTTTATATTTATTTTTGTTGTTTTTGGCTTAAGTTATGTTTATCGCATGTGAATCTCAGAATGATTTTGTAAATACAGATTTGGTGTTTTGCAATCGATCCTTTTTTGTCTTGTTTTTTTTTTTTTTTCTTTATTTGAAAAATAAACTTGACACTGGTTCAAAAGGGATTAATGGTTTTATGTCTGTCTTTATTGTGCGTTATTACTTGCATCTTTTAAAGGAAACTCCGTCACTAGTTTCTGACATGTTAACACCAACATGTCAGAAAAAAAGAGAAATTCAAAAACCATCACTGAGTTGGAAAAAGGACATTGTGTCAATATTTTGTTGGACCACCTTTTTGCTTTAACCACATGGCGACCGGGCCATAGCCAAAGATGGGTACAGCGCGGTCGGCTTATTCTGGGTGGAATTATTCTTGCTCCCGTCCGCCCCCTTGGGCGCCTACTCGGGAACATCCGCATCACAGATCACGGTAATAGCTGACAGCGGCCGTTTAACCACGTGATCGCTCCATCAAGTGACGGAGCGATCACATGTAAACAAACCGGCATCACGTCATGACGCCGGTTCCTCCCTCCCCTCTCTGTACCGATCGGTACAGTGAAAGGGGGAGAGATGGCGGCAGCAGCACTGTGGGCTGGATTTGTAGTGCCCACAGCGCTGCTCAGTGACAGCTACTCTGCCAACACTGTGCCTATACTCGCCAATATTAATAGAAACAAATAATTTTTTTTTACCGAATTTTCTGTCTTTTTTTGGTTTATAGCGCAAAAAAAAAAAAAAAAAAACAGCAGTGATTAAATGCCACCAAAAGAAAGCTCTATTTGTGTGAAAAAAAAAGGACAAAAATGTCATTTGGGTACAGTGTTGCATGACTGAGTAATTCAAAGTGTGAGAGCACAGACAGCTGGCCAGTGGTTAATTCCAGTCTGACTTTGCAATATTGGCCCGCTCTTCTTTGCAGAACTGCTCAAGTTCCGTTTACATTTGATGGTGATCGTTTGTGGACTGTAGTCTTCAAGTCATTCCACAGATTTTCAATGGGGTTTAAGTCTGGGCTCTGACTAGGCCATGCAAGGACATTCACCCTTTACTCCTCCAACCACTGTGTGCTCATTATTGCTGTGTGCTTTGGGTCATTGTCATGTTGGAAGGCAAGTCTTCTTCCCATTGACAAGTTTTCTTTCCTTACAAGTGCTCCAGTCCCTGGGGAAATTACCCTTATAACAGGATATTACCACCTCCATGCCTTACTGTAGGAATGGTGTTATGTGGATGGATTATGTGGACATATCGTTTGGTGTTGAGGCTAAATAATTAAACTTGAAAATTTCAGGGCGGGTCTTAAACAGCAAGGGGTGTGGCCTTGACAGGAAGGGGTGGGCATACCTCCCAACTTTCTGAAATGGGAATGAGGGACACCTATTAGCAAAAGTATGTAGGCATAGGACACACACACCCTGCCACGCCCCCCTTAAAGGAGAATTGTATAAAACAAATTATTGGCTAAACCCACAAGTGCATTTTATATACAACTATATAGATCAGACCAAAATGAGGGACAAATGAGGAGGAATAAGGGACAGAGACATTGCTCCAAATCAGGGACAGTCCCTTGAAAATCAGGGACAGTTGGGAGCTATGGGGGTGGGTCATATTTAAATTAGGGGGTACACGAGTTTAGTCAGGCCTCAGGCAGCACAAAACCTAAATACACTACTGGAGAAGAAGGTTTTACCTTCCAACATGACAATGACCCAAAGCACACAGTGGTTGGAGGAGAAGGCGGGGAATGTCCTTGCATGGCCTAGTCAGAGCCCAGACCCAAACCCCATAGAAAATCGGTGGAATGACTTGAAGACCGCAGTTCACAAACTGTCACCATCAAATGTAACTGAACCTGAGCAGTTCTGTAAAGAAGAGCGGGTGATTCTGTGCTCTAGCTAGAATAGATACCAAAAATATGTATAGTATAGAGCATATATGTACACCATACTATGCATATTTTTGGTATCTAGTCTATATGGAGCGCTGGGATATGGACAGCCCTAGAGCTAAGGAGAATCCATCACTTACCATGTGATACACCTCCCAACCAACTACTCCTTTTTATGTTGGTCTACCATATTGTACAGACTATTTTTGCTCTTCAAGGCTCTGATGAAGAGGGATCTCCTTGAAACGCGTCAGACCTCTTTTGAGCACTTGCCCCTGTATGGGCATGTCTAATCTTTAATTTTTATTTGTGTATTTTGTAAACCCGTTTTTATAAATACGTAGACTTTTTTTATATATTTTGTATATGAATAAAACTGCATCTTGCGTCAGATCACGCGCCTTCCACCTCTCTTTTTTTCCACATAGGTTTCCCTTTGCTTCTCCCGCTGGCAGCTACATAAAAGGTTATGTGGGGAGGTCAGCCGAGGAGCTAGGCCAGCACAGACAGTAAATTCGAATTTCAGAAGGTGGTTATATTCTTTTCTATTTTATTCTATTATTTTTCTATTCTGTTCTTTTATTTCCTATTCTCTCTTGTTCTGTTTCACTCCATTCTATTTTTTCTATTCCTTTTATTTTCTATTTGATTCTCTTCGGAAATTCGAATTTTCGGCTGAAATTTTGTTTTTCGTTATCTCAGATTCGTTACTATTGTCAATTTCGGATACATCCGAATTTCCAAATAATGAAAATGTCATCTGAATTTTGTTTCGGAACATAACAGACAGCACATGTCTAATGAGAATCCACTTAATCTATCCAACCAGTCCGGCTCTTCTCCTACATAGCTGACAGTAGAGCTCATGGACATTGTATAGTGTGTATGGAGGGAGTATGGAAGACAAAAATCTAAGCAGGTTACACTTCAGCTTTTAAAGGTCCTGTCCTCTCCACTCCAGGAAGCGATGGAGCAATAAATAACACCACCGAGCATTTCGCTGCAACTGCATGCAGGACAACAGAGGAACTGTCACATTTCATAACAATGATCTTGCTCAGAGCATAAGGTAACTTGAGAGATACAATGACCTTTTCAAGTCCTGTATTCTTGTATATTGCCACTAGATGGCACCACACTACCATCTGTAGAACATTAGCGCCTGTAGCTAATATAAAGGCACTTTAGTATGATAACATTCCCCTTCTTATATCTGCTTCTTGTCCTCTTTTAACCACTACAATACCGGGCACTTTGGCCCCCTTCCTTCCCAGACCAATTTTCAGCTTTCAGCGCTCTCACACTTTCAATGACAATTGCGCGGTCATGCAATGCTGTACCCAAATGAAATTTTTATCATTTTGTTCGCACAAATAGAGCTTTAGTTTGGTGGTATTTATTCACGACTCCGTTTTTTATTTTTTGCGATATAAGCGAAAAAATAGCGGAAATTTTGAAAAAAAAAAAAACAATATTTTCTCCTTTCTTTTTTAAACGAAATCCAATAAAATCAAATTTTGTCATAAATTTAAGCCAAAATGTATTCTGCTACATGTTTTTAGTAAAAAAAATTCTGTTAAGTGTATAATAATTGGTTTGCGTGATCACGGACATATGTACACAAATGATCATGTACAGATGTGTGCAGGTGATCACGGACATATATGTGCAGATAATCATTGGCACATGTGATTTTACTGGGACATATGTGGGGGACATGCGTTTTTATTATTTAGGGACATGTGTTTTTATTTGGGGACATGTGTGGGGGACATGTGTGTTTACTGGTGTTTACTGGTTAGACTGGTGATCAGTGAGTAAAAAAAACAGCTAATACTCACTGATCACCAGCCGGCTGCAGCGATCCGCTCTCCTCTCCTCAGCGACGACTTCCGTGTGAGGAGAGGAGAGCCGATTGCCTAGCAACCGGCTGTTTGCTTACATCACATGACAGCTGTGATTGGACACGGCCGTCATGTGATCAGGAGGGCCAATCACAGAGCCCTCCTGCCGATCCGAGATGTGCCGTGTCCGGGTGACACGAGCGCATCGGGATCGCGCCGCTGCGCGGGCACGCGCGCGATCCCCCTACTTCTGAAGGACGTTCGGGAACGTCCGATCAGAAGTAGGCGGCTCCCACCCGGCCGTATATATACAGTGGCCGGGTGGGAAGTAGTTAATGTGTTTTCTACTTACTCTTCTTTGGGCAGGGTCAAGATGGGTAGGGAGGCTCAATATTATTAGGGCTTGTGTCACTGGCATCAGTTTGAAATGCTTTGAAAGTTATTTAGAATTGGTTGAGGGTTGCTGTTGACCTGCTTTAGGTGCGATTTGCATCCCCATAGACTTTTATTTGGAATGCCTAACCCATCTGATGCAGACAAAAGCCCACAGACACAGGCCCTGACAATAGGTTGCCTTCTGCCATTGGGAGTTTCTTCCCCAGCCTAAGAGCTCCCTTACACTAAGGGCCCGTTCACACTATTGCAATGCCTTAAGGCAGCCCACCCCCAAGGGGCTGCTACACACACACCACAGAAGTTGCATGTACCATTTCCATACTTTCCAACTGTCCCGGTTAAGTAATTGGGCATACAATGGTTATAGGGGTCCGGGTCCTGCCCTGGGGGACATGTATCAATAAAAAAAAAAAAAAGTTTGTGAAAAACATCATTTTTAAATGAGCAGTGATTTTTTTAGATTTTTAAAGTGAAAGCATAAAAATGAAAAATTCCTTCCAATATAGTGCCTGGGGGGATCCCCTTAGTCTATCTGTAAAATGGCAGATCTGTACCATGTCTAGAATCTGCTGCAGCAATAATTGCATTTATAAAGCCCAAAAAAATAAAATTTTCCTTGCAAGCTGCCTTTAATTTTGCTCAGCAACAGCTGGGGAGCCAGTGCGTATGATGAGGCCACAATGTAGTGCACTGGGACCAAGATTAGAGATTTTTTGGATACATTCTGGTGTCACTTTGACTTTGGATAGAAGTAACGGGTGCGTAAAAATTGGTCTTTGGGTGACGGTGGTGCCTTCTCTCTAACCCTATAGTTGGGTGTACTCTTGATGAAAGCAAGAATTGGCCTTGCTGTAAAAAATTGCAATAATATGCACCTGTCAAACAGGTGCTTAAAAATTGGTCTTTGGGTGTTAATTGTGCCCATGAAACCTCTACCAAAAACATTCTTCCAGATGAAATGGTTGAACACCCTCAAAACTAGGCAGCATCGAAGTCCTGCAGAGATTCCACATCCCAAAAAGACTTAATCAGTGATATCACCATCAGGGGCTTCATAGCTGGTAATCCAGGACTGATTAATTTTTTATAAAAGTCGGTCCATGGAGTCTGTGGACAGATGCTCTCTATGATCAGTAATGAAACCTCCTTCAGCACTGAATGCCCATTCTGAAAGCACGCTGGATGCAGGGCAGCCCAACAACTCAATAGCATACTGGGCAAGTTCTGGCCAGTGGTCGGTTCTCATGACCCAGTAAGTCAGTGGATCGTCAGCTGGAAAGCTCTCCATCTCTGTTTTGGCCCGAGGTAATCGTCCACCATGTGATTCAGGCGCTGCCGATGGGATGTGGAAGCTGACAGCTGGCGAGGACTAAAAAAATTCTTAAATGCCTCACTTAGGTGGACGCCTTCTCCAACGCTCCTCTCTGACCAACAGAAGACTCAAAACTAAGTTTTCCACTACACTGTAACTTACTGGTGTCAGGAAAAACATTCAACAAATTCCTCTTTAACGTGTCCTCAAGAGTTCTGAGACCTTCCCCTTATAACGGTGGTCAAGGAGGGTTGCCAACCAGTAATCATCCTTCTCCTTCTCCTTTATGCCACGTATTCTTGGGTCCTTTCGCAGACTTTAAAGCATGAGGTTGCCCATTCGCCTCAAATTTGCCGAGGCTTGAGAAGCAGACTCCTCAGGGTCACTCAGGATGACAGCATCTGGAACTTCCTCCTCCCAGCCACCTCCTACTCCCAAGGGTCCTGGGGTTGGAAAGCCATTGCTTACATATTAACGCATGTCTTCCTCTTCTTCGAAGCCTATGAAAGTGCCAGAATCCTCCTCCTCATCCTCCACCCCTCTCTTCTCCTGTGTGTTCTGTGACATAGGAATGATGGTGAAAAAGGGAGAGAAGGGACTTGTGGACTTTTTAGGCACTGTAGACTGATTTTTTAAAAAAATATCAAAAATTTATTTAATGAAGAGAAACAACATACATAAAAGACTGCGTACATCTAAAAGCATATACATTTGGGTCAAACAAAGAAACGAGACATTAGCAAGATGTAAAGTCGCATGAACAGCCTAAAGGTAATAAGCCTAGGGGATACCACAGAACAAAGATCGGTGTAGAAGACGGATTTTGTCCATAATTGATGAGGTATCCAATAGAGGCAAAGGTGCAGTGCGATAATAGTAGATTTTGACAGAAGCTCTACATGTTTCGCGTTTTTTCTTTCAACGCTTCGTCTGGAGCCTGAAGTTGCAGTGACTAACAAACAAATATGAAATTTAAAAGACACAGTAAGTATATGCATGTCATTGATACTTCTTGGGTAACATGTTCTATTTGTACAAAAAGGATAAATATATATCTAAAATAATTGTCGAGTGTGGCCATCAAACCTCCATCATCACTACCAAACAGTGCACAGCAAGGGTATAGGCCATTGTTCCAAACACCCAGTGGGGACGTGTAGAATATCATATTAAACTGTCAGTTGATTATAAAGAAAAAATGTACTTACTACAATTCTTGGTTTGTTCAAAAAACGTATAACAAGTAAGAATGAGGTCCCTGTGGTCTCCCCACCACCCAAGAGGGGGTAATGGGCATGGAATGGGGTAGAGTTGAATCACGCCTGGCCCGGGTATGGTCCTAAGTAATGACCAAGCGTAAAATTAATCAACTATAAATGCAGACAAGACAAAAAGGCATAATGGATATATTGACCCCAACAACGATTGAAAAGTTGGCTCACCTAAATACAGAGGAAGAAAGACGTATTTAAGAACTCCCTTGGTTACGTATGTGTACCAGCGCTGTAGTTATTATATAGTAGGTACCCGGGTAGAATTAGCCAGGATGAGGAATCAGTCCGGTTACTGGTCAATAGGGAGAAACCTTAATGTTGGAGAGTGGCTCACCTAAATTGAAAAGTTGGCTCACCTAAATACAGAGGAAGAAAGACGTATTTAAGAACTCCCTTGGTTACGTATGTGTACCAGCGCTGTAGTTATTATATAGTAGGTACCCGGGTAGAATTAGCCAGGATGAGGAATCAGTCCGGTTACTGGTCAATAGGGAGAAACCTTAATGTTGGAGAGTGGTACCAAGATGGACCTGTATAGTAAGGGCCATTGGTTTAGAAAAATGCCTCGATTGGGGAAAAGGGGATAGACCTGAAGAAAATATTGTAGCATGGCCGAGCGGCATGTATATGACTCACCATCCTGGGGTACAGAGAAGTTTGGTCTGCCAGCAACACAGCGGTGGTGGAGAGTGGGGGACGCTGACAGGAAGCACAAACTAGTGTGCTTAAATACACGTCCCATCCGTAGTCACATGTCCGGCGTCGCCGGCGTGACGTCATCCGGATCGGCCGCAGGGAACGTACTGCGCATGCGCCGACGTCCCGTCCCGCGCCTGCGCATTGAGGCTGGGACATACACGGCGGCGCGCGCTGCACGCTCAAGCAGGGAAAATGACTGGGGGATAAATTCCCCAGTCATTCCCTGCTGGATCGTCACATAGATGGTTAAGGTGACGATGTGCGGCCGCACTGGGTATTGGACAGGCCCAAAAGGATGCGGCGCAGTTTTGGCAGCGTGAATGTTGGGGGAAAGGGGCCACACGCGACAGTATTAAGTAAACTCCATACAGTATCAAGAGAAAGTAACATATATAGCAATTAATATAGGTATCCAGCTCATTAAAGTTTTGAAACTTTTTTTAGAAATAAATATTTCTAAACAACACGTCAATGATTAGTCTAATAACAATAAGACTTTCTAGGAACATATTTAGAAAAAGAACCATGGAATAAAAGTAGGAACTGCTTTAGATAGAAGGTATATTATATAATACTAGATGGATAATGTACTGGATCATGATAGGTACATATACTGAATCAGTATAGTACTTTTGACAGAAGGACAGAAGGAGCAAGAGCCTAGGGCCATCTTAGAGGAAGGGTCTGTACGATTGTGCCTCGTTGATGCCCGGAGCACGGGTCGCATCAAGGCGCTCTATCCAGAGGGTCTCTTTTTTCAAAATTTCTTTGTCCCAGTTCCCTCCTCGTGGGTCCTTTGGGACCACCGCCAGGGCTATGAAAGAAACAGCTGTAGTGTCAAACTTATGGTAGAGATCTAAGTGTCTACTCACGGAGGTGATCATTTTTCCCCCAGATGAGTAATAGATATGATCCTTTATGCGTGCACGGAATTGGCGGATGGTTTTTCCGACGTAAAATGCGTTGCAAATGCATGTCATTAGGTATATCACCCCTTGGGTGTCACAGTCCGCATGGAAACGTGGTACAAAGGTTTCCCCATTTGGAAGAACAAAGCTATTCCCTGGTCGTACCCATGGGCAATATGTGCATCGTCCACACCTGGAGATGCCCATCCTATCTATATTGGGGTGAATATTGGTACTGTAATGGCTCGATGTCAGTTTATCACGCAATGAACGTGATTTCCTGAATGTAATGGTAGGGTTAGGGGTTATATATTTTCTCAAAATGGGGTCCTCAAGGAGTAGAGGCCAATGTTTGACCAAAATTTCCCGTAATTCACTATGCTGTTTAGAGTACCTAGTTATGTAGCGGACAGTGTCAGAAGTTTTTGTAACAACATTATATAGAAAAGAAACGGCAACAACATTATATAGAAAAGAAACGGCTGGCAACACACTGCTTCATGCAGAAAGTGCCCACCCGCAAACTTTACTTCGTAGCATCCCTTACGCCCAATACCTCAGATTAAGACGAAATTGTACACATACCGATGAGTTTAAAACACAGGCAAATCTCCTCCGAGACCGCCTAAAAAATAGAGGATACAGTAAATCTATCCTTAGAAAATCCTATAACAAGGCACTGAGACAATCAAGAAACTCACTACTTTACAAAACAAAAACTACAAAAACTTCTGACACTGTCCGCTACATAACTAGGTACTCTAAACAGCATAGTGAATTACGGGAAATTTTGGTCAAACATTGGCCTCTACTCCTTGAGGACCCCATTTTGAGAAAATATATAACCCCTAACCCTACCATTACATTCAGGAAATCACGTTCATTGCGTGATAAACTGACATCGAGCCATTACAGTACCAATATTCACCCCAATATAGATAGGATGGGCATCTCCAGGTGTGGACGATGCACATATTGCCCATGGGTACGACCAGGGAATAGCTTTGTTCTTCCAAATGGGGAAACCTTTGTACCACGTTTCCATGCGGACTGTGACACCCAAGGGGTGATATACCTAATGACATGCATTTGCAACGCATTTTACGTCGGAAAAACCATCCGCCAATTCCGTGCACGCATAAAGGATCATATCTATTACTCATCTGGGGGAAAAATGATCACCTCCGTGAGTAGACACTTAGATCTCTACCATAAGTTTGACACTACAGCTGTTTCTTTCATAGCCCTGGCGGTGGTCCCAAAGGACCCACGAGGAGGGAACTGGGACAAAGAAATTTTGAAAAAAGAGACCCTCTGGATAGAGCGCCTTGATGCGACCCGTGCTCCGGGCATCAACGAGGCACAATCGTACAGACCCTTCCTCTAAGATGGCCCTAGGCTCTTGCTCCTTCTGTCCTTCTGTCAAAAGTACTATACTGATTCAGTATATGTACCTATCATGATCCAGTACATTATCCATCTAGTATTATATAATATACCTTCTATCTAAAGCAGTTCCTACTTTTATTCCATGGTTCTTTTTCTAAATATGTTCCTAGAAAGTCTTATTGTTATTAGACTAATCATTGACGTGTTGTTTAGAAATATTTATTTCTAAAAAAAGTTTCAAAACTTTAATGAGCTGGATACCTATATTAATTGCTATATATGTTACTTTCTCTTGATACTGTATGGAGTTTACTTAATACTGTCGGGTGTGGCCCCTTTCCCCCAACATTCACGCTGCCAATACTGCGCCGCATCCTTTTGGGCCTGTCCAATACCCAGTGCGGCCGCACATCGTCACCTTAACCATCTATGTGACGATCCAGCAGGGAATGACTGGGGAATTTATCCCCCAGTCATTTTCCCTGCTTGAGCGTGCAGCGCGCGCCGCCGTGTATGTCCCAGCCTCAATGCGCAGGCGCGGGACGGGACGTCGGCGCATGCGCAGTACGTTCCCTGCGGCCGATCCGGATGACGTCACGCCGGCGACGCCGGACATGTGACTACGGATGGGACGTGTATTTAAGCACACTAGTTTGTGCTTCCTGTCAGCGTCCCCCACTCTCCACCACCGCTGTGTTGCTGGCAGACCAAACTTCTCTGTACCCCAGGATGGTGAGTCATATACATGCCGCTCGGCCATGCTACAATATTTTCTTCAGGTCTATCCCCTTTTCCCCAATCGAGGCATTTTTCTAAACCAATGGCCCTTACTATACAGGTCCATCTTGGTACCACTCTCCAACATTAAGGTTTCTCCCTATTGACCAGTAACCGGACTGATTCCTCATCCTGGCTAATTCTACCCGGGTACCTACTATATAATAACTACAGCGCTGGTACACATACGTAACCAAGGGAGTTCTTAAATACGTCTTTCTTCCTCTGTATTTAGGTGAGCCAACTTTTCAATCGTTGTTGGGGTCAATATATCCATTATGCCTTTTTGTCTTGTCTGCATTTATAGTTGATTAATTTTACGCTTGGTCATTACTTAGGACCATACCCGGGCCAGGCGTGATTCAACTCTACCCCATTCCATGCCCATTACCCCCTCTTGGGTGGTGGGGAGACCACAGGGACCTCATTCTTACTTGTTATACGTTTTTTGAACAAACCAAGAATTGTAGTAAGTACATTTTTTCTTTATAATCAACTGACAGTTTAATATGATATTCTACACGTCCCCACTGGGTGTTTGGAACAATGGCCTATACCCTTGCTGTGCACTGTTTGGTAGTGATGATGGAGGTTTGATGGCCACACTCGACAATTATTTTAGATATATATTTATCCTTTTTGTACAAATAGAACATGTTACCCAAGAAGTATCAATGACATGCATATACTTACTGTGTCTTTTAAATTTCATATTTGTTTGTTAGTCACTGCAACTTCAGGCTCCAGACGAAGCGTTGAAAGAAAAAACGCGAAACATGTAGAGCTTCTGTCAAAATCTACTATTATCGCACTGCACCTTTGCCTCTATTGGATACCTCATCAATTATGGACAAAATCCGTCTTCTACACCGATCTTTGTTCTGTGGTATCCCCTAGGCTTATTACCTTTAGGCTGTTCATGCGACTTTACATCTTGCTAATGTCTCGTTTCTTTGTTTGACCCAAATGTATATGCTTTTAGATGTACGCAGTCTTTTATGTATGTTGTTTCTCTTCATTAAATAAATTTTTGATATTTTTTTAAAAAATCAGTCTACAGTGCCTAAAAAGTCCACAAGTCCCTTCTCTCCCTTTTTCTATATTATATTAAGGACGTGGCACATGAATACCTATCCCCAGTATCTGCAGCACCACTCTGCAGTGATACTTATTCTCCCTTTCAAAATTATTGGGTGGTAGCACCCGGGCAATAAACAACCTTATGGTCCAACCTATTGCCTCCATTGGACCCTATGGTGGTTCTATTTATTTTACCTATTTAAACTAGTACAAGGTATAACTAATTTTCCAGCCCATGTATTCACTTTTTCGGAACATACTAGACATTTGTCTTAAAACCATGGACTTTATAGGCACTGCTTGGACGGGCTATATGTCCGATATTCAAACTAACTGTAATGTGGATACCGAACAGGAAATTGGTATCAATCAATATATGGCTAAAATGAAAAGACTTTTGAAAAAGAAATCCAATTTATATTGGCACATTGAATTCTTGAGCAAATACGTAAGGGAAAATATTAGCCCTCTGGGATTGCGAATACAAGTGTATCCGTCATTCCAGAATGCTACTACAGAGTTCAAAACTGCATGGGAAGCTAATCTAACCTCCTGTAGTACTAGTCTGATGAAATTACTTATTACTCAATACCAGTCTGAACTAATTGCACTAGACCAGGATATTCTCCTGTTGCAATCTGGCAATGAAAGCTTACAATCTCATTCCCAGTTTACCAAACGCTGGCAGGAAGTCAAAGACTTCGTCACCAGGATAACAAAAGACATAATCTACAAAAAACAAAATAAACTAGCTAAAGACAGACTAGCATTTATGGAAGGTTATGCATACCGCTGGCAAACTCAATCTCAGACCAGAAACCCACGCAATAGCTTCCGCATGCCTAGAAACAACACTAATATGCATTCAACTACCGATGATGACACTGAATCTGACTCTACACTTTCTTCTTTTCCAGAGTTCAATCAAAGGAGAGGCAACTACATTACGCAACATGGTTCGACGGGTGCACGTAAGCGGGATCTTGGTGGTGGGCCACGTACACCGTACAAAAAACGTCCGCCAATAGTGGATACCACTCTTACCCTGCACAAACCTATACACACCAATGTTCAGTCACATAGTGGTGGTGGCCAAGTACAAGGTAAATACCTAGGAGCCACTGCTCTTCATGCAATTCAACTTTTGAGCACTCAAAACCAATCTACACCCCATATTTTGCCACCAGCCACCTCCACTATGGAGACTATACACCGCCCTGCTCTCCCTCTTTCAAGAACAAATTCCATTGAGAATTTGCCCACAACTATCACATCTACTACTAACTCTCTTCCCACCTCGTCCCAACTCTCTATGTTTACACGTCAAAGTACTCTTGATGCACATATCTCACAGACAAACCCAGCGGTAAATTTTCAATTGCCCCCGAATACATCACCAATAACCTAGCAAATAATCGCACCATCATCAACCTCACCCCTTGCGTGCTATCAGACACCGAACTAGAAGTTCTAAGCCTAGGCTTAAGCTTTTGCCCCTCTATGAACATAGACAAATACGAAGCCATAAAAGATCTATACCTCTTTTCTCGCAATCTTACATATAAATACATGTTTGACAAAGATAGGGCCAGATCACTCCAAGATAAAAACATTTCGGAAAAAGTAAAGAATTTTACCATGGAGGAGTTTAGAGCCCTCCGTAATCTTATCCTATTACTGGACGAAAGCGAGTCCGGTGTGCCATCTCTTGACACACCCGACATCACTACATCCTCAACCGGCCCCATAGCGCCCACGTGTAAAAAATTTAAACCAAAATCCCAACGGTTTCCCGACCTCATGACCAATGCATCCATTTGGGCCTTTCTGGCGGGCACAGTCAATGACCTAAAATCTCTCGTTATTAAAACCACTGATGATAATCTGACACCTTCCCAGTTGTTGGCTATCCAACGCCTTCAATCTTACCCTGATATAGAAATTAAATCAGCAGACAAAGGAGGAAATATTGTCCTCATGACTAAAACATTCTATGAAAATATGGCACATGACATTCTGAAGAATAGAGAGTGGTACGTGCCTATTGAACCCGATCAAATTGAGGGCTTTAGAACCCAATATCTTTCGGTCATTGGCTCTGCCCACCAGAAGGGCCTAATAGACTCAGATACCTACAAGTATCTGAATATATCTAACCCCAGATTAGCAACGTTTTACGTACTCCCGAAGATACACAAACACCCTACCTTACCCCCGGGTAGACCGATCGTATCGGGAATTGGAGCCTTGACGGAAAATGCTAGCCGTCTTATTGACTCTGTACTCATGCCTCATGTCCTCTCACTTCCCTCCTACACAAGGGATACCCCAGATTTTTTAAAGAACATTGAAGGAATGGTCGTGCCTCCTGATGCCCTTCTCGTGACCATAGATGTTGAAGCACTATACTCCAGCATCCCTCACGAGCAGGGCATCAGGACAGCTAGAACCTTCCTTTATGAAGAAGACCACCATCATTGGGAATTCTGTGGGTTCATACTAGACCTGCTGCGATTTGTCCTGACCAAAAACTGTTTCACCTTTAACGAGTCCCACTACCTCCAGGTACAGGGCGTGGCCATGGGCACTTGTTGTGCCCCGGCCTACGCCAATCTGTACCTGGGGGGGTGGGAACGGACCATCTTCTCTGATGACAATCTGTCGCCGTATACCAGCCTAGCATTATGCTGGCTGCGTTATATTGACGACATTTTTGTCGTCTGGGCGGGGTCCCTTAATAGTCTACAGACTTTCATGGAAATGATAAACCTAAATACCTTTAACTTAAAATTTACCTTTTCTGTTAATCCCGAGAAAATTACCTTTCTGGACCTGACCATATTTAGAGACCACACAGGGTGCCTGGCAACAACATTATATAGAAAAGAAACGGCTGGCAACACACTGCTTCATGCAGAAAGTGCCCACCCGCAAACTTTACTTTGTAGCATCCCTTACGCCCAATACCTCAGATTAAGACGAAATTGTACACATACCGATGAGTTTAAAACACAGGCAAATCTCCTCCGAGACCGCCTAAAAAATAGAGGATACAGTAAATCTATCCTTAGAAAATCCTATAACAAGGCACTGAGACAATCAAGAAACTCACTACTTTACAAAACAAAAACTACAAAAACTTCTGACACTGTCCGCTACATAACTAGGTACTCTAAACAGCATAGTGAATTACGGGAAATTTTGGTCAAACATTGGCCTCTACTCCTTGAGGACCCCATTTTGAGAAAATATATAACCCCTAACCCTACCATTACATTCAGGAAATCACGTTCATTGCGTGATAAACTGACATCGAGCCATTACAGTACCAATATTCACCCCAATATAGATAGGATGGGCATCTCCAGGTGTGGACGATGCACATATTGCCCATGGGTACGACCAGGGAATAGCTTTGTTCTTCCAAATGGGGAAACCTTTGTACCACGTTTCCATGCGGACTGTGACACCCAAGGGGTGATATACCTAATGACATGCATTTGCAACGCATTTTACGTCGGAAAAACCATCCGCCAATTCCGTGCACGCATAAAGGATCATATCTATTACTCATCTGGGGGAAAAATGATCACCTCCGTGAGTAGACACTTAGATCTCTACCATAAGTTTGACACTACAGCTGTTTCTTTCATAGCCCTGGCGGTGGTCCCAAAGGACCCACGAGGAGGGAACTGGGACAAAGAAATTTTGAAAAAAGAGACCCTCTGGATAGAGCGCCTTGATGCGACCCGTGCTCCGGGCATCAACGAGGCACAATCGTACAGACCCTTCCTCTAAGATGGCCCTAGGCTCTTGCTCCTTCTGTCCTTCTGTCAAAAGTACTATACTGATTCAGTATATGTACCTATCATGATCCAGTACATTATCCATCTAGTATTATATAATATACCTTCTATCTAAAGCAGTTCCTACTTTTATTCCATGGTTCTTTTTCTAAATATGTTCCTAGAAAGTCTTATTGTTATTAGACTAATCATTGACGTGTTGTTTAGAAATATTTATTTCTAAAAAAAGTTTCAAAACTTTAATGAGCTGGATACCTATATTAATTGCTATATATGTTACTTTCTCTTGATACTGTATGGAGTTTACTTAATACTGTCGGGTGTGGCCCCTTTCCCCCAACATTCACGCTGCCAATACTGCGCCGCATCCTTTTGGGCCTGTCCAATACCCAGTGCGGCCGCACATCGTCACCTTAACCATCTATGTGACGATCCAGCAGGGAATGACTGGGGAATTTATCCCCCAGTCATTTTCCCTGCTTGAGCGTGCAGCGCGCGCCGCCGTGTATGTCCCAGCCTCAATGCGCAGGCGCGGGACGGGACGTCGGCGCATGCGCAGTACGTTCCCTGCGGCCGATCCGGATGACGTCACGCCGGCGACGCCGGACATGTGACTACGGATGGGACGTGTATTTAAGCACACTAGTTTGTGCTTCCTGTCAGCGTCCCCCACTCTCCACCACCGCTGTGTTGCTGGCAGACCAAACTTCTCTGTACCCCAGGATGGTGAGTCATATACATGCCGCTCGGCCATGCTACAATATTTTCTTCAGGTCTATCCCCTTTTCCCCAATCGAGGCATTTTTCTAAACCAATGGCCCTTACTATACAGGTCCATCTTGGTACCACTCTCCAACATTAAGGTTTCTCCCTATTGACCAGTAACCGGACTGATTCCTCATCCTGGCTAATTCTACCCGGGTACCTACTATATAATAACTACAGCGCTGGTACACATACGTAACCAAGGGAGTTCTTAAATACGTCTTTCTTCCTCTGTATTTAGGTGAGCCAACTTTTCAATTTAGGTGAGCCACTCTCCAACATTAAGGTTTCTCCCTATTGACCAGTAACCGGACTGATTCCTCATCCTGGCTAATTCTACCCGGGTACCTACTATATAATAACTACAGCGCTGGTACACATACGTAACCAAGGGAGTTCTTAAATACGTCTTTCTTCCTCTGTATTTAGGTGAGCCAACTTTTCAATCGTTGTTGGGGTCAATATATCCATTATGCCTTTTTGTCTTGTCTGCATTTATAGTTGATTAATTTTACGCTTGGTCATTACTTAGGACCATACCCGGGCCAGGCGTGATTCAACTCTACCCCATTCCATGCCCATTACCCCCTCTTGGGTGGTGGGGAGACCACAGGGACCTCATTCTTACTTGTTATACGTTTTTTGAACAAACCAAGAATTGTAGTAAGTACATTTTTTCTTTATAATCAACTGACAGTTTAATATGATATTCTACACGTCCCCACTGGGTGTTTGGAACAATGGCCTATACCCTTGCTGTGCACTGTTTGGTAGTGATGATGGAGGTTTGATGGCCACACTCGACAATTATTTTAGATATATATTTATCCTTTTTGTACAAATAGAACATGTTACCCAAGAAGTATCAATGACATGCATATACTTACTGTGTCTTTTAAATTTCATATTTGTTTGTTAGTCACTGCAACTTCAGGCTCCAGACGAAGCGTTGAAAGAAAAAACGCGAAACATGTAGAGCTTCTGTCAAAATCTACTATTATCGCACTGCACCTTTGCCTCTATTGGATACCTCATCAATTATGGACAAAATCCGTCTTCTACACCGATCTTTGTTCTGTGGTATCCCCTAGGCTTATTACCTTTAGGCTGTTCATGCGACTTTACATCTTGCTAATGTCTCGTTTCTTTGTTTGACCCAAATGTATATGCTTTTAGATGTACGCAGTCTTTTATGTATGTTGTTTCTCTTCATTAAATACATTTTTGATATTTTTTTTAAAAATCAGTCTACAGTGCCTAAAAAGTCCACAAGTCCCTTCTCTCCCTTTTTCTATATTATATTAAGGACGTGGCACATGAATACCTATCCCCAGTATCTGCAGCACCACTCTGCAGTGATACTTATTCTCCCTTTCATAGGAATGATGGTGTCTGGATAAAGTGGGCCTTGAAAGGAAAGGAAGTCCTCCTCTTCCTCCTGCTGCTCTGCCTCCAGTGCCCTGTCCATAATGCCATGCAGAGTCTGCTCCAGCAGGAACACAACAGGGATTGTGTCACTGATGCATGCACTGTCACTGCTCACCATCCTTGTGGCCTCCTCAAATGGTGACAATACAGTGAAAGCATCCTTAATGATCAGCCAATGGCGTGGGGAAAAAAAGCTGAGGCGGCCTGAGCCTGTCCTCGTGCCTTAGTGGCACAGATACTCGTTGACGGCCCTCTGCTGCATGTATAGCCGCTACAGCATTCCCAAATTTGAGTTCCACCTGGTGGGCATGTCACAAATCAGGGCAGGTGGATTTCCCGCATTTCAGCCAACCAAGCACTGGCTGTGTATGACCATCTGAAATGGCTACAGACTCTTCTGGCCTGTTTTAGTACATCTTGCAACCTTGGGTACGTACTTAGGAAATGCTGCACCACCAAATTGAGGACATGTGCCAGGCATGGCACATGTGTCAACTTTCCCTGTCTAAGGGCAGACAGGAGGTTTGAGCCATTATCGGACACCACCATTCCTGGCTCCAGCTGGCGTGGTGTGAACCACCTCTGGGCCTGTCCCTGCAGAGCTGCAATAATCTCTGCTCCGGTGTGGTTCCTGTCCCCTAAACACACCAGCTGAAGCACTGCATGGCACCTTTTAGCCTGGCTCTCGGAATAGCCCTTTGAATGCTTAGGGGGTACCTGATGTTCATAGGACAATTCTGCAGAGGGGGGCATGGAGGTGGTGGAGGAGGAGGGGGTAGAGCTCACAGGTCTGGCATCATCTCCACCAGCTGTATGGAGACGTGGGGGCACAACAAGCTGCAGCACCGAGCCCCGTCCTGCAACCTTTCGAGTTGCAAGCATCGTTACCCAGTGTGCTGTGAACGAAATATATCATCCCTGCCCATGCTTGCTGGACCACGTGTCAGCAGTAAGGTGGATTTTACGGCTGACTGCCTTGCGCAAGGATGCCAGAACATTCCCTTCCACGTGATGGTAGAGAGATGGAACGGCCTTACATGAAAAGTAGTAGCGACTGGGAGCCTGCCATTGTGATACAGCACATTGTGCAAATTCACAGAAGGGGGCAGAATCCACCAGGCTGAAAGGCAGAATTTGGAGAGCCAACAGCTTTGACAAGCTTGCATTCAGACACTGGTCATGTGGGTGGCAGGGACTGTATTTTTTTTTCCGCTGCAGCAGATGCGGCAGAGAAATTTGACGGCTACAGTCTACAGCTGGTGGTGTGGTGCTGGCAGATGTGCTGCTAGGACTTGGGACACCCTGTGCTATACCATCTTCCCTGTGAGTGGAGGCTGCTGAAAGATAATAACTCAGTATCGCAGGGGCAGATTGAAGTGGGTAAGGAGGAAGAGGAGGGACAGATTTGTGCATTTGTGCATAGTAGCCCATTATGCTTTACCTTTGCAGGGAAACAGAGGAAGTAAAACCCATCAGGGTTTACTTCCTCTTTAAACTGGCAGTAACGCACAAAGCTATATGGAGTTAAACTGGCAGTAACGCGCGCAAAACTATATGGAGTTAAACTGGCAGTAACATGCGCAAAACTATATGGAGTTAAACTGACAGTAACGCGCGCAAAACTATATGTCGTTAAGCTGGCAGTAATGCACGCAAAACGATATGGCGTTAAACTGGCAGTAACACACACAGAACTATATGGTGTTAAACTGCCAGTAATGCACAAAATGATATGCCATTAAACTGGCAGTAACGCACGCAAAACTATATGGCGTTAAACTGGCAGTAACGCACACAGAAGTAAATGGCGTCAAACTGGCAGTAACGCACTCAAATAGACGGTGTTCAACTGTCACTACACTGACGCTATCTGAACTGTCCCTACACTAGCTATACACTAATGTCAAAATTACTGACACGGTCTGACTACACTACACTTAAACTATCTGAGCTGTCCCTACTCTACACTAATGTATGTATGAATGACACGGTCTGACTACACTACAGTGAAACTATCTGAGCTGTCCCTACTCTAGCTGCACACTGGTGGTCTTTGCAACTTTTTGTTACACAATATTTGCGCAGAAGTTTTTCAAACTTTTTTTTTGAATGTTTTATGTTTAGTTTTTTGTGTGTACCAAGCAATGCTTTAAATTTTTTTACACACTACACTCACACTGACTAGTATCTCTCCCCATCCTGTCCCCAGACCTGACACTAAACCTAACACTCACACTATCCCTAGACTGACACTAAACTAATATTGTACACTGACAATTGAAGCAAAATAGCACAGTATAGCACACTAACTAACTAATAGAACAGGGCTCTGTTAGTGCTATCTCTCTCCATGAAATCACACTGAAAATGGCTGCCATTGAAAAAATACTTTTATACTGTGGGGCGGGAATGAGCCATGATTGGATAAAGTCATGATGACAGTGTCCAATCATGACTCTGACAGTGCTCTGTGCCCTGATTAACTGAAGTTTTCACTGCTTCAGCCAATCAGGGCTTGCAGTGCTCTGTTCAGCGCTGCAATGCATTGTGGTCGGTTCGGGAGGGGCGAACAAATGGTCGAACGACCCGTTTGTTCGGCTGTTCGCTGAACAACCGAACAAAGAAAGTTTGGCCCAAACTTATGCTCGGGCCGAACCGTTCGCCCTCCCTATTCAGGAGTTCATTGTGAGGGATGTGTGTGGGGAGGTAAGTTGTTGGGGTTTTGTAGCATGACATCATAATATCGTCCTTCACATACCGTACTACCCTCTGTTCTTATGTCACTACATACAGTTCACTGGCCGCTCCACACTGTTCACTGACCGCTCCACCCAGTGGCGGCTGGTGCTCGAAATTTTTTGGGGGGGCAAACAAACTGAAAAATTCTTAAAAATACTTTTGAAAAAACATCAATTGCATACTTACTGTGCCTATCAAATTCAGCCACTGTGCCCATCATATGCAGCCACTGTGCTATCAAATGAATGAATGACTTGTATAGCGCTACCTATGCAAACTGAATCGCCTCAGGGCGCTTTTGCCACTGGTGTCCATCTGTGGTATAGCGCGGTCCTTGCCCTGTGGGGTCCCGACACACTTACACATATTTGGCCAATTTTTAATCGACAAGATCTAATTAACCTACAAGCATGTCATTGGAGTGTGGGAGGAAACCGGAGTACCCGGAGGAAACCCACGCAGGCACAGAGAGAACATGCAAACTCCAGGCAGAAGGTGTTGTGGTCAGGATTTGAACCAGCGACCCTATTGCTGCTAGATGAAAGTGCTAACCACTACACCACTGTGCAGCCACTGTGCCCATCATATGTAGCCACTGTGCCCATCAAATGCAGCCACTGTGCCCATCATATGCAGCCACTGTGCCATCAAATGCAGCCACTGTGCTCGTCATATGCAGCCACTGTGCCCATCAAATACATCCACTGTGCCCATCAAATACTGCTACTGTGCCCATCAAATGCAGCCACTGTGCCCATCATATGCAGCCAACTGTGCCCATCATATGCAGCCACTGTGCCCAGCAAATACAGCCATTGTGCCCATCATATGCAGCTACTGTGCCCATCAAATACAGCCACTTTGCCATCAAATGCAGCCCCTGTGCCCACCAAATACAGCCACTGTGCCCACCAAATACAGCCAGGCTTGTCCTCCTCTCCTGGAGTGACAGGGGTTCCTCCTCTTCTTCTGTAGTGGCAGGAAGTGGCGACTCCTGTGTCCGCTCGGTTCCGGTCCTCTGGCTTCCTCCGCCGCATCTCCTCTTCCGCCAAAGTGTTAGGCATCCAATAGGTTCGCCTAATGCTTTGGCCAATCGGGAGACAGGTCTCGCTGACCTGCCTCCTGATTGGCAGGGAGGAACGTTAATGTGAAAATAGCGAAAATGTATTCGCTACGTCACACAACAGGGTTGGATTGGGACTCAGTGCTCTGCGCCCCCGAGCCCACCCTATTTTAAAGCCTATTAGAGCCTCTGGCTCTAATCACGTTCTTCAAAATCCAACCCCCCCCTGCCTATCCCCGCCATAGTATTTCATGTTTGGCCGGTGCCCTGAAAGGGTCCGGGGTACATGAATAGGGAGGGCGGCGGAGGTGTTAGGGGGGGCGGTGCCCATTGCACAATGCACGGGCCGCCACTGGTTCCGCTGCTACATACTGTTCACTGACTTCTCTGCTGCTAGATACTGCTCACACTGCAATATGGCCACCTGAAGGTGCTCTGTGCACAGATAGTATACAGAAGCCCCCCCCCCCCACCCCCGCAACTGTCATTTTCTGCTTGTGTGACTGGCTCACTGATTTTCCCAGAAGTTTGCACTAAGACACAAGTCAGATTTTGGGCATCCCCTGCATTTTTGGTGAGATACTCCCAAAGGGAAATTGCGTCTAAAGGTATGCAGACCCTGCAGCTTTCCTCATTAGAACCCTGCAGGTGCAGCAGCTAATTGACATTCACATTCGCTCTTCACATGGACACAGAGAAACACACAGGAATTTTTTTTTCAGAATAACAAAAGGTAGAAATCTGCCATAAAGGTTGTTATAATCCCTGCATTGTACATAGATCACCCAATGGGGGGTTCTCAACAAAAGTGGAATTACTCCTTAACTAGTTACGGACCGCCCCGCCGCAGTTGTACTGCGGCAGGTTGGCTCCCCTGTGCGAATCACCATCATTGTACGACGGACGAGTACACTCTGATTTGTGTCAGCACGAGGATCTGTCAGTGTAAACAAACAGATCCCCGTTCTGTCAGGGGAGGAGAGGCAGATCTGCTATTCCTAGTGTTTAGGAACGGCGATCTCTCTCCTCCTCCAGTCAGTCCCCTCCCCCCACAGTTAGAAACACCTCCCTAGGGAACACTTAACCCCTTGATCGCTCCCCCTAGTGTTAACCCCCTTCCCTGCCAGTGTAATTTACACAGTAATCATTGACTATTTTTAGCTCTGATCGCTGTATAAATGTCACTGGTCCCAAAAAAGTGTCAAAAGTGTCCGATATGTCCACCGCAATGTCGCCGTCCTGCTAAAAATCGCAGATCGCCGCCATTACTAGTAAAAAAATAAAAAAAATAATAATAAAAATGCCATAAATCTATCCCATTGTTTGTAGACATGATAACCAATCAATATACACTTTTTGCGATTTTTTTTTTTTACCAAAAATATGTTAGAAGAATACATATCAACCTAAACTGAGGAAGAAATTCGTTTTTTTACATTTCGTTTTTTTTTTTTCAAAATTGTCGCTCTTTTTTTGTTTATGGCGAAAAAAATTATCAAATACCTCCAAAAGAAAGCTCTATTTGTGGGAAAACAAAGGACAACAATTGTATTTGTGTACATCGTTGCACGACCGCGCAATTGTCAGTTAAAGCAATGCAGTGCCGTATCGCAAAAAAAAATGGCCTGGTCATTAAGGGGGAAAATTTTGCACTATAAACAAAAAAAAAGAGCAACAATTTTGAAAAAAATAACTATATTTTTTACTTTTTGCTATAATAAATATAAGAAAAAACTAAATGTAAAAAAACTACGGTAATTTCTTCCTCAGTTTAGGCCGATATGTATTCTTCTAACATATTTTTGGTAAAAAAAAAAGCAATAAGCGATTATTGATTGGTTTGTGGTTAAGATCATTTCACATGGTGGGGTTCTATTGCAGCATGTTATAGCACATCACCCTGAGACCCCTAAAGAAATATTCCGATGACCCTCCCTCCATTCCAGCCTCTGCCAATGTCTTTAGCAGTCAACATTTCGGGGGAATGTTGCATGCCGCGGTTTCATCCTCTGATCCCTACGTTACCGTCAGACACAGAAGTGTTGTAGGGGTCAGAGCAAGGACGGGGATGTTGACAGAGATGGGGACGGGGATGTGGACAGGGATGTGGACGGGGATGTGGACAGGGATGTGGACAGGGACGGGGATGTGGACAGGTATGTGGATGGGGATATGGATGGGGACAGGGATGTGGATGGGAATAGGGAGGTGGACAGGGATGTGGACGGGGATGGGGACGGGGACAGGGATGTGGACAGGGACGGGGATGTGGACGGGGACGGGGATAGAAATGTGGACGGGGACAGGGATGTGGACAGGGACGGGGATGTGGACAGGTATGTGGATGGGGATATGGATGGGGACAGGGATGTGGATGGGAATAGGGAGGTGGACAGGGATGTGGACGGGGATGGGGACGGGGACAGGGATGTGGACAGGGACGGGGATGTGGACGGGGACGGGGATAGAAATGTGGACGGGGACAGGGATGTGGACAGGGAAAGGGATGTGGACAGGGAAAGGGGTGTGGACGGGGATGTGGACAGGTATGTGGACGGGGATGTGGATGGGGACAGGAATGTGGATGGGGACAGGGATATGGACAGGGACAGGGATATGGACAGGGATGTGGACGGGGATGTGGACGGGGATGTGGACGGGGATGTGGACAGGAACAGGGTTGTGGACGGGGACAGGGATGTGGACAGGGATGTGTACGGGGACCGAGATGTGTACGGGGACGGGGATGTGGACGGGGATGTGTACGGGGATGTGTACGGGGATGTGGACGGGGATGTGTACGGGGACAGGGATGTGGATGGTGATGTGGACAGGGATGTGTACGGGGACAGGGATGTGGATGGTGATGTGGACAGGGATGTGGACGGGGATGTGGACGGGGACAGTGATGTGGACGGGCACGGGGATGTGGACAGGGAGGGATGTGGACGGGGATTGGGATGTGGACGGGGATGTGGACAGGGATGTGGACGGGGATTGGGATGGGGATGTGGACAGGGACGTGGACAGGGATGTGGACAGGGACAGGGATGTGGACAGGGACAGGGATGTGGACAGGGATGTGGACGGGGATGTGGATGGGGGAGGGGGGGGGGGGCACAATTAGGAATAAGCCCTAAAACAACAAATGTAAAATTGTTGCAATCCTGAAGGTGTCCACCGGGGGACAGCCTTGGATCACACTTGCACCCTGAAGTCCTTGTAATAACTCTGGGTGGCGGTAAGATTCTGTGTGGGGATTATTGTTCCTATAAAAATTCCAGCTTTTCGGGAAAGGAGCAGCGGGGGCCCCCATGTGTCAGTGGCCCCTTCTTAAATTTTAGTCAGTTGCACCATAGCAGGCTGCTATACAAATCTGCTTCACCTTAACCACGTGACCTCCAGAAGATTTACCCCCCTTAATGACCAGGGGAGTTCACTATACGGCACTGTGTTAATTTAACTGACAAGTGCGCGGTTGTGCGACTCTGTACCCAAATAAAATTGATGTCCTTTTTTTCCTACAAATAAAGCTTTCTTTTGGTGGTATTTTTGCGCTATAAACAAAAAAAGACCAACAATTTTGAAAAAAAAAAACAATAATTTTTACTTTATTCTGCTATAAAACATATCCAGTAAAATGTAAAAAATCGAATTTCTTCATCAATTCAGGCCAATATGTATTCTGCTACATGTTTTTGGCAAAAAAAACAAAAAAAAACGATAAGCATATACTGATTGGTTTGTGCAAACGTTATATCGTCTACAAAATAGGGGATAGATTTATCATTTTTTTTTACCAGTAATGGCGGCAATCAGCGACTTATAGCTGGACTGCAATGTGGCAGCGGATAATCGGACATTAACTGACACTTTGTGGGAACCAGTGACACTAACACAGTGATCAGTGTTAAAAATATGCACTGTCACTGTACTAATGACACTGGCTGGGAAGGGGTTAACATCAGACCTCCCAACATTTTGAGATGGGAATGAGGGACACCTACCAGCAAACGTATGTAGGCATGGGAAACGCCCCCCCTGCCACACCCCCTTAAAGGAGAATTAACCCAAGAAAAAAGTTAATTAAATCCACAAGGACTTTTGTTTACCACTAATATTCCTTTATATTGGCTTTTTGAATGTACAAATGCAGCAATTTAGAATTCGGATGAAAGGTTTAGCTCTGGGAAACACTTTTTGAAAGATAAAAAGTGCATTTTATATACAACTATATAGATCAGACCAAAATGAGGGACAAATGAGGAGGAAAGAGGGACAAATCAGGGACAGTTGGGAGCTATGGTTAACATCAGGGGTGATCAGAGGGTTAAACGTGTGCCTAGCCAGTGTTTATGTGTAATACGTGTGCTGCTTTTACTAAGGGATGTGCTATGCAGGGAAACAAAATCCCTCACATCCCTAGGGACAGGACAGATGTATCTATACAATGTATCTCCTTCTATACGATCAGTGGATAAAGATACAATGTATCTCCTTCTATATGATCAGTGGATAAAGATATCAGTGAATAAAGATACAATGTATCTCCTTCTATACGATCAGTGA
The DNA here is from genome assembly GCA_028564925.1 of Lithobates sylvaticus. NCBI lineage: Eukaryota > Metazoa > Chordata > Amphibia > Anura > Ranidae > Lithobates > Lithobates sylvaticus. The sequence goes on from CM053037.1 coordinate 10,141,187, forward strand.
ATAAAGATACAATGTATCTCCTTCTATACGATCAGTGGATAAAGATACAATGTATCTCCTTCTATACGATCAGTGGATAAAGATACAATGTATCTCCTTCTATACGATCAGTGAATAAAGATACAATCAGGGGCGGACTGACAACTCATGGGGACCCCGGGCAATAGGAGATTATTGGGCCCCCAGACAATCAGAGATTATGGGGCCACACAGTATACACACACAGTATACAATCACACAGTATACACAGTATACACAGACGTGTTTCTATTGGCTGAGAAGGTACTGGAGAGGTGGGCCAGCTATAATCTCTGGATTTTTAGGTCGGTAAGGGATATTTCAGAAACAGATGTAAAAAAACACAGATTTTTATATACTGTCCCTGGTTTTACTAAGGCTGGCAACCCTGATGGGGCCCCCTAGTGGCCCGGGGCCCTCGGGAAGTGCCCGAGTGGCCGAATGGTCAGTCCACCCCTGGATACAATGTATCTCCTTCTATACGATCAGTGGATAAAGATACAATGTATCTCCTTCTATACGATCAGTGGATAAAGATACAATGTATCTCCTTCTATACCATCAGTGGATAAGGATCCAATGCATCTCCTGTGTTATTCCTCCAGTTATATGATCAGGAAGGGTTCATTCTGCGGCCTCATATATAATCCAGGTGTGAGGACGGAGAAGGTTCCGGTAGAGGAAGTTCTCAGCCTGCTGGGTCCCTATTAGTCCGGGTTTAAGCTGTTTAGCAGAAGGTAAAGCTGAAGCGGGGAGAGTGAAGCAGTAACTCTTCTATAACGGGCCTCTCATCGGCTCTCCCCCTTCCGGGACCATAGACCACACGCAGCTGGTGTAGAAATGCCCCCCCCCCCACCCCCCCTCCAGCATGCCTTGTTATGGAGTGTCTTTGATTTCCCATTTCTGGAAGTTTTTAGCGGGGATGACTTCTAATTTTCATACAATTGTCCAGCTGTGGAATACTGTGATCGTTCATCCAGATTTATCATCTTCAAAGAGTACCTGTTAAGTTTTGGATGGAAAAAGTAGGAGGGACTTCTCACCCAACCGCTACCACCACCACTACGATACCACCATCACCACCACCATCACCGTCACCACCACCGCTACCACCACCACCGCTAACACCACCACTACCACCACCACCACCATCACCAGCGCTACCACCACCATCACCATCACCAGCGCTACCACCACCATCACCATCACCAGCGCTACCACCACCATCACCAGCGCTACCACCACCATCACCATCACCAGCGCTACCACCACCATCACCATCACCAGCGCTACCACCACCATCACCAGCGCTACCACCACCATCACCATCACCAGCGCTACCACCACCATCACCAGCGCTACCACCACCATCACCATCACCAGCGCTACCACCACCATCACCAGCGCTACCACCACTATCACCATCACCAGCGCTACCACCACCATCACCATCACCAGCGCTACCACCACCATCACCAGCGCTACCACCACCATCACCAGCGCTACCACCACCATCACCATCACCAGCGCTACCACCACCATCACCAGCGCTACCACCACCATCACCATCACCAGCGCTACCACCACCATCACCATCACCAGCGCTACCACCACCATCACCAGCGCTACCACCACCATCACCATCACCAGCGCTACCACCACCATCACCAGCGCTACCACCACCATCACCAGCGCTACCACCACTATCACCATCACCAGCGCTACCACCACCATCACCATCACCAGCGCTACCACCACCATCACCAGCGCTACCACCACCATCACCATCACCAGCGCTACCACCACCATCACCAGCGCTACCACCACCATCACCATCACCAGCGCTACCACCACCATCACCAGCGCTACCACCACGATCACCATCACCAGCGCTACCACCACCATCACCAGCGCTACCACCACCATCACCATCACCAGCGCTACCACCACCATCACCATCACCAGCGCTACCACCACCATCACCATCACCAGCGCTACCACCACCATCACCAGCGCTACCACCACCATCACCAGCGCTACCACCACCATCACCAGCGCTACCACCACCATCACCATCACCAGCGCTACCACCACCATCACCAGCGCTACCACCACCATCACCATCACCAGCGCTACCACCACCATCACCATCACCAGCGCTACCACCACCATCACCAGCGCTACCACCACTATCACCAGCGCTACCACTACCACCACCACCGCTATCGACACTTATTTTTGAAAAACGGAGTGAACAAAATATCTGCGCTAATTCCAAAAAACATATATATTGCAGCTAACACAGTTTGTTGATGAGCAAACTAATAAAATATAAAAACCAGAGTGTAGCACTTATTTTTGAAGACTGTTTATCCAATCAAGTTTTTTTCACATTTACATCTATGGACTTTAATCACCACAGTGTTATTATTGCCTATTGTCTATTTCATTATTAATAAGGGGCACTGAATTTTCACAGGAATATATAGGAATTTATTTGTTTATATATATATATATATATTTTGGATTGTTTTGTATTTTTATATACTTTTTATGTGGCACAGTTTTTTCTTATTACAGCACGGCTTAGCAGGGAGTGTGCCCATCAGCATTACCTATGCAAATACAGCCTACCTAGGAATGCCCACTTCTCCAGACTGACACCCTTGTGACCCCTGTAGCTACTCCACTGGGTGATGCTCAATAGAAGGTGTGGCCATGACGTTAGCCAAAATCATTGGCTGAAATCAGCTGCCAAACTCGTGCTGTGTCCAATCAAAGCATGGCTTAGCAGGGAGTGTGCCCATCAGCATTACCTATGCAAATACAGCCTACCTAGGAATGCCCACTTCTCCAGACTGACACCCTTGTGACCCCTGTAGCTACTCCACTGGGTGATGCTCAATAGAAGGTGTGGCCATGACGTTAGCCAAAATCATTGGCTGAAATCAGCTGCCAAACTCGTGCTGTGTCCAATCAAAGCATGGCTCAGCAAGGGGCGTGCTCATCAGCATTACATGTGGGCATTACCTATACAAATACAGCCTGCCTAGAAATGCCCTTTTCTCCAGACTGAGACCAGCCCATCATGGCATTTTGATATTTGCATAACTTCTCCCAGTGCTTACATCAGGGTTCTTGAGAGAAGTACTGAGGCAGGACGCTGTGGGAGTTCTAGGAGTGGTGATTTAGGGGGATTTGTTTTTGGGAGGGGGGGAGGATTTGTCTTAGAATGGGGGATTTGTGCTATAAAAGTAAAACGGTAGAGGAGAAATATTTTTTTCGTTTTTTTGGGTGTGGGGGTATTTGTGCTACCGTGTTTCCCCCGAAAATAAGCCCGGGTCTTATATTAATTTGGGCAACAAAAGACACAGTAGGGCTTATTTTCGGGGTAGGTCTTATCATGTAATGTGCTGTCTTCTCTCCCCTCTCTCTCCCTGACAGGAATCCCCAGTGTGAACTGAGTTAAAATGCTTATAAAATGCTATAATCCACTCTATTACCGTAGTGTATATAATGTGTGTTTCTGTAATATAATTGTGCCAAATACCTTTGTTATAGCGCCGCTCTGCACCTCTGTGACCCGCCGGAGCTCTCTTCCCCGCAATTATATTACATAAACACACACATTGTACATTATATACCACTGTAATAGAGTGGATTATAGGATTTTACAAGCATTTTAAACTAGGGCTTATTTTCGGGGTAGGGCTTATATTCCAGCCCCGGCTGGAAAATAATGCTAGGTCTTATTTTTGGGGTAGGTCTTATTTTCGGGGTAGGACTTATTTTCGGGGAAACAGGTAGTAGGAATGAATGGAGTTGTGCTAGGAGGGGGTATTTGGGGGTTTTGTGCTATAAAAGTAAAATGGTACAGGGGAAATATTTTCTTTGGTGGGGGCGGGGTATTTGTGCTAGTAGGGATGATTGAGGGGTATTTGTGCTAGGAGTTGAAATTTGTGTGTGAGGGAGGGGAATTGTGCTAGGTTGGAGGATTGGGGGAGTAGGAATTTGTACTGGAAGGGGGGGGATTTCTGGTAGGGGGGGTATTTGTGATAGTAGGGATGATTGAGGGGTATGTGTGCTAGGAGGGGAAATTTGTGTGTGTGTGGGAGGGACTTGTGCTAGGTTGGAGGATTGTGGGAGGGGAATTTGGACTGGATTGGGGAGAGGGGGGGTTCTGCTAGTAGGGATGATTGAGGGGTATTTGTGCTGGGAGGAGAAATGTGTGTGTGTGTGTGGGGGGGGGGGAGTAATTTGCTAGGTTGGGGGATTGGGGAGGGCAATTTGTACTGGATGGGGGGGATTTCTGCTAGGGGGGGTATTTGTGATAGTAGGGATGATTGAGTGGTATTTGTGCTAGGAGGGGAAATTTGTGTGTGTGGGGGAGGGGGGAGAGAAATTTGCTAGGTTGGGGGATTGGGGTGGATTTGTACTGGATGGGGGGGATTTCTGCTAGGGGGGGTATTTGTGCTAGTAGGGATGATTAAGTGGTATTTGTGCTAGGAGGGGAAACTTGTGTGTGTGGGGGAGAAAAATTTGCTAGGTTGGGGGATTGGGGTGGGGGGGATTTGTACTGGATGGGGGGGGATTTCTGCTAGGGGGGTATTTGTGCTAGTAGGGATGATTGAGTGGTATTTGTGCTAGGAGGGGAAATTTGTGTGTGTGGGGGAGAGAAATTTGCTAGGTTGGGGGATTGGTGTGGGGGGGGATTTGTACTGGATTGGGGAGAGGGGGGTTCTGCTAGTAGGGATGATTGAGGGGTATTTGTGCTGGGAGGAGAAATGTGTGTGTGTGGGGGGGAGAGTAATTTGCTAGGTTGGGGGATTGGGGTGGGGGGGATTTGTACTGGATGGAGGGGTATTTCTGCTGGGGGGGGGGTATTTGTGATAGTAGGGATGATTGAGTGGTATTTGTGCTAGGAGGGGAAATTTGTGTGTGTGGGGGAGGGGGAGAGAAATTTGCTAGGTTGGGGGATTGGGGTGGGGGGATTTGTACTGGATGGGGGGGGGATTTCTGCTAGGGGGGAGGTATTTGTGATAGTAGGGATGATTGAATGGTATTTGTGCTAGGAGGGGAAATTTGCGTGTGTGGGGGTGGGGAGGAAGTTACTAGGTTGGGGGATTGGGGGGGCAATTTGTACTGGAAGGGGGGATTTGGAGTGGGGACGGGGGTGCTATAAGAGTATAATGGTAGGTGGGGGGGGGGGTAATTGTGCTAGTGAGGATGATTGGAGGGTATTTGTGCTAGGAGGGGAGATTTGTTTGTGTGGGGGGGGGGGGGTTGTGCTAGGTTGGAGGATTGGGGGAGGGTTTCTGCTAGGAATTGCAACCGTTTGGATAGAGACAGACCCCCCTCCCCCCCCCCTTTCTCCCATCACATCAGCACCTTCCTTTCCATGTCAGCACCACATCTGATCTACTCATCACGCGGAAACACCGCCTTCCTCGCGGGTGATCGATGGATCCCTCCTGACATCTCAATGAAGCGATTTCACCCGCCATCTCCGCCGGATAATGTGAGAGGTATATTTTCCCTCCACGCCTCATTACCCCGCAATGACATCGTAGGAGCTTCATGGACTTATAAACACCTCCCCCCCCCCCCCAACCGTCTCCGTACCCCCCCACATCTGGTGTGACAAGTAAGGCCCACACACGCAGCAATCCCATCTGCCGCTGAGTCTCTAATACTCGAGTACCGGTGCACTTCATTTTCACTTCCATGGACTGGGGTCTGGACATGCGCGGCTCGTTTCATTCCGAATCGAAAGTCGGACACATTTTTCATTATGCGAAAAATTTGGATGCATCCGAACTTCCAAATGACAATAGTAATGAATCAAAATTCCAATTAAATTCGAGTTTCCGAATAGAATAGATACAAAAAAAGGAATAGAAAAATGTGTACAATTGTGTTGCTATCTGTGATTGGTCAATTTGATCACATTGTACAACAGGGCCAATCACGGGCCCATCTGTACCATGTGATTATCTAGGACCAATGACAACTAATCACAACAAAACAAACAACGAATGATTCAGTTTCATTCAGTAAAATGCTTTATTATAGTAATGTAATGCACTACTATAAGCAATCATGATGTGTAAAATAAATAAATAAACAAAACAAAAGTGTAAAAAAACAAAAACAAAAAAAAACAAAACAAAAAAAATATATATATAAAAAAAAAAAACCCTGATCACTTCCCTAGATAAGTACAACGTTTCTATGGTAACATTATATTGCTCTGGTCACAGTGTGTTAAAAAATAAAAATAAGACTAATAGATAGTATTGTCAATGTTATTGTTATACAACCAACTAGACATGTGCACAACAAAAAAATGTGTTTATTTTCGTTTCGTTTTTTTCGTTCCCGTTGATTCGTAACGATTCGTATTTTCGTAAGAGTTATTTTTTGTTGATTCGTTTTTTCGTTAGTTTAATTTTCGTTTATTCGAAATTCGGACGCATTCGTATTTATTCGTACATTCGTAATCGGAGCATAATTCATAATGTTATGTAATGTGTATGCTATTATTACATTTTAAGAGACACGGAAAATTACGAATCGAAAAAAAAAGTTACGAATGTACAAATTTTTTTGTTTAATCCATTCGAAGCACGTTAAGCAGCGCCATTGTAAGAGACACGGAAAATTACAAATCGAAAAAAAAAAAAAAAGTTACGAATGTACGAATTTTTTCGTTCAATCCATTCGAGGCACGTTAAGCAGCGCCATTGTAAGAGACATGGAAAATTACAAATCGAAAAAAAAAAAGTAAAAAGTTACGAATGTACGAATTTTTTCGTTCAATCCATTCGAAGCACGTTAAGCAGCGCCATTGTAAGAGACACGGAAAATTACCAATTCAAAAAAAAAAAAGTTACGAATGTACGAATTTTTTTCATTCATTTTGATTTTCGTTGTTCCTGTTTTCGTTTTTCGGATTTTCTTCATTCGTACATTTGTTGTTTCTAATTTGTTTTTTTCGGATTTTCGTTGTTTTCGGATTCGTTCGATTCGAACGATTCGTTAAAATTTTTACTGAATCGTTTGTTCATTCGTACGATAATGAATGAACGAAAGTAACAAAAAAAAACGAAAAACAAAAAAAAACGAAACGAATTGCACATGTCTTCAACCAACATTACAGCCAAAAATGAACATTAAAGGGGTTGTAAACCCTCATGTTTTTTCACAAAAACACCTGGCAGTGACCCATTTTACTTACCTGAGCCTCATATTTCCCTCTCTCCACGGGGTCCCAGCTGCACAGTGGAGGTAATTACGATATGTTTGTTATTTAAAAAAAAAAAAAAAAAAAAAAAACAAGCCTTTATAATCACTTTAAAGCATCACATTGGGGAGTGATATGACAATTCCGACGCGTTTCACCATGTCAGCTTCTTTAAGGGCTCATGGGAGTGCGGTAAGGAAGTTTCTAGAAAACAAGTAAAAATATATACATAATATACATCCACAGCATATTGTTCATCATATATTTCTTTATCAAATGTTATTATTATTATTATACAGGATTTATATAGCGCCAACAGTTTGCGCAGCGCTTTACAACACGAGGGTAGACAGTACACCTACAATACAATACAGGAGGGATCAGAGGGCCCTGATCATTAGAGCTTACAATCTAATGCCGCGTACACACGGTCGGAAGTCTCGTCGGAAAAAGCTCTGATGGTTTTCCCGTCGGAATTCCGACGGAATTTCGCTCAAACTGTCTTGCCTACACACGGTCACACCAAATTCCGAGGGGTCAGTAACACAGCGGCATAAAACACGTTCGACTGCACTATAAAAGGGAAGTTTATTGTTTCCGAGCATGCGTCGTCGGAATTTTGCGTGTCGGAATTGCATACACGCGATCGGAAAATCCGATAGAAAGGTTTTCCGTCGGAAAAATTGAGAACAGGTTCTCAATCCAAAGTCCGTTGGAAATTCCGACAGAAAAAGACCGATGGGCATACACACGGTCGGAAAATCCGATGAAAAGCTCCCATCGGACTGTTTTCATCGGAAATTCCGACCGTGTGTACGCGGCATAAAAGGGAGGGTCAAGTTCAGCTTTAATGCATTAGGCTTCAGCCAAGCGTGGTGGATCTGTTGGTGTGTAGTGATCCAATCTCTCCTCAGCAATCATAAGACATACATTGTGAGCTGTCAGATTACAGTTATAAAGTTATATCATTTTATCAACGTTGATTGACGAGATAAATCGTGTTTTCAGATTTTCCGTCAGACTGTCAGGCAATTTTGTCACATTTTGGAGTCAAACTTCTCCCCAGATATGAATAAAGAGAGAAAACGAAACCACAAATTTTGATATGAAAGAAGAAAATATTTTACGGTGCACCAACACACATCGCTTCCAGAACATTCCGTATCAGGAATGTATCAAAACGGCATTGTATCCACTTTATTTTCCATCCTTTGTTACGTCTCGGCGCAGCTAATCTCCAGCCGGCGCTTCCTATCTGCATGCATTACGGTGACGGTCGCGCCACTTCCTATCGACATGCACTCCGGTGACAGTCGCGCCCCATTCCTGTCTGCATGCGCTCCGGTAATGGCCGCACCACTTCCTGTATGCATGCGCTCCGGCGATGGTCGCACCGATTCCTGTATGCATGCGCTCCGGTAATGGCTGCACCACTTCCTGTATGCATGCGCTCCGGTAATGGCTGCACCACTTCCTGTATGCATGCGCTCCCGCGATGGTCGCACTGCTTCCTGTATGCATCCACTCCGGTAATGGCTGCACCACTTCCTGTATGCATGCGCTCCGGTAATGGCTGCACCGCTTCCTGTATGCATGCGCTCCGGCGATGGTCGCACCGATTCCTGTATGCATGCGCTCCGGCGATGGTCGCACTCCTTCTTGTATGCATCCACTCCGGTAATGGCTGCACCACTTCCTGTATGCATGTGCTCCGGCGATGGTCGCACCGCTTCCTGTATGCATGCGCTCCGGTAATAGCTTCACCACTTCCTGTATGCATGCGCTCCGTTTATGGCTGCACCACTTCCTGTATGCATGCGCTCCGTTTATGGCTGCACCACTTCCTGTATGCATGCGCTCCGGCGATGGTCGCACCACTTCCTGTCTGCATGTGCTCCGTTTATGGCTGCACCACTTCCTGTCTGCATGCGCTCCGTTTATGGCCGCACCGCTTCCTGTATGCATGCGCTCCGGTAATGACTGCACCACTTCCTGTATGCATGCGCTCCGGCGATGGTCGCACCGCTTCCTGTATGCATGCACTCCGGCGATGGTCGCACCGCTATCTGTATGCATGCACTCCGGCGATGGTAGCACTGCTTCCTGTATGCATGCACTCCGGCGATGGTCGCACCGCTATCTGTATGCATGCACTCCGGCGATGGTAGCACTGCTTCCTGTATGCATGCACTCTGGCGATGGTCGCACCGCTATCTGTATGCATGCACTCCGGCGATGGTAGCACTGCTTCCTGTATGCATGCACTCCGGCGATGGTCGCACCGCTATCTGTATGCATGCACTCCGGCGATGGTAGCACTGCTTCCTGTATGCATGCACTCCGGCGATGGTCGCACCGCTATCTGTATGCATGCACTCCGGCGATGGTAGCACTGCTTCCTGTATGCATGCACTCTGGCGATGGTCGCACCGCTATCTGTATGCGTGCACTCCGGCGATGGTCGCACTGCTTCCTGTATGCATCCACTCCGGTAATGGCTGCACCACTTCCTGTATGCATGTGCTCCGGCGATGGTCGCACCGCTTCCTGTATGCATGCGCTCCGGTAATAGCTTCACCACTTCCTGTATGCATGCGCTCCGTTTATGGCTGCACCACTTCCTGTATGCATGCGCTCCGGCGATGGTCGCACCACTTCCTGTCTGCATGTGCTCCGTTTATGGCTGCACCACTTCCTGTCTGCATGCGCTCCGTTTATGGCCGCACCGCTTCCTGTATGCATGCGCTCCGGTAATGACTGCACCACTTCCTGTATGCATGCGCTCCGGCGATGGTCGCACCGCTTCCTGTATGCATGCACTCCGGCGATGGTCGCACCGCTATCTGTATGCATGCACTCCGGCGATGGTAGCACTGCTTCCTGTATGCATGCACTCCGGCGATGGTCGCACTGCTATCTGTATGCATGCACTCCGGCGATGGTCGCACTGCTTCCTGTATGCATGCACTCCGGCGATGGTCGCACTGCTTCCTGTATGCATGCACTCCGGCGATGGTCGCACTGCTTCCTGTATGCATGCACTCCGGCGATGGTCGCACCACTTCCTGTATGCATGCACTCCGGCGATGGTCGCACTGCTTCCTGTATGCATGCACTCCGGCGATGGTCGCACTGCTTCCTGTATGCATGCACTCCGGCGATGGTCGCACCGCTTCCTGTATGCATGCACTCCGGCGATGGTCGCACTGCTTCCTGTATGCATGCACTCCGGCGATGGTTGCACTGCTTCCTGTATGCATGCACTCCGGCGATGGTCGCACTGCTTCCTGTATGCACTTCCTGGATGCCACACCAACGTCTGAAACTCATCATCCCAATGCACCCTCCCATTACTTTTCCATTGTAGCATGCCTCTGACACCCAAAAAGCAGGATAGCACCTCAAGAGGCAGGGATGGACTAGCATTTTACCCCAGGGCTGAGTCCATGTCTAAAATTGGGGGGGGGGGGGGGGGGGGGGGCAGATAAAGGATATTGGGCACCAGTCACTTTTTTCTTTTTAAAACTGTATTGACTAATGGTTAAGGTGGTGAGGGTTAGGGGTCCCAAATACCATAGCAGATCACTTACAGGCTCTCCAGATCAATATCCAGCTTCACAGGGACAGAACCTTTAAGCCTACCTGGCAACACTCCCAGACTGACATCACCAGCCCGTCTGTCTGACTCCCAGGAGATTTCCCAGACATGCTGACCTGCTCCCACTGTCCACTCTCCTTGCTCCCATGCATCCGGGAAGGGCTTCCTCAGTGTTTTTTGGGGGTATCTTTCCAGCACCCGAGCCCCAAACCGAGGTCACCCCCCCAGACTAGGGGACGCCCGGCAAAGGCCTCCAACAGCCCCCTACTGGCATGACTCATACCTATTTATAAGCCGAGCTGCCCCCTGCTACCCCTTTATACTGGGAATTGGCCAGAGTCCTCATAAATATGCATGACAGCCCCTCCTTACTCCCACCCTCCTGTTCTAGAAGTTTATACCAACTTCCAGACCAGGGGAAAGTGCCAGAGAGGGCTGCCAGATGAGTCATCCAGCCCCTGAGTCACTGAACCCTGACCCAGATTCACAACCCAAGCCTGGCACTCAGCCAAGCTAAATTTTCCTACACTAACAACTACTTCTATCAAACACTAGAGGGTGCTACACATCTAGCACTACCTCTCTCTCACCTTGACTTTACAACTCCCTCCTTGCTGGCCTACTAACTTCAATTTCAATTCTGGAACCAAGCAGTTACCCGTAAAGAGTAGACAAGACCTCCTGTACTCTCGCTCCTTCATCGCCTCCAGGACCTCTCCTTTTCTCTGGAACTCCCTACCCCAATCAGTATTCCCACCTCTGTCTTCAACTTATTCCTCAGGACTCATCTATCTGAGGAAGTCTATCAGGCCTCTATCTGAAGTCTATCAGGCCTCAGCCCAACTGATACTTTTTTTTCTCCACCAACTCATCCCCACCCAGTTATTGCCTTCTATCACTTCCCCCTCCCTATTAGATTGTAAGCTTTCAGGATCAGGGCCCTCCTAACATGAATGGTAATTGTACCGTCTCCCTTTATCAGCACACTGACGTGACCCAATTGCACTTTGTGTATCACGTCGATTCTGTTAATGTATAATTAAGACATCCGTTAAAGATCCATAACGCTAATCTAATGAGGAAAATCTAATAAAACTCTATTGGAATTTTTACGTTAAATTAACTTTAACTGGCTTTTAATGCGTGTCTTAATTAGATCAGATTATTAATGACTATATGGCGCAGATTAAAAGCCAGGCCGGGGAGACTGTTTAAACAGGACGGAGATGGCACAAGGGGATATTACCAATGTGCGGGAGTTCAGAAGACGTCTCTTCAAGTTGGGAAATTAAAGCCAGCTGCATTTGTCATATGGGATAAATCGTAGGATGAGGTGCTTAATGTAGGCAAAGATTTACAATATTGCCAAGAGCTCATGTTATGAGCAAAGATGAGGATTTTACTCATCAACATCCATTTTTACACCAGTGATAACTGTGCTTATGTCCTGCTAGGGCAGCCTGTCTCCACTTTTTCCAACACAGAGGAACCCTTGAAATAACTTTCTGGTTTCCAGGAACCCCTGCTAAAAATTACTATATCTACAACGAATTATACATTAGTGCAGGGCTCAAGTCCTGCGGGAACGCATGGGAACGGAGTTCCTGTACTTTTTCCACAACAGGAACTCAGTTCCCGTTAGCAGCCGTGTCCTGCAAGACTTTGAAGTATGCGAGCTGTGTGGCAGGTGCTACACCAGCAGCTCGCAATAGTAAGTGCCGCACACCTGACCATTCAGGCATTGCCAGAAGGGGGCCCCATGACAGCTTCCGCTTCGATCTACTTGTCAATCACAGCTAGCTGACAGGTAGATCAGGTCCCTGCTGCTAAGAGATTGTATTTAGTCAGACCTCTCGTGATGCGCTCCTCCCCGCCGGCCCCTCCTGATTTTCTGTCTCCTCATCCCCCCCCCCCCCCCCAGTCTCCTGCATACTTGCTCTGTGCGTCCCGCTGAATCCCCCCCCCCTCCTCTATCTTCAGTGCCATATGATGAGAGAACCCAGAGGAGGAGCACAGCTATTCTGCTCACAGGACATGCAGGGAGAGAGGTGAGCTGAGGGAGGAACATCAGTTTGGGGTGGTAAGCTGAGCACAATACCTGGCAAAGATTAATGCCAGGAGGGAAGTTTATGTGGAAATATGTGAAGGGTTGGAATAGCAGCGAATGTGTGTTGGAGCCCTGCAGAGTTTGCAGCCCCCCCCCCCCCCCCCCCCCCCCCCCCCCCCCCCCCCCCCCCAATCTAACATACATCTCCTAAGCAGGAACACATCACTATCTCCCCAAGCATTCTGTCCAGATAATGTGCAGTTCATTTTTAACTTTTTCGTTTAACCCTGTGTTATCCAAACTCTGTTCAATGAAAAGTGTAAACTCACCACATAAACACTCTATATACAAAATAACTTTCCCCAATAAAGATCAGAACATGATGTTCACATTTGCATGGAAGCACAATTGTATGAATGCTGATTATTCAGAGAATTACCGTATTTATGTTTATTGAGGATTGTTTTTTTAATGTACTAACAGTTAAGCTTCATACACACAATCCGAAAATTGGATGAAAAATACCACTTTTGAAGCGTTTGTGCATATGAGCGTATCATTTTTTTTTTTTGGTGGCCGAGTGGATCTTGGGTGGGAGTTCCCACACTTTTTTCCCCAGGACTTGACCCCTGCATTAGTGTGATGGTCAGTGCAAAGAATCCTTCTTATATTTGTGGCCACTGGCAAGAATTTCCCCCCTTACTGATAGCTAAAAAGATCAACGGTGTCAGTGGGAACTTATCTGAGAGGCAGAAATTGGTCATTGCCTGAGGAACCCCTAGCAACCTCTGGAGGAACCCTAGGGATCCATGAAAGCTTGGTTGAGAAACCCTGTGCTAGTGTGCCAGAAAAGACAGACCAATTAAAATTGGAAAATGGGAGAAGACCTTGAAAGGCTTATAAATATGCTAGTTTTAGTAGAGGTTAGCCATGGGGGCCTTTGGGTTCCTCTTAACAGTTTTCCTTTAAAGGCAGTAAGAATAATGCTTCATGGCCAATGTGTCCATAAAGAGATCAGATAAATACTAGTGTGGCCACCTAGGATGTAGGTATGGAAGTCCATTATAACCCCTAATTGATCATTCAATGCAACTGGTCAAATTGAATATTGCAAACCAAAGATCCTTATTTAATTGCTATAGTGAGCTTTTGATTTATTTTGGGTTTTGTTGATCATCTCTAAAAACCCTTTAAAGATCCAAGCATAATTCAGATCCATAAATGATTTATCACTGACAGATCGTATTTGTGATTGATGTTTTTCAGTCAATTGAAGTGTAGAATGATTTATAAAACTCTGGTTAGGCCTCATCTGGAGTTTTACATCCAGTTCTGGTCGCCAGTCCTCCGAAAGGATGTGCTGGAACTGGAGAGAGTCCAAAGAAGGGCAACAAAACTAATAAGGGGACTGGAGGACCTCAGTTATGAGGAACAGCTGTAAACACTAAATTTATTCTCGCTGGAGATGAGACACTTGAGAGGAGACATGATCTACAAATATCTCAATGGGGATCCCAGCAAAGGAATTCAACTATTCGGTCCAAGGGAGTGTAATGCCCCGTACACACGGTCGGAAATTCCGACCACAAAATCCATCGGATTTTTTCCGACGGATTTTGTCCGACACTGTTGTTGCATACACACGGTCGGACAAAGTTGTCGGAAAATCCGATCATTCTGAACGTGGTGACGTTTGTTGCCTACGACGGGACTACGTAGAGGCTAGTAGCCAATAGCTTTGGTCTTGTAATGTGATCTGAGCATGCGTGGCACTTTGTCCGTCGGAATTCGCTACACACGATCGGAAAAAGTCCGATAGGACTTTGTTGTCAGAAAATTTGAGAGCAGGATCTTTTTTTTTTTTTTTTATTTCCGACGGAAAAAGTCTGATGGAGCCCACACACGGTCGGAATTTCCGACAACATGGTCCGATAGGATATTTTCCGTCGGAAAGTCCGACCGTGTGTACGGGGCATAAGAGGACACGGGGCCACACAATGAGACTGGAGGAGAAGCGGTTTAACCGTAACTTCTTGAGATCCGCGCTATAGCCGAATGACGGCGCGGACCTGCTTTGCCGGGACGACGTCTTATGACGTCGTCCCGTGCACGAGCGGCCTGCGCTCTGTGCACGGGAAATTAATTTCTAGAAATAAAGGCTGGTATTTCTAGAAATTCTTGTTACCAAGCATAAAATTCATTGTTTTTTTTAGCAAAGGTCCACCTAGCTTGCACAATACAAGTATAAGGCAACGTTTGCAGGTTTTCCTTTATCTTGTACAGGTGCTTTAAGTCCATGGCTTGGTATTTTGGACAGCTATTTTATCTAAGAGATATTCCCAAAACATGGCCTGTTGGGGGGTACTTGAGGACTGAGGTTGAGAACCACTGGACTAAAGCATGGATGGATGAGGTGTAGGAGAGGCAGAGAGGTAGAGTGTAAACTGAAAGTGCCGATGGAGGGGGACAGCTCGGGGCGGTGAGAGGCCAAAGGTGCACAGGAAGGGGGAGTGGTGGTATGCAGCCGAAGGTGCAGAGGGGGGTGGCTGTTATAGCGGGAATTTCTATGAGATTAGGTCTGAATAATGTGTCCAGGTTTCAGGTGGACTGAAACCCGGACACATGATTCAAAACCCGAACTGTCCAGGTGAATCCCAGACAGGTGGCAACCCTAGCACCAACTCATAGCAAGGCCAACAGGCTGTACTACATTCAAATGCCAGCTACACTTTTTGGCCAATAAAGAGTCAGACTTTTGTCCAAAGGGCGTGTGCCAGGAACTTGTCTTGCATACATACGGTACACAATTGTCGGCCAACAAACACGAAGTGACGTAGTGACGTACTACGTGGAATTTCAGCTCTTGAGCGCCACCTTTTGGGCACCTTCTGCTAATGTCGTGTTTGGTGAGCATTGATTCCGAGTATGCGAGTTTGTACTTTGGACTTTCGTGTGACGGACTTGTGTACACACGATAGGAAAATCTGATAACAGACCGGTGTCCACTGAAAAATTACTAGCCTGCCACCCAACATTTGTTGGGGGGAAAGTTGGCCAACATATGTCTGATGGAGCGTACTAATGGTCGGATTTTAGTCTGTGTAAGAGTCCAGGGCTTACTACGCTTGCACCAATGGCGCGTTGCCGCAAGAGGAAATCCGTGCCAACTGAGCATGCGTCAAAGACGCCTCAGGGCGCCAACCCGCAGTTGCGCAGAAGACTTGATGGAAAAGGGCAGGAAAATGCCCAGGATGTGCACAGGAAGTGACCTCAACCGGATGGAAAAAGGCGGGAAAATACAGAGGAGGCGCACAGGAAATTACATCAACCTGATGGAAAAAGGCGGAAAAAAGCCCAGGAGGCGCACAGGAAGTGACCTCAAACTTCCCTATATAAGCTCAGCCCAGACACTGCCAAATTGCTGGATTATCTTCAGTCCCCCCTTCTTCCTGTGCTAGTGTGTGATCTGTCTGAACCTGTTGTGATCTGGAAACCTATTAGACTTCTCTTGATTGCTGCTTGCCTTTGACCTCTGATTTGTACCTTGACCATTCTACTTCTTTGCCTCTTTTGTACTCAGCTGCCAGATTGGAAGAGACCCCGGCTTGGATCTCGACCATTCTTCTTCGGATTAACCCTTTTATGCTTCGTTGCCCAACTGGACTTGACCTCGGCTCAGATCTCGGACTAAGGCTTGCACGGTGCTCCGCACCACTGGCACCTGTGCCACTCAGTGTCCACCAAGTCTCTGTCTCCATCTCCAGAGGCTTTAAGGACCCGAGGTGCAAGGGAGGCTTCCCCACTACTTCTTCGGTCTCACATAAGGGTACGTGGCCCCTCGTGACAGTCTGCCATCACACAATTCCCTGCCGAAAATCCAATCGTGTGTACGAGGCTTTAGTCCGCACAGTCAGCAGACAACTTGAGTTTCAACCCTTGCCGGCATCTCATAGACATCTCCTTCCTTCATAACTCAGCTGTGCTCCCATTTTTTGGGGTCTCTAAAATGCAAAAGATCCTGACATATTACAGACTGCAAGAGAAGAGAGGGAAGAAAGCCATAAAGCAAACTGCAAATAATCAAACGTAACAAATCTCTGGCAGCTGCACAGTTAAGCATTACCATTGGAACAAGATTAACATTGCTCAGAGGCTTGCTGGCTGGAGCTCTGTTTAAACTTAATAATTCTTCCACTTACGGTGATCTATTGATCCCCAGTGCAAGGCTTGGATTGGGCAGGCCAGGTGCTGTAGTAATAGCCGCAGTAGAATAGAAACATTTCTTTAGACAAACTATCCCACAGGGCTTATAAATAGAAAGCGGACATTGCGCTGAAAACAGAGTTTGCAGCCGGACTGGATTGTGTGCAGCACACCGAGACATTAAACGATGAAAAATTGGACTCTCTCCCCCCCCCTGTCAGGGCCTACAAATTGATGCAATGTGCGGCACTACATCAGTGTTTGCGGTCATTATCTTACTTCGGCGATACTTTGTTTCGGTGACAGCGGGGGAAAGGGACAGCGGAGGCGAAGAGTTCCCTTTGCACAGTTTATCAGCGGAAAATCTAATATGGGCCCATAAGCGGGCAAGTGAAAATCAATACTTCATTACCAAATTGTTAGTAAGGATGAAGAAAAATGGCCACCATGCCTTTACAGGTTACATAGGCGGGGAGGGGGGCAACATCCTATGGGGAAACAGCAAAAAGTCGCAGAGGAGGAAACAAAAGACCATCAAGATAGCCAAACAATCAGACTATCTAAAAAAAAAAAAAATAAACAGATAATTGGCGGTTGTTTTGTACAGTAAAAACAGCTAAGGCACCTCCGCCAAGTGTAACCGTGGCCAACTCCCTAGCAATTATAGTCTACGATGGAGGAAGAGATGAACTCTAGGCTAATGGAGTCGAAACATCTGGGAGATATTTTACCTTCCAAAGGATTAGAATCTGTCCAGGAATTTATGTAATTTATATAGTGCAGCCAAGGGTGATGACCTCACTTCTCTACTGAAGGTAATACTGGTCACCAGGGGCGTTGCTGGGTCTACAAAAGATCTGGGGCTAGAGCCCATAGCAGTGAAGTAAAGAAAGTCATACGCTTGGGTGGGCATACACATGTATATAATACGTGTGTGAGTGTATATAGATCTATATCACTATATCAGGGTCCCCAGAGAGCACCCCTTCTTGCATCAGGGTTCCCAGAGAGCCACCCCCTTGCATCAGGGTCCCTAGAGAGCCACCCCCTTGCATCAGGGTCCCCAGAGAGCCTCCCCCTTGCATCAGGGTCCCCAGAGAGCCTCCCCCTTGCATCAGGGTCCCCAGAGAGCCCCTCCTTACATTAGGGTCCCCAGAAAGCCCCCCTTGCATCCGGGTCCCCTGGGAGCCCCCCCTTGCATCAGGGTCCCCAGAGAGCCACCCCCTTGCATCAGGGTCCCCAGAGAGCCTCCCCCCTTGCATCAGGGTCCCCAGAGAGCCCCTCCTTACATTAGGGTCCCCAGAGAGCCCCCCTTACATCTGGGTCCCCAGGGAGCCCCCCACTCACATCAGGGTCCCCAGAGAGCCCCTCCTTACATCAGGGTCACCAGAGAGCCCCTCCTTACATCAGGGTCACCAGAGAGAGGGCAGGCAGTGAGCTGCACAGTGAGGGCGGAACAGTGGGGTTGCAGGGTGGGCGATGAGAGATCTCTCTGCTCTCTCACTCTCCTGTGCTGCCTGCCCGCTCTCCAGCTCTCCCAGGCTGCCCGCCGCACTCATGGCCCGACTGCAGAGAGGCCACGGCCCAGTAGTGGGGACCTCTGCAGAGACTCGGGGCTATGGGCCCCAGATTGGGGGCTAAAGCCCCAAAAGCCACCCCCTAGCGACGCCACTGCTGGTCACCTGACCTTCAGCCTGTTATTAGGAAATTAGGGAAGAGTGGCAAGGTTGTCCCTTTGCTCACTATCAACCTATGTGTAGTGTAACCTGGGGGACAGGTAGCAGGTACAAAGCTCCCTGGGGTGAGCTGTTTATTTAGGCACAGATACCAAATCCACTTGAGGTAGTGAAAACAGTGCTGGGTTTATTTGTTTTAAATACAAGTCCATACACAGGTGCTGCACAGTCTTCCAGAAAACATATCAGAACAGAAATAACAAAACAAAAGTCCTAGCCGTGTCTCGGCTCTAACTATACCCTACACTGGCCCTCACTACCAGGCTGAGCAAGCCTACCGCTTGTCAGTTTCTGTATAGAGTTTTAAAGCATATTTAAAGAGTGTATTATATACAGAAAAGGCAGATATGAACTCACATAAGGCTTTATATATATATGCTCCTCACAAGGGGGACCCCAGAAACTCAGAACGTGGGGGGGGACCACCTTCCGCAGAAAGAATACACTAAGGTAAGGGGGAGGTTACTGATATAAGGGGGAAACCCTGTATATCAGTGCCCCCTTACATTATTGTACTCACTCCCCCCTTACATCAGTGACCCCCCCTTCAGACTGTCCTGGTGGTGCAGTCACTGACCTCCTCTCAGGGGCACCAAGCAGGGCTCAGTCAGTCGGCTCCTGCTTGGTGGCTCTGGTTTTATCCTATAGTCTCCTCTCCACAGTCCCCACACGTCTGATTTCTCCCATGACCCCCATCCTTGACTCCTCTCCAGACTTTCTCAGAGACTGCAGACATGATACAAGAGATGGTCAGAGGCTGCAGACATGATACAAGAGCTCAATGCAACCTCACCAGTGCCTATCAAATGCAGCCTCACTGTGCCCATCAAATGCAGCCTCAATGTGACCATCAAATGAAGCCTCACTGTGCCCATCAAATGCGGCTTTACTCTGCCCGTGAATGCGGCCTCACTGTGCCCACCATTGCGGCCTCACTGTGCCCACCATTGCGGCCTCACTGTGCCCACCAATGCAGCCTCACTGTGCCCATCAATGCAGCCTCACTGTGGCCATCAATGCAGCCTTGTGCCCATCAAATGCAGCCTTACTGTGCCTCACTGTGCCCATCATTGCAGCCCCTCCTGTGCCCCATGACTGTCCCAGTCTGCAGTCCCTGTCTGTGGGAAGGTGTGTTGTTGATGCTTGGTACAGTACCTTGCATGCCAGCAGGATATCCATGATGGCCAGCAGCAGGCAGGGGCTGTTCTTGTTTTGGATGGGGACAGTGCTCCTTCCAGAGGATCTGTTTGCTGTGAGTGGTCCCGGGCCACCTGCACCTTCCGGCCCCAGTCAGCCTGTCCTCTGGTCCTGAGGAAGTGGAGAGCACTGGGTGGGAGCTGGAGAGAAGGGGGAGCAGAGAGTACTGACGGGGTTGGAGAGCACATGGGTGGGGGCAAAGAGCAGGGGGGAGTGGAGATCACAGGGGTGGGGAGTGCAGAGCACTGGGGGGGCAAAAATAACAGGGGTGGAGAGCACGGGAGGCTGAGAGCACTGGGGGGGGGGTAAGAGTGTGGGGGTGGCGAAGAGCACTGGACGGGAGCTTGAGAGCGCTGGGGGGGGCAGAAAAACAGGGCTGGAGAGCACTGGGGGTACAAAGAGCAGGGGGGAGTGGAGAGCAATGGGGGGGGATCTTGAGAGCACCCATGGGGGCCAGAAAGTACAGAGGTGGAAAGCACGGGGGACTGGAGAGCACTGGTGGGGTTGGAGAGCGCATGGGTGGGGGAAAAATGCAGGGGGGAGTGGAGAGTGCTGGGGGGAGCTTGCGAGAGCACTGGAGGGGGAGCCAAAAAGAACAGGGGTGGAGAGCACGGGGGCTGGGAGCACTGTGGGGGGGTAGAGAGCACTGGGGTGGGGCAGCAAAGTGGAGGATGGAGAGCACTGTGGGGGGTGGGGAGCACTGTGTGGGGGGGGGCTAGAGAAGGAAGGGGAGAGCTGGAGAGCAGGGGGGCAGAAAGAACAGGGGTGGAAAGCACAGGGACCGGAGAGCACATGGGTGGGGGCAAAATGCAGTGGGGGCTGGAGAGCACTGCAGGGGGTGGGGAGCATGGTGGGGGCTGGAGAGCACTGTGGGGGGTGGGGAGCACGGTGGGGGCTGGAGAGCACTGGGGTGGGGGCTGGAGAGCACTGCGGGGGGTGAGGAGCACGGTGGGGGCTGGAGAGCACTGTGGGGGGTGGGTAGCACTGGGGTGGGGGCTGGAGAGCACTGTGGGGGGTGGGGAGCACGGTGGGGGCTGGAGAGCACTGTGGGGGGTGGGGAGCACTGTGGGGGGTAGAGAGCACTGGGGTGGGGGCAGCATGGTGGAGGCTGGAGAGCACTGTGGGGGGTGGGGAGCACTGTGGGGGGGGCTAGAGAAGGAAGGGAGAGCTGGAGAGCAGGGGGGGCAGAAAGAACAGGGGTGGAAAGCACAGGGACTGGAGAGCACATGGGTGGGGGCAAAATGCAGTGGGGGCTGGAGAGCACTGCAGGGGGTGGGGAGCATGGTGGGGGCTGGAGAGCACTGTGGGGGGTGGGGAGCACGGTGGGGGCTGGAGAGCACTGGGGTGTGGGGCTGGAGAGCACTGCGGGGGGTGAGGAGCACGGTGGGGGCTGGAGAGCACTGTGGGGGGTGGGGAGCACTGGGGAGGGGGCTGGAGAGCACTGCGGGGGTGGGGAGCACGGTGGGGCTGGAGAGCACTGTGGGGGGTGGGGAGCACTGTGGGGGTAGAGAGCACTGGGGTGGGGGCAGCATGTGGAGGCTGGAGAGCACTGTGGGGGGTGGGGAGCACTGTGGGGGGGGCTAGAGAAGGAAGGGGAGAGCTGGAGAGCAGGGGGGCAGAAAGAACAGGGGTGGAAAGCACAGGGGACTGGAGAGCACATGGGTGGGGGCAAAATGCAGTGGGGGCTGGAGAGCACTGCAGGGGGTGGGGAGCATGGTGGGGGCTGGAGAGCACTGTGGGGGTGGGGAGCACGGTGGGGGCTGGAGAGCACTGGGGTGGGGGCTGGAGAGCACTGCGGGGGGGTGAGGAGCACGGTGGGGGCTGGAGAGCACTGTGGGGTGGGGAGCACTGGGGTGGGGGCTGGAGAGCACTGCGGGGGCTGGGGAGCACGGTGGGGGCTGGAGAGCACTGTGGGGGGGCTAGAGAAGGAAGGGGAGAGCTGGAGAGCAGGGGGGGGGGCAGAAAGAACAGGGGTGGAAAGCACAGGGACTGGAGAGCACATGGGTGGGGGCAAAATGCAGTGGGAACTGGAGAGCACTGCAGGGGGTGGGGAGCATGGTGGGGGCTGGAGAGCACTGCAGGGGGTGGGGAGCATGGTGGGGGCTGGAGAGCACTGCAGGGGGGGGGGAGCATGGTGGAGGCTGGAGAGCACTGTGGGGGGGTGGGGAGCACGGTGGGGGCTGGAGAGCACTGGGGTGGGGGCTGGAGAGCACTGCGGGGGGTGGGGAGCATGGTGGGGGCTGGAAAGCACTGGGGTGGGGGCTGGAGAGCACTGTGGGGGGTGGAGAGCACTGGGGTGGGGGCTGGAGAGCACTGGGTGGGGGCTGTAGAGCACTGGGGTGGGGTGGGGAGCACGGTGGGGGGTGGGGAGCACTGGGGTGGGGGCTAGAGAAGGATTGGGGGCATAAAGAACAGGGGGGGCATGGGGGGCTGGAGAGTACTGTGGGGGTGGGGAGCACTGTGGGGGTGGAGAGCACTGGGGTGGGGGCTAGAGAAGGATGGGGAGAGCAGGGGGGGGCAGAAAGAACAGGGGTTCAGAGAACTGTGGGGGGGGCTGGAGAGTGTGGTGGGGGAGGAGAGCACTGGAGGGGGGGGGCAGTTAAAAAAAGTTGGATAGGAGAAGCAGGGGGGCGGCATATAGAGGAAATTAGCTTTCTATATTCCTCCATGCAGCCGCTGAATGCTTTATTCTCCTCCTCTCCCTCCTCCAAGCATTCAGCGGCTGCATGGAGGCATAGAGAAAGCTAATCTCCTCTATATGCCGCCCCCCTGCTGATCCCCCTATTCAGGCAGTGCACACAGCGGGCGGTACTCACAGGAATCTTCTCCTGTGTTTCACGGAGCTGGCGGGTCTGTGTTCGGCGGCCGCGGTGTAACGTGGTCCCGCCCCCCTAGCCGGCATGTGTGATAGGTAGATTCTATCTACTATCACATGAGCTGGTATAGGGGGGCGGGACCGCGTTACAGTGCGGTGCGCGGCCGCCGAACACAGACCCGGCCAGCTCCGTGAAACACAGGAGCAGAAGACGGAGCACTGCAGCCGCAAAGCGGCCCCAGGGCAGGCGGCCTACCGGGAAATATCCCGGTATCCCGGTAGGCCAGTCCGGCCCTGGCCGTGTCTCGGCTCTAACTATACCATACACTGGCCCTCACTACCAGGCTGAGCAAGCCTACCGCTTGTCAGTTTCTGTATAGAGTTTTAAAGCATTTTACCAACCTTTAGCTCCTCACAAACCATCCATGTCTGTGTGTCCCAGGCAGAGAGCAAAGGCTGTCTGCTCAGGTGAGCTTAAATTAGCCTGGAAAGGAGGACTAAGATCCGAACTGGATCATGTATCAGAGACCTCTGAATGTGTATGAGAGGAGCCTGGGAGACGTATAAATCCCGAACTAGACTTCTCCTGGCTCTCTCTGGGACGCTCTGCTACAGTAGGCAGCAGGGACCAATCAGTTTTTATTGCTGGCTTTTTCCCCACTTTCTGCACAGGTGGCTTATATGAAAGCCAATTCTGAGTCTGACGACATTCGCTGTATTACCAAAAGTATTGGAAAGCCTGCCTTTACACACACATGAATTTTAATGGCATCCCAGTCTTAGTCCGTTGGGTTTCAATATTGAGTTGGCCCACCCTTTGCTTCAACTCTTCTGGGAAGGCTGTTCACAAGGTTAAGGAGGGTGTCTATGGGAATGTTTGACCATTCTTCCAGAAGCGCATTTGTGAGGTCAGGCACTGATGTTGGATGAGAAAGCCTGCCTCACAGGCTCCGCTCTAATTCAACCCAAAGGTGTTCTATCGGGTTGAGGTCAGGACAGGCCAGTCAAGTTCATCCACCCCAAACTCACTCATCCATGTCTTTATGGACCATGCTTTATGCACTAGTCCAAATCGTTTGATGGAGGAGGGGGGGTCGGGGGGTTATGGTGAAAGGGTTATGGTGAAAGCCACACAGTGCAGCCAAGGTTAATAACCTCACTTCTCTACTGTGGGTAATACAGGTGGTCACCTGACCTTCAGCCTGTTACTTAGGGGTGTACTCACTTTTGTTGCCAGCAGTTTAGACATTAATGGCTGTGTGTTGAGTTATTTTGAGGGGACAGCAAATTTACACTGTTATACAAGCTGTACACTCACTACTTTACATTGTAGACAAGTGTCATTTCTTCAACGTTGTCACATGAAAACATATAATAAAATATTTACAAAAATGTGAGGGGTGTACTCACTTTTGTGAGATACTGTATATAAAAAGGCAATTCTGAATGGTAGCTTGGCCAAATTGCTAGCACTGCAACTGCTGCCTTTTCAGCTGGTAGACTTTGCCCCCTTTCGTGAATTTGTGTCAAGTGCTGTACCTCAGTGGCAGATTCCAAAACGCCATTTCTTTTCACAGAAGGCCATTCCGGCTCTCTACCGGCATGTGAAAGGCAATGTTTTGGCCTCATTGTACAGGGCGGTCAGCAGTTAGGTGCATATTACCGCTGACTCATGGGCATGCAGCAGGCATGGGCAGGAAGGTTACCTTTCCTTCAGGGCACACTGGGTAACTCTGCTGGCAGCTGGGAAGGATGCAGGACAGGGTTCAGTGTTGTTGGCGCTTGTTCTGCCACCACGCCTCCAAAATGCTAGTGGTGATTCTGCCACAGCTCTCTCCTCCACCCCCTTCCTATTCTACTTCCTCTAGGGCCTCTTCTGCAGATTTGTCCTCTGAACCAGCGGTGCTCTGTAAGCATTCAAGGGGCTACGCTAGCAGCCAGGGTAAAAGATGCCATGACGTGCTTGAGTTAGTCTGCCTAGGGGACAGGAGCCACGCTGGGGCAGAGATTCTGTCAGCTCTGCAGGGGCAGGCTCAGAGGTGGTTGACACCACGCCAGCTTCAGACAGGAATGGTTGTATGTGACAATGGCACCAACCTTCTCTCAGCCTTCCGACAGGGACACTTGACCCATATTCCATGGCACAGGTCCTGAATTTGGTGGTGCAGCAGTTCTTGAGCAGGTACCCAGGCTTACTGGATCTCCTGAGGCAGGCCAGATTTCCGCCGGTCATACGATGTCAGTGCTTGGCTGGCTGACATTCAAAGGGAATGCAACCTACCCACCAACCGCCTCCTTTGTGACATGCCCACCAGGTGAAACTCAACGTTAGCAATGCAGCGGCTGCACACACAGCATAGGTCCATCAATGAGTACCTGTGCGAGTATGGCACCAGGACAGGGTAAGGGGAGCTTGGCTTCTTTTCACCAAGCCAGTGGCTACTGATCAAGGATGCATGCACTGTCCTGTCTCCATTTGAGGAGGCCACAAGGATGGGGAACAGCAACAATGCATGCATCAGTGACACTGTCCCTCTAGTCTTCCTGTTTGAGCACACGTTTCGTGGAATCATGGACAGGGTGCTTGAGGCAGAACAGCGGTAGGAAGAGGAGGACTTCCTTACCTCTCAAGGCCCCCTTTATCCAGATAGCATTCCTGCGGGCCCGCCAAACACACAGGAAGAAGAGGAGGAGGATTGTTTCAGCATGGGTGTAGAGGATATTACTCAGCAGCAGTCTTCAAGGGATGGTTTTCAGTCCCCAGAAACCCAAGGAGCTGTATGTGGGTGGGAGGAGGTAGTTACAGATCATGTGATCCTTAGTGACCCAGAGAATCGAATGCCTTTGCAAACTTACGCTGCATGGCTTCCCTGATTCTGCAAACCCTGTGAAAAGACCCTAGGAATTGTTACAAGGGTAAGGTTGCAGAACTCATCCAGCCTTTGCAGAGGGAGCAGAGGGAGCAGAGGGAGGTTACAATTTCCTGGTGCTGGACAACGTGTTGCTGAGGCTTCGTTCAGTCAGAGGAAAAGCGATGGAGAAGGTAGCCAACTGACCGATGCCTTTAAACAATTTTTCAGTCCTCAGCGCCAAGGTCTGATCAGTTCAAGCAACCATCGCCAGCGTCTGCATTATATGGTGCAGGACTATCTAGGGGCAAAAGCAGACTTGGAGACCTTTCCAACAGACTATCCACTGGGTTACTGGGTCTTGAGGATGGACCGCTGGCCAGAACTAGCTCAATATGCAATTGAGCTACTGGCCTGTCCTGCATCCAGAGTGCTTTCTGAATGCACATTCAGTGCTGCTGGAGGGTTTGTAACGGATCAAAGAGTGAGCCTGTTCACAGACTTCGTTGATAGGCTCACATTCATAAAAATGAATCAGTCTTGGATCAGCAGCCATCATTCACCTGATGCTGATGTAACTGATTGAATTTGCTATGGATCCCTTGAACACTGCCTATGCTGACTATCCTATTCCTCCTCAATCTTGATAATGCTAGCTTCCAACAATATTTTTGGTTCAGGGCACCACCACCACCCAAGTCCCAATTTTTCTGCCCCCTGTTTAACAGGGGCATGTAATTACAATTCGTGATATACTATTTCACAGCAGGGCCTGTTCCAACAAGAGTAATGCCCCTTACACACGATCGGACATTGATCGGACATTCTGACAACAAAATCCATGGATTTTTTCCGACGGATATTGGCTCAAACTTGTCTTGCATACATACGGTCACACAAATCTTGTCGGAAATTCCGAACGTCAAGAACGCGGTGACGTACATAATGTACAACGAGCCGAGAAAAATGAAGTTCAATAGCCAGTGCGGCTCTTCTGCTTGATTTCGAGCATGCGTGGAACTTTGTGCGTCGGAATTGTGTACACACGGGCCCAATCTTCCAACAAAGTATATAGGGAAGATTGGGCGTGTCAGGGGTGTTAAGCTCATCCCTACAAGTGACAATCCGTATCTGGTGGCAGGTGAAGATGGAAAGTGACACGCTGCATCTGGTGGCAGGCAACGGTGGCAAGTGACACGCTCAGGGCTCCCACTAATTCTACATGAAGGTAAGTTGAACAATTTAATTTTATATTACAATGTAATAGAAATAATGTGCTTAAACCATCCTGACACCATATCAACCATGCTGCCATGATGATTGATGTGCCAACACCAGTCATTGCCCCGACAAATTGCCTGCAAAAATTTTGGCAGTGCCCCTACCGAGATCAGACTCTGGATCCGCCCCTGCCGTGAAGGCACATGCAGTTTGGTTTATGCCACCATCTTGGACTCCCCACTGTAGGTGTCACTGGACGGAAGCAGCAATGCAGAAGGGGAAGGAAGTTGTGATGAACTTGGTTCCTCTTTGACTTCCTTTGGTCACCAGAACAGCTGTCCGATTAGACGCTGGTACCTCCCATCACCTCTGCGGCCATCTTGGGTGAGGGCAGAGCTTATTTAAGTCTCTGGCCCCCTGATTTGGCAGGCATTCTGTAAGTGTTTAGTGTAGGGACAGGTTCCCTGTCTGCTATAGACAGCTCTTCACGACAGGGAGAGGTTCCAGAGGAGTTGGGAAAGTGCAGGGACTATGCTACCTCCAACCAGGAAGCCTCTTAGCTGGATCAGACCGGCCAGGCTACATTCCCGCTTCCCATTTCAGAAGGGGAAGGAAGTTGTGATGAACTTCCTCTATGACTTCCTTCGGTCACCAGGAGTACATCTATCTGATTGGATGCAGGTGCCTCCCACGGTTGCTGCAGCCATCTTGGGCAGGGGGAGAGCTTATTTAAGTCTCTGGTCCCCTGATTTGGCATGCATTATGTGAGTGGTTAGTGTAAGGACATGTTCCCTGTTAGAGACAGCTCTTAGGCCCCATTCACACCTGAGCGTTTTGTAGCTTGAAGCCTCAAGCTACAAAACGCTGGAGGGGAAAAAATCAATTGTTCTCTATGGAGATGGTTCACATCTCCACTCCAAAACGCCTGAAGCCAGAAGCTCCAAAACGCCTGAAGCTCAAACAAGTCCTGGAAAAACTTTTTTTAGGCAAATTTGGGCTTTTTGCGGCTTTTTACATTGGTGACCTTTTGACCTGTACAAAATCATGGCAAAAATTGTGGTAAAATCGTGCGACTTTCTGCCTGAAAACGCTATGCTCAGGTGTGACTGGGGTCTGAGTGACAGGGAGAGGTCCCAGAAGTGTAGGGAAAGTGCAGGGACTATACTACCTCCAACCAGGAAGCCAGTTGGATCAGACTGGCCAGGCTGCATTCCCGCTCCTCATTGCAGAAGTTGTTGGCCTCATTTCAGCTAAAGAACCGCTTCTACTGACTGTATGTGGCTCCAGACGGTTATGCTCACCCACTGGGCCTTAGTTGTAACCTGTTAGAACGTTCTACAACATACAGTTAATTTTACTTGGCCCCTGTGTGTTGTTCTCTGTTGCCGGTGCACCATGGTACTATGTACCTAGCACCCCGCCCGGATGCCTGCTCTGGACTTATCCACCACCATACTGATCCAGGCCAGGACAAGGGGTGGGCAGGAGCGGCACCTGCCCTGGGCGCAATGGTTTACTGTACGGATGGGGGTGTCTTCATTCTGTTACAAGGCTGGGCAGTTTGGCATCTTTGCCGTGGACACTGGACGACCTTGTCCCAGCACTGACACTGAGGACACCCACTCTTAGAACTCCCAAACCATCGACTTCCATTTGCCTTCTTACAACTTTCAGCTGAAGAAGACAGTTGGCAGGTAACTGCACTTGATGGATTAATAACGGCTGCAGGAGGGACACATCATGCGCTAAGAGCAGTTTATAATTGCCTGGAGCTGTTCTTTATCCTTCACAATGGCAAGCATTATGATTATCTGTATATACCTTTCCCCTTGCTCCAGTTTTAAGAGCTGAGGACCCCACAAGACGTTTCTTCGCCTGCAGAATGTCATCCCCGAAGCCCCCCCTTAGGAAGACCAGCCATGTTCTTCGTGCTATAAGCCCCCCTTTTATGGCTCACAGAATCCTTCAGATACCTCTAAAGAGGTCTGACAAGTTTTACAAATGGTTTTCCAATAAGGCACAAAGCAGCCTCTTCTGCGGTTTGTTCCTAAAACTCATTCATAGTTTGCAGAGCACGGAATCATTACTCCGAATTAAGGTGACGCGGCTGCCAATCTTTGCACATACTGCAGCAAGTTTACGCGCTGGAGAAAGCCAAGCTCCGCACTTAGTGAACATCTGCTTTAAATCCACACGTTCAAGCCAAGCTAATGACAAAAGCATGGCGAGAGAACATGGCTTTGTGCAAGGATGTTTTGTTTCAGATGTTACACACTTTTATGACTACCCGTGTTATTACTGTAACAAACCACTCAAGACTTGATGCGAAGAGTTGGTCAACTCCTAAAAGACGTTTGCCAAAATTCAGACATCCAAAAACCTGACAAAAGCATGTTAGTAAGAAATGGAAATCCATAACTGTCATCAGCCACAGAGTTACAGAATTCTGAACAGTCTACAAGCCCAACTAAAACTGCTAAAGGTCTACTTCAAGGACAAGCCCGTTGTCCAACCAAAGTGGATTTTTCATATATGGTGGATTATAGAACCTTTCTCTAGTTAGGCTGCTAAGCTAAATTTAGTTTTGGGGTTCACTGTAATCAGTGGTGCAGTAATTGTTTTTATCTGGTCAGGGCTTCCAGTTTCCAGAGTATAGGGCAGGGAGAGTCTAATGGCCACCAGTATGAATATTTATAATGCCACAGCCAGTCACTGGAAGGAGGCATTCAGAAGGTGGCTGGGGAGATGGTAAATATTTGGGAGGCCTTCCCAGAGTGTTCTTCCTCTGCCAGGAGGGTTCCAGTTCTCTTGGAGCTGCTGCCCATGGAGGCAACTCAAGAATTGCAGTCTGAGCCATAGGAGTTAGGGCTTAGGGCCTGGAGAAGATTGAAAAGTGTATTTTTGCTAAATTCTGGAGCTCAGCAGGAGCTGGGCTGGTGGCCTGGGGAAGACTGGTGAAGGATCAGTGCTGGAGGCACGGTATGAAGTCCTGGTCTTGAGAAGGATCTTCTATCTCCTTCACTGAGGATCTCCTGTTGGAAGCTTGTGAGCCAGGTGCAGCGTGGTGTGCCAGGCAGTAAACACACAGAGTCTAAAATAGGCAGGAGCAATATATTATAGAAAAGTTCTACACAGTATAACAGCAGTCTGTAGACTAGATACCGACAGCGTCAGCAGTGAGGAGGAGAATGAGGCCTGGCCAGTCCACACCCAAAGGGGAGGCTTCCTGGAGAGTGGTAGATTTAGTCCCTGCACTGTCCCTACTCATCCAGAACCTTTCCTTATCTCTAAGCACGGTCAGTGCCAGGCGGGGAACCTGTCCCTACACTAGCCACTTGCAT
Source organism: Lithobates sylvaticus (assembly GCA_028564925.1). Classification (NCBI taxonomy): domain Eukaryota; kingdom Metazoa; phylum Chordata; class Amphibia; order Anura; family Ranidae; genus Lithobates; species Lithobates sylvaticus. The sequence continues at coordinate 10,171,455 of CM053037.1, forward strand.
AAAGTACACCAAACCCAGGAGCCAAAGTCTTAAATAATCTCTGCCTGACCCAAAATGGCTGCTGGAGTCACATAGGGTGCCAGCATCCAATCAGACAGCTGTCTCCTGTGACCGCAGGAAGCCAGAGTAACCAAGTTCCTCACAACTTCCTTCCCCTTCTGCATTGCCTCTTCAGTTGAGCACCACCTGCAGTGGAGAATACAGACTGCACCTGCCTGCAAGCTTATCTATCAAATGACCAAGGATCCTTTTTACAGACAAAATATTAATTAAAAGTGTTTGTGTGGTTCCCTGAGACAGTTGAACAAAAAGACTTGACACTGTCTGACCTAAGATGGGTGCTAAAGTCACAAGGGGTGCCAGCGTCCAATCGGACAGCTGTCTCCTGTGACTGCAGGAAGTCAGAGGAATTAAGTTCCTCACAACTTCCTTCCCCTTCTGCATTGCCACTTCAGTTGAGCGCCACCTGCAGTGGGGAGTACAGACTGCACCTGACTATGAGCTGAGTGGTGTACAGCTCCTGGGGAACTGAGCAGGACCTGGTTTGGGAGTTATGAGGATTTATTGTGAAGATTGTCCTTCTGTTGGTTTTGAGTATCCTGTGACACCCCCACCTGTTCAAGTATGCAACAAATTCTAAAAAGACATCCTCTAACCTGAGCCTGTACTGTCGGTGTGCATAGAACTGCTTGTGGATGGTAGCCTCTGTACCAGGGAGACCTGGGTTATTCTCCAGGGTAAAACACCACAGGACATTCTGGTGGAACCACCAACTGTATTCAGCTATAAGTATCCAGCACTTTGTGCCAATCCCCTACCCCGGCACTCACATTTAGGGTTGCACCGATACCGGTGCCGATACTAAGCAATTGCACGAGTATCAGTACTCATGCAAACGCAGCGATACCTTAAACCGATAATTTCAGGCTTGGTTCTTTCAGCTGTCAGCGGGATTCCCCACTGACAGCTGAAATGTAAAAAAATAATAATCCGGTAATTATCAGTTATTAAGGAGCGGGCCACCGCATTCTTAACAACCGATGACGCATTCAGCTGTCAGTGGGAATGTAAATGAAGTACCGGAAATTGGAGCTGTTGAAAAAAAAAAAAGCAGCTGGGCAATGTTTTATCAGCAACTGCTGAAACAGAGAGATAAAAAAAAAAAACATTGTTTCTTTTCGTATCTTTCTGTTTATTCATCTACAGATCAAAGGGATGAACTTCGATCTTCAGATGAAGTCAGTTTAAAACAACCTGTCAAGTAAAAAAAAATATATATTTTTTTGTTTATTAAATGTTCCTCTGTTTAACCCCTTATTAACCTCCAATTTACTCTAATCATCCTTAATTAACTCCTTATTCTCCTTCTCCATTTAACCACTTGCTGACCCTGGCTTTTTCTGGCATTGGCTGTTTACAAATAAAAATCTATATTTATTGCTAGAAAATTATTATATTATTATAAAAGATATTTTTTTTTCCCCAGCAGAGACCCTAGAGAATAAAATGGCGCTGCAATATTTTATGTCACACCGTATTTGCACATCGGTCTTTCAAGCGCAATTTTTGGAAAAAATACACTTTAATGAATAAAAATTTAAATTAAAGTTAGCCCAATTTTTTGTATAAATGTAAAAGATGATGTTACGCCGAGTAAATAGATAAGTAACAGGTCATGCTTTAAAATTGCGCATGCTCGTGGAATGCCGACAAACTACGGCATTTAAAACTCTCCATAGGCGACACTTGAGTTACAAAGAAGGTCTTGTGCTAGAATTATTGCTCTCGCTCCAACGATCGTGGCGATACCTCACACATGTGTGGTTTTGAACACCGTTTACAAATGCGGGCGCGACTTGCGTATGTGTTCGCTTCTGCGCGTGAGCTTGGAGGGATGGGGCGATTTAAATGTTTTTATTATCTTATTCATTTTATTTTTATACTGTATATTTAAATTATATTTTATAGGCCGCTGCCATAACTCCGGTATTTAACCTCAAATTAATGACGTATATTTACATTTAGGCGGACAGCAAGTGGTTAATGATTTTTCTGCTGATTTTTTTTTTAGTTCACTTCTATTTTATAAACTATTAATAATTAAAACTTTGTATGTGTTTGCTTTGTTCGTTAATATTTTTACACCTTTAACATATATTTACACGTTTTACATTGAAGAAAATTTTTTTTGTAAATAATAAACAATAATAAACAAAATAGTTACGGTAGGTATCGGTAATTGGCATCGGCGAGTACTAAAAAAAAAAAAAGAAAAGAAGAATGGTATTGGTACATCCCTACTCACATTGGAAGAATGAGTGTGTAATGCACAATACTGATATTTCTGCAACTGTTTAGAAGCCAGCAGTGTTCTGAGCTGTGAGGAGCATAGCCAAATGACAGCCAGAAAAGTGTGCCGAGCACGCTGGTTTCTAATACGACGGTTTAATAACCTTTCCAACTCTTCCATCATTTAATGGCTTTTGTACCGTGATACAAAGACCTCAAACGCAAGCCAACTATACTGTAGCCTGAAGCAAAAAAGTCCAGGTTCAGAATCTTCGTTAAAGATAACTAGGAAATTCTTTGGGTGTATACACCCGATTACCAAAAGTACTTTAATGGCATCCCAGTCTTAGTCCGTAGGGTTCAATATTGAGTTGGCCCACCCTTTGCAGCTATAACAGCTACACCTCTTCTGGGAAGGCCGTCCACAAGGTTTAGGAGTGTGTCTATGGGAATGTTTGACCATTCTTCCAGAAGAGCGTTTGTGAGGCCAGGCACTGACGAGAAGGCCCAGCTCTAATTCATCCCAAAGGTGTTCTATGGGGTTGAGGTCAGTCAAGTTCCTCCACCCCAAACTCGCTCATCCATGTCTTTATGGACCTTGCTTTGTGCTCTGGTGCGCAGTCAAGTTGGAGCAGGAAGGAGCCATCCCCAAACTGTTCCCACAAAGTTGGGAGCATGAAATTGTCCAAAATGTCTTGGTATACTGACGCCTTAAGAGTTCCCTTCACTGGAACTAAGGGGCCAAGCCCAACCCCTGAAAAACAACCCCACACCATAACCCCCCTTCCACCAAATAATTTGGACCAGTGCACAAAGCAAGGTCCATAAAGACAAGGATGAGCGAGTTTGGCGTGGAGGAACTTGACTGGCCTGCAACCCAATAGAACACCTTTGGGATGAATTAGAGCGGAGACTGCGAGCCAGGCCTTCCCGTCCAACATCAGTGCCTGACCTCACAAATGCACTTCTGGAAGAACGGTCAAACATTCCCATAGACACACTCCTAAACCTTGTGGACGGCCTTCCCAGAAGAGTTGAAGCTCTTGTAGCTGCAAAGGGTGGGGCCAACTCAATATTGAACCCTACGGACTAATGCTGGCCATACACTATACAAAAAAATCGGCCAAAATTCGGTCATTAGAACATTCGTTCGTTTTTTTCGACCAGTTAATGGGCACAAAATTGATAATCGTTTGGGCGTTTTTGAGCAGAAAAAACGAAGGACACATTTGGAAATTTTCTGCCGAACGAACGATAAATTGAAAGGTTAATGTGTTTCCCGTCCGACCTGTCTGCACTAGGTATATGTAAAAAAACGAACATAAAATGTATTTATTTATGTCCACTGAACGATTTATCGGTCATTACATGATGGCACCATTGTTTGCGCTCACGGCCATTCGTTTTTCGATACTAGGTTCGGCCGAATTTTCGTATAGTGTATGACCAGCATAAGACTGGGATACAAATTATTTAGTACCACAAAATTATACTTGGTTCTGTATTCTCTAAAAGGGGCGGTACTGGGAGGTTGGTAGCGGGTGAAACCAAGGGACAGTGCTCAGAGGTAGGGGGGCAGAGTTAGGGGGCTCAGGACTGATGATTACCGGCAGCCTCTTTGCAGTCACTTCCTAAAAGGCCAATAGGCAGCTTTAGTCTATGGGATTAATGGACAAAGTTGGTCAACAGTGCAGTCAACATTGTCCAATGGTCTCTGGCCAAGGTCTAAAAACCTCAGCAAGTGTCATAAACTCCAGTGTGCAATAAGGCCAAGACTCAGAACAGTGTCAGATCTGCATGCTGATGTGCTGAAGGCTAGGGAGGGAGGGGGGACGATCAGAGTGGTAAGCAATGTAGGGGGGGGGGGGGTGTACGGTGTGTGCCTGCCTATCACTGCAATAACGCAGAGCCTTCCACCTTCCCAATTACCGGCGGCATTCATTAATTACCGCTGCAATTCTTTAATAGAATCATCTGTCGTCTCCTTATCAGCGTCTTCCCTCTGCCTGCCTAAACCGCAGCTCAGCAGTCCATCACAGGAGAGGAAATGAAGCCTCCTTCTCCTCCAGGAGAAAACTCATGTATAGAAAATACAAGCAATTCTACCTTTGGGTTCATTTTCAGTGGTAAATGCAGCATAAAGACTTCCAGTACTCCATCTTTTCTGTCTGATACTCTGCCTGCAAAAAAAAAAAAAAGGCTCATTGCTAGCTAGGGCTCTGTTTATTAAACCTGATTCTCGCCTCATCCCTCACTGTGCTGGGGATACATAGGAAGATGCACACGCAAATTGGGTGCATCCTTGAATAGGATACATAATAGGCCACACTTTAGTTGGGTGCATCCTTAAATAGGATATATGGTATAGGAGAACACTTTAGTTGGGTGAATCCTTGGAGAGGATATATGGTAGGACACACTTTAGTTGGGTGCATCCTTGAAGAGGACATATGGTAGGACACTATTTGGGTGCATCCTTGAATAGGATATATAGTGGGACACACCTTGGTTGGGTTCATCCTTGCAGAGGACATATGGTAGGACACACTTTAGTTGGTTTCTTCCTTGGAGAGGATATATGGTAGGACACACTTTAGTTGGGTGCATCCTTGAAGAGGACATATGGTAGGACACACTTTAGTTGGTTTCTTCCTTGGAGAGGATATATGGTAGGACACACTTTAGTTGGGTGCATCCTTGAAGAGGACATATGGTAGGACACTATTTGGGTGCATCCTTGAATAGGATATATAGTGGGACACACCTTGGTTGGGTTCATCCTTGCAGAGGATATATGGTAGGACACTATTTGGGTGCCTCCTTAAATAGGATATATAGTGGGACACACTTGGTTTGGGTTCACCCTTGGAGAGGACATATGGTAGGACACTATTTGGGTGCATCCTTGAATAGGATATATAGTAGGACACACTTTGGTTGGGTTCATCCTTGGAGATGATATATAGTAGAACACGTTTTAGTTGGGTGCATCCTTGCACAGGGTATATAGTAGGCCAAACTTTAGTTGGGTGCATCCTTGAATAGGATATATGGTAGGACACTTTAGTTGGGTGCATCCTTGTAGAATATATATGGTAGGACACTTTAGTTGGGTGTATCCTTAAATAGAATATATGGTATAGGAGAACACTTTAGTTGGGTGAATCCTTGGAGAGGATATATGGTAGGACACTATTTGGGTGCATCCTTGAAAAGGACATATATTAGGACACACTTTAGTTGGGTGCATCCTTGGAGATGGGGAGAAGGGAGGAGAGGATATATGGTAGATGACACTGTTTGGGTGCATCCTTGGAGATGATATATGGTAGAACACGTTTTAGTTGGGTGCATCCTTACACAGGGTATATGGTAGGCCACACTTTAGTTGGGTGCATCCTTGAATAGGATATATAGTAGGACACACTTTAGTTGGGTGCATCCTTGGAGAAGATATATGGTAGGACACTTTAGTTGGGTGCATCCTTGCATTGGATACTGTATATAGTAGGCTACCATTTAGTTGGGTGCATCTTTGAATTGGATATATAGTAGGATACCCTTTAGTAGGGTGCATCCTTGGATATATAGTAGGATACCCTTTAGTAGGGTTAAATAGTAGGCGAGGTTAAAAAAAAGACACAAGTCCAACCTATGTGTGTGATTTTATGTCAGTATTACATTGTATATCCCTGTATGTTGTGGTCGTTCAAGTGCTTGTCTAATAGTTTTTGGAAATTTTCAATGCTCCCCGCTGAAACCACTGCCTGTGGAAGGAAATTCCACACCCTTACCGTTCTTACAGTAAAGAACCCACCCCCTCAGTTTAAGGTTAAACCGCTTTTCTTCTAATTATAGTGAATGGCCACCTGTCTTCTTAAATTCCCTTCCGCAGAAAAGTTTCATCCCTATTGTGGGATCACCAGTACGGTATTTGTATATTGAAATCATATCCCCTCTCAAGCGTCTCTTCTCCAGAGAGAACAAGTACAGTGCTCATGAGTCATGACCTTTCCTCTAAACTAATGTCCTCCAGTCCCTTTATTAGTTTTAGTTCAATCTTATTTTATTGAAAAAGAATATGGAATACAAGAATTTAGCTTTCAGCAATAGACAAACAGAAATAAGTAATGTTACATGGAGAACATTTTATGATCTTAAAGAGTAGAAAATTCGACAACTTCAAGTGGTATATTGAAACATGTAGGTCCTAGTGGCTAGAAACACCTTGCATAACGCAATAAGACTCAGCGAACACCACTATCTACACAACGAGTGGTGCCCACTTGGTTAAAAGGCATTTGATACTGTGGTAATCACATTTTCTAGTATAGGGACATGTTATTTGGATCACAGATGTTCCTCCTTTGCGTGACTAGGGGTTGTAGTTTGGGTGTTCGTATAACACTTAAGCGCCGTAAAAAGAAAGGAGGGAAGGAAAGGGAGAAGAAGAAAAAAAAAAAAAAGAAGGGGGACAAGATGATAGGGTAAGAGGGGGCATTCCACTCCGGCTAATCAGTGTTATTGGTAGAATCCTCCTCAGCCCAGGAAATAAATTTGGTGGAGTAGCGAAACATAGACCACGAGGTCCAGGTTTTGGAATATTTTCCTGAAAATAGTCGTTCCAAACAATTAATTTGGTCCACCTCAAGTGTCCAATCCACCATGGAAGGGACACTCGTTGATTTCCAATGTCTGGGTATAACCGTCCTAGCTGAGGCCAGAAAGTGGCGCAGTACATCTTTTTTTGACCGGTTTGAGCGGTCCAGGGAGCATAGATAGTAGAACTACCTCAGGGGAGGGTGTAATAGAGGTCGCCATAAGTCTGCCGTACAGGTCGAGGATCGCTTGACAGAATTTCCATACAGGAGGGCATTCCCACCAGATGTAGAGCAAGGTTTCCCTGGACAACAAGCAGCGCCAACAGGTGTCCGGGAGTGTCGGGTTAATGAAATGTAAAGTCGAGGGGCATCTGTACCAGCGGGTCAGCAACTTGAATCCTTTTTCTTGGGTTTTGGATGCCAAGGATAGTTTATGGGTCAGGATGAAGCATTTTTGCCAGTCAGTGGGCGAAATGGAATGACAATTCTACCGTCCAGATCTGTGTGTACAGGGGGGGGTCTGGATTAGAGGCAGTATGTATGAGAGAATAGAGCTGGGAAACCACATGCATAGGGGGGTCGGCCTGAAGCAGAATGTTCTCAAAGTTGGTAAGTATATCGGGCAAAGACGGAAAGGTACGAATATAGGATATCACTTGTTGTCTCTGGAGCCAGTGTGTCGGGTGTGAGGCGGTCCGGAGGGAACGTCCATAATTAAAGAGTCCACCCGAAGGACTTGGGCAAGTCGTCGATGATCCTCTTAACACCAAGGTCCAAATCTTGACCCCTGCAGGGCCGGTGGAAAATCCAAAGTCCCAAATAGGGTGTCATGGGTCCCTTTGGTTGAGATAAGGCCCTAGCGGAATTTAGTTGGTTCCAGATTTGTATTGTATTGTTAGGTGAGATTGCTATGGAGTAACATGCCCTTAAGGAATTCCACAGGCATCCACGGCAAAGCGCAGAGATCTATCATATTCAGATGGCTCTCTATTTAAACCCATAACTTGGTTGAGAAATGGTGGAACCAATCAAGTAGATGCATGAGTACTGCCGCTCTATGATAAATAGAGGGACCTGGAGCTCCAGCTCCTCCCCGAATCTTTGGGAGCGATAGTGTTTCACAGGGTATCCTTGGTCGAGCCCCCCTCCAAATAAAGGAGGAAAACAATTGGTGGAGCTTTTTAAAGAGCGAGGAGGGTATGTGAATAGGAATTGTCTGGACCAAATCTAGAAACCGAGGAAGAACGCCCATTTTTTTTTTTAGAGCATTCACCCTACCTAGCCAAGACAGGCGTTTCTTCGTATAGTTTGAGAGATCCATCTTGGTTCTAAGAAGAGGAGTGTTCATGGAAAACAATTGGGAGCCGTTTTTAGGCACTTGGAATGGAGGTGGAACCCTTTTTGAAAGGAAACAGTTGACCTTTAGTAGTTTTGTTGCCCTTCTCTGGACTCTCTCCAGTTCCAGCACATTCTTCCTGAGGACTGGTGCCCAGAACTGGACAGCATACTCCAGGTGCAGCCTGACCAGAGTCTTGCAGAGTGGGAGAATTATTGCCCTGCTTAGCTTAGTATCGTCCACAAATGCAGAGATTGAGCTGTTTACCCCCATCCTCCAGGTCGTTTAATTAAATAGAATTGGTCCCAGGACAGAACCCTGGGGGACCCCACTTTCCACCCCTGACCATTCCGAGTACTCACTACCCATTTATCACTACCCTCTGAACTCGCCCCTGTAGCATGCTCCTAATCTCAGCTCCTTACCTGTATAGAAGACACCTGTCCACAGAATCAATCAGATTCCAATCTCTCCACCATGGCCGAGACCAAAGAGCTGTCCAAGGACGTCATGGACAAGATTGTAGACCTACACAAGGCTGGGATGGGCTACAAGACCCAATCGCCAAGCAGCTTTGTGAGAGGGTGACAACAATTGCTGCAATTTTTCACTTGGGGAATTTAATGATTTGAATATTTAAAAATCAAAATGACCATTTAAATGTGAGATTCTGGACCACCATTACCATGTAGGGGAGCCATGGAAGACCAAAGGTGAAAATTATTCCCAACTTTAGCACCATTTCATAGTCAGAAGTGTGTAAAAAATGTCAGGTTTTCTTGCCATCCCCATTTTAAAGATTTTACCCTATCGACCCCACCCCACCCCATCCCCCACCTTCTGCACTTACCAAGACAATTACTGACAACTACAGCATTTCTTAACCGCCCTTTCAATATATTTTTTGTCATCTGTTGCACTTCTGCAGCCTCTCTCTCTGCATGCCCCCTCCCCCACCAAACACTTACCTGGGGTTCCTTGTCTAAGGTGACCAGATTTTTAATACAAAATCCGGGTACATTTTTTATTGGCAAAAGGGTAAACTATTTTATAAGCATATTTTCCGCAAATTATATATGCAGTGTATGTGGCATGTGTTTGTGGAATGATTGTAGGATATGTTTTTTTTTTTTTATCTCATGGAGGAAATGTGAAAAATAAGACACTTAGATTTTTTTTTGGGCTATGACTACCTAAATGTTAGAATAAGAGAGAAAAAGAGACTTTTTAATGTATTTTATTATTACCAAAGCATTTTGGTTCAACAATAACAATATAAAATTACCAATTCAAAACAGTAAAAGATTGCATAGTAACACGTACCCATATGACATTTTCATCTTTTTTTTTCCACACAAATAGAGCTTTATTTTCGTGGTAATTTATTGCCACTGTGTTTTTAATTTTTTGCTAAAACGAAAGAAAAAAAAAAAAAAAAAAAACAGAACATTTTGAAAAAATAAGTTTTTCTTAGTTATAAAGTTTTGTAAATAAGTAATTTTTCTCCTTCACCGATGTGCGCTGATAGACATTACTGATAAGGAGGGGGGACTGAGCTAATGGGGTTGCTGTTAATCTAATGATTGATCACTCATTGCAATGGGCAGGGGCGGTGTATATAGCGCTCCCAAACTGCCCCAAAGATGCTGCTTGCAGGACTTGTTCTAACATCCTGCATGCAGGCCCCTCAGGTTGAGTCTAGTTTAAATTAAAAGAAAAAAATGTTCCTTTTTATATAGTAGGAGAGGTTGAAAAAAGACAAGTCCAACCTGTGTGTGTGATTATATTACATTGTGTATCCCTGTATGTTGCGGTCGTTCAGGTGCTTATCTAATAGTTTCTTGAAACTATCGATGCCCCCCGCTGAGACCACCGCCTGTGGCAGGGAATTCCACATCCTTGCCACTCTTACAGTAAAGAACCGTCTACATAGTTTGAGGTTTAACCTCTTTTCTTCTAATTTTAATGAGTGGCCACGTGTCTTGTTAAACTCCCTTCTGCAAAAAAGTTTACCTATTGTGGGGTCACCAGTACGGGATTTGTAAATTGAAATCATATCCCCTCTCAAGCGTCTCTTCTCCAGAGAGAATAAGTTCAGTGCTCCCAACATTTCCTCATAACTAATATCCTCCAGACCCTTTATTAGCTTTGGTGCCCCTTTTTGTACTCGCTCCATTTCCAGTACAGGGGGTCCCCTACTTACAAACATCCGACTTACAAACGACTCCTACTTACAAACGGAGGGAGACAACAGGAAGTGAGAGGAAATCCACCCCTAGGAAGGGAAATTCACTCCTGTAAGATTTAATATGGGAAAAAGGTGTCTCCCCTGATGCTTTTTTACCAGTCCATGCTTCCCTAACAACCAAAATCCAATTGTCATTGGGATAGAAGGTGAGGTGAAATCTTCTGAACAGGGGCACAGACAGCAAAAACAAATGTTACACGGGTGATAACCCTTCTGTGTGCTATCAAAAAAACGTAATAATAGATTTTATGGCTGGAGCTACATTTAAAAAATGTACCTGTTCCGACTTACAAACAGATTCAACTTAAGAACAAACCTACAGTCCCTATCTTGTTTGTAACCCGGGGACCCCCTGTACATCCTTCCTGAGGACTGGTGCCCAGAACTGCACAGCATACTCCAGATGCGGCCGGACCAGAGTCTTGTAGAGCGGGAGAATTATCGTTTTATCTCTGGAGTTGATCCCCTTTTTAATGCCAATATTCTGTTTGCTTTGTTAGCAGCATCTTGGCATTGCATGCCATTGCTGAGTCTATCTACTAGGACCCCCAGGTCCCTTTCCATCCTAGATTCCCCCAGAGGTTCTCCCCCCAGTGTATAGATTGCATTCATATTTTTACCACCCAAATGCATTAAATTTTTCTACATTGAACCTCATTTGCCATGTAGTTGCCCACTCCATTAATTTGTTCAGATCTCCACATCCTGCGGAGAAGTTATTGCCCTGTTATTACTTGACTGAGTTCCCCAATACCCTCGGGTGCAAGCCATCTGGTCCCGGTGATTTATTAAGGTTAAGTTTCCCAAGTCTATTTCTAGTCTAGTCTTGAAGAGCGGGAGAATTATTGTTTCTATCTCTGGAATTAAGCCCCTTTTTAATGCATGCCAATATTCTGTTTGCTTTGTTAGCAGCAGCTTGGCATTGCATGCCCTTGCTGAGTTGGGACCTCCGTGAGCTCAGGTAGGACTGCCTGGAGGGCTGGGAACTTATTCTGCTCCAGGTCCCAGGCCTCTTTATACATGCTTTTAAGCCACCTACTGGGAACACCTCCCCAGGGATTGGCTGAGACCCCCATACATATTCAGACTACTCATTTGACCCGCTCCACTCCTATGTTCTGGAACCTTCCACAAGTCAGGGAGAAGCAATCAAGCTTGTAGGGTGTGAGATCATGAACAGTCCAGAGCAATCAGCAACTGCTCCAATGATTACAAAGAACTAAATTGACCTAGCACCTAACTAGGAGGGTGCTACATCCGTCTGCACACTAGAAAGGCTACACAAGGTGCTCTGTGGTAAATGAGAGGGATAGCTGGCTGCTCCCAAAATCTCAAAGACTTTACACCCTGTTCTAGGAGAAAAAGCCCTAGTCAAGCCTTGTTCTGAAACCATCCAAAATGGCCACCAGACTGCGAGGCTCCAGGGCCAAGTTCTAACATCAGAAAACGACGAACAAAGTGGGGCAAACCGACGGCAGCAAAAATGACACCAAGTTTAGGATTTTTATTGTTTTAAATTGCTTGTTACCTGGCGGCGATATGTTGCCGGTCGCGGCTGCATTTAATGAACGGGCTTTTTCGGCCTACTCCATCCCGGATTTTCTCTAATTGGAACGCTACAGGGCCATAAATTAGAGCCACTTCTCCTCTTTACTCTGCCAGTACCTGCTGCCTAAATGTAAGCAAAAACTCCGACATTTATTTCTTGGGGAGCGACAGTAAAAGATTCACAAATCTTCCCCTGTTGATATTATATTTCTCCTCAGGACGACCAACTGCGTGAGCTTATTTCCATTTTCCCTCTACCTATTATTCCTTGTAATGGCATTTCTTAAATTTTAAATTAGCTTTGAAGAATCAAATAATTGAATTCCTGCTGTTTTGTGTATACAGAGGGTGACAGCAGCTAATGTGATAATTTAAACTGTGAATGAGTCTTCACTTTGTGTTCATTAATTACAGCTAATTACGGAATTATAAACCTTCTTGGTTAGGCGCTCTTATGTATTCAGGAGGCATGTTGGGCCCTCCAGCTGCTATGAAATTGGCTAATGTGCAGAACTTCAGGCAGGCTATGGGAGATCGGCGCCCACCTGACGGAGATTTTCCTGCCCCGATGGGAAAATGAGGCTTTTGTCAACAATGGAACGAAAAGCCTTGGGACCCTTTTCCAGGAGTGGTGGAAACTTTCATAGCTTAAAAGGCAAGACTAGACCATAGAAGAAACCTGAAAATACAATTTCCCAAACTAACATGCTGCTTCCCTGGCGGTCAATGACTGAAAAATGTAAATCCTAAATCTAGCGTGTAGGCAGGTGCCGTTTACACTGCAGGTGGCGCTCAATCGCAGCTGCAATGCAGAGGCACTGGAAGTCATGGGGAACTGGGTTCCTCTATGGTTTCCTGAGGCAGCAATCTAATTGGATGCTAGCCTCCCATGTGACTGGCGGCCATCTTAGGTGTTGCAGAGTCTATTTAAGACCCTGGCCCCTGGGTTTGGCATGTTTTATGCAAGTGGATAGTGCAGGGAATGTGACAGTATTAGCGATAGGGAAGGGAAAGTGTAGGGTCACAGCTCTCTGGCTACCTGATTGGCACACAATGGCCAGACCGCATTCTGTTCCCTCCCAACAGATGCTGTTGGATGGGCTGAAACCTGCTTCTTTACGTTCCTGGGTTGGTCAGTGTCATCCTAACAACATCATGGGCCCCTGGGCAAAGTAGTGCACTGGGGCCCCTACCAGTCTGCATTAGATGTCCCCATACATTAGGTTCCCCTATCAGTGTCACTATAGATCAGAGGTCCCCATTACAGTGCTCCCATACATCAGTTGTCCCCACCACAATTCCCCCCCCCCGACCCCTTGTACACTCAGATCACAAATGCTGTTCCCACTGGTGCGGAGACTGATCTGAGTTCTCAGTGCCAGCTCTCTTCCGCCCCCTGCAGGAGGGAGGAGAAAGCTGAATCCTCTCTTGCAGACACCGGCTACTGCTCCTAAAAGGAGTGACACTGCAGTTAATCCTGTCAAAGAGGAGCACGCCGCACGCCCCCCCTATCCTGGCCCTGATAATGGGGCCCCCAGGCAGTGCCCATTCATCAAGATGACCCTGGGCTGAGTCGCTGTCCCAGCCAGTTGGTTGTGAACTGTTGCTGTATTACTTCAATACAAGTCTTCCATTGCACCTGTGTGAATTATTGCCGCGGCAGCCCACCTACAAGCTAAACAGGTGGAAATTTCAGAGGATCAAACTTTTATTTCTAAATTGCAAAGCCATCAAAGACCCAAAATGAAGACTATAGTCAACCGTAAGGAGGTTGTCCGTTGTAGAAGAACCCAGATAGCTTTGGAAGACATTGTTGTATTTTTATACAAAGAACAATGGTGTCAGTGGGAAGTTATCTGAAGAAGAAATTGCTCAAGTAACTCCCAGCAACCTCTGGAGGAACTTTAGAGTTCCATGGAACCCTGGTCGAAAAACCCGGCAATAGAGACCAACTTGGGGTCTTACCTGGAAAATCAGTCTTGGCAAACTTAAAGCGCAACTCCACTTTTGTTGAGAGATTCCCCTCTGGGTGATCTCTATACATTGCAAGGATTAACAACCTTTGTTGCAGAGTCCTACCTTTTGTTATTCTGAAGGAATCCATGTTTGTTTGTCTGTGCCAAGTGTGTCTAATGGGAGTGGTTTCATAATTATCAGTGAGCTGTGGCAGCTGCAGAACACTAATGAGGAAATCTGCTGGGCCTGCATCTCTTTAGACATGTCCCTATTGGAGATCTCACTAAGATCGAAATTTTTGTTGCAGAGGATGCCTGAAATCTGACTTTTTTTTTTCTTTAGGCATACTTCTGTGAAAATTGGTGAGCCAATCGTACAAGCAAGAAATTATGTTCCTGGGGAGTGGTCAGTACACATTCTGTGTACAGAACTCCATGTGTAGCCATATTGCATTCAATTTTATAGAAAATTACAGTGGATGCAGATTGTAAAGGTCATTTTTAATAACATTCAATTACAATATGACTTGTATCGCAATTGTACACACTATGTATTTCTTTTTCTTTATTGGCCAATTTTTTTTCCCACGAAAGTTGAGTTACCCTTTAAGAGAGGACAATCAGGTCATTGCTCAAGAAACCCCTAGCAACTTCTGGAGGAAACCTAGGATTCCATGTAACCCTGGTTGAGAAACCCTGCATTTCAGACTAACCTGGGGTCCTACCTGGAAAACCAGTCTCGGCAAACTTAAACCAACTTGTCATTGAAAATTGGCCATTGTACTAGGAACTCCAGGTAACCACTTGAGGAACCCTAGAATTCCATGCACTTGAGACTAACCTGGGGTCCTACCTGGAAAACCAGTCTCGGCAAATGTAAGACACCAACTGGTCATGGAAAATTGGCCATTGTACTAGGAACCCCAGGTAACCACTGGAGGAACCCTAGAATTCCATGCACTTGAGACTAACCTGGGGTCCTACCTGGAAAACCAGTCTCGGCAAACGTAAGACACCAACTGGTCATGGAAAATGGGTCATTGCTCTAGGAACCCCAGGTAACCACTTGAGGAACCCTAGAATTCCATGCACTTGAGACTAACCTGGGGTCCTACCTGGAAAACCAGTCTCAGCAAACGTAAGACACCAACTTGTCATTGAAAATTGGCTATTGTACTAGAAACTCCAGGTAACCACTTGAGGAACCCTAGAATTCCATGCACTTGAGACCAACCTGGGGTCCTACCTGAAAAAACAGTTTCAGCAAACGTAAGACACCAACTGGTCATGGGAAATGGGTCATTGCTCTAGGAACCCCAGGTAACCACTGGAGGAACCCTAGGATTCCATTGAACCCTGGCTCAGACACCGTGCACTTGAGACTAACCTGGGGCCCTACCTGGAAAACCTGTCTCAGCAAACTAGAGGACACCAACAGGTCCTTGAAAATTGGTCAGTGCTCTAGGAACCCCAGGTAACCTCTGGAGGAACCCTAGGATTCAATGGAATCCTGGTTTGGAAACACTGCAATAAAGACTAAACTGGGGCCCTACCTGTAAAACCAGTCTCCGCAAACTTAAGAGGACACCAAATAGGTCAATGCCAATTGGCCATTCTCTGCTGCAGTACCAGTTTGCAGAGCTCACCGCACCTGAAAGCCATCTAAGAAAAAGTATAGAAGCTGAAACATTACCAACAATTTTTTTTCCCCCCTAAGCGTTTCTGAAAGTAGGACATCGCTTTTTAATTTAGATCTCAAATGATCCATTTAGACCAAACTTTTTGCTTTAAACTTCAATTAACAAATTTTGATTTCCAGCCATCTTGGCACATAATTGAAACAGCAAGACTGGGAGGCCAGTGAAAAAATAAAAAATTCCATCAAAGCGGTCATCCAACCACCCCCCATTCCTCTAATCAAGGGTTAATTTAGCAGCTCAGCGCTTCATCTGGCTTAATATCTCTTCCGACTAATTAAATGTGTCTAATAACGCCAGCGTCTTTGTTCTTCCTCGTCTTTGTCTTACACCCTTCACATCTCATCTCCACCACGAACACACCATCAGCGCTCTCTTGACAAGCAAAATCCATCCCTAAAATTAAAACATTCCTGACCTATCGGCGCTGACAAGGCAGGCGAGCTGCGCGGTGCCCGAGCTTCGTGACGAAGATGACACATTTGTTTTTAATTTCAAAAGAGATTCACGGAGAGGGATCTGACCCCGTCAATCAGACCCGATGACAAGTTTAATCATCGCTGCCCCACAAAAATCACCACTAAATAGGAATGCAAATAACCGATGGCACAGCTCTTATAAATGCTAATCAAGACACGGTAATCAAGTGACAATTTCGCTGATCTGTCCTCTTCACGAGTCACTCAGCGCTCTACCTTTGTATGAAGTGAACCAAGAGGAGAATTGTCGTCGGTTTCAATCCTTTTCTTTTCGGCGAAAAAAAAAAAAAAAACGCTGCGCACAATGCAGTAGCTATTATACGGTTTATAAGAATGGAATTATTCTGCAGCTTCCGCACGTTAAGGTGACCCATTTAGCAGGTGACTGCTTTGTGTTGGGGGTCTTTGCAGCTTTTGAGGAGAAAAAGTTTCTAGGGGTCAAGGACAAATTGATGAGGTATTAGGAAGTCAAACCCATGAGTTGGACAAAAAAAATTGTAAAGGCTCATTTACAATTGCTTTGACTTTAACACATTAAAGCGCCTACTGCTTCAACATTTTTTTTGATCACATTTATCCATCTCATTTGTGCCCCCGTTTCAGCTGAGCCCCAAGCTCACCCGTTGCCCCCGTTGCAGCTGAGCCCCAAGCTCACCCGTTGCCCCCGTTGCAGCTGAGCCCCAAGCTCACCCGTTGCCCCCGTTGCAGCTGAGCCCCAAGCTCACCCGTTGCCCCCGTTGCAGCAGAGCCCCAAGCTCACCCGTTGCCCCCGTTGCAGCAGAGCCCAAGCTCACCCGTTGCCCCCGTTGCAGCAGAGCCCCAAGCTCACCCGTTGCCCCCGTTGCAGCAGAGCCCCAAGCTCACCCGTTGCCCCCGTTGCAGCAGAGCCCCAAGCTCACCCGTTGCCCCCGTTGCAGCAGAGCCAAGCTCACCCGTTGCCCCCGTTGCAGCAGAGCCCCAAGCTCACCCGTTGCCCCCGTTGCAGCAGAGCCCCAAGCTCACCCGTTGCCCCCGTTGCAGCAGAGAGAGCCCCAAGCTCACCCGTTGCCCCCGTTGCAGCAGAGCCCCAAGCTCACCCGTTGCCCCCGTTGCAGCCCCAGAGCCCCAAGCTCACCCGTTGCCCCCGTTGCAGCAGAGCCCCAAGCTCACCCGTTGCCCCCGTTGCAGCAGAGCCCCAAGCTCACCCGTTGCCCCCGTTGCAGCAGAGCCCCAAGCTCACCCGTTGCCCCCGTTGCAGCAGAGCCCCAAGCTCACCCGTTGCCCCCGTTGCAGCAGAGCCCCAAGCTCACCCGTTGCCCCCGTTGCAGCAGAGCCCCACGCTCACCCGTTGCCCCCGTTGCAGCAGAGCCCCAATCTCACCCGTTGCCCCCGTTTCAGCAGAGCCCCAAGCTCACCCGTTGCCCCCGTTGCAGCAGAGCCCCAAGCTCACCCGTTGCCCCCGTTGCAGCAGAGCCCCAAGCTCACCCGTTGCCCCCGTTGCAGCAGAGCCCCAAGCTCAACCGTTGCCCCCGTTGCAGCAGAGCCCCAAGCTCACCCGTTGCCCCCGTTGCAGCAGAGCCCCAAGCTCACCCGTTGCCCCCGTTGCAGCAGAGCCCCACGCTCACCCGTTTCCCCCGTTGCAGCAGAGCCCCAAGCTCACCCGTTGCCCCCGTTGCAGCAGAGCCCCAAGCTCACCCGTTGCCCCCGTTGCAGCAGAGCCCCAAGCTCACCCGTTGCCCCCGTTTCAGCAGAGCCCCAAGCTCACCCGTTGCCCCCGTTGCAGCAGAGCCCCAAGCTCACCAGTTGCCCCCGTTGCAGCAGAGCCCCAAGCTCACCCGTTGCCCCCGTTGCAGCAGAGCCCCAAGCTCACCCGTTGCCCCCGTTGCAGCAGAGCCCCAAGCTCACCCGTTGCCCCCGTTGCAGCAGAGCCCCAAGCTCACCCGTTGCCCCCGTTTCAGCAGAGCCCCAAGCTCACCCGTTGCCCCCGTTGCAGCAGAGCCCCAAGCTCACCCGTTGCCCCCGTTTCAGCAGAGCCCCAAGCTCACCCGTTGCCCCCGTTGCAGCAGAGCCCCAAGCTCACCCGTTGCCCCCGTTTCAGCAGAGCCCCAAGCTCACCCGTTGCCCCCGTTTCAGCAGAGCCCCAAGCTCACCCGTTGCCCCCGTTGCAGCAGTGCCCCAAGCTCACCCGTTGCCCCCGTTGCAGCAGAGCCCCAAGCTCACCCGTTGCCCCCGTTGCAGCAGAGCCCCAAGCTCACCCGTTGCCCCCGTTGCAGCAGAGCCCCAAGCTCACCCGTTGCCCCCGTTGCAGCAGAGCCCCAAGCTCACCCGTTGCCCCCGTTGCAGCAGAGCCCCAAGCTCACCCGTTGCCCCCGTTTCAGCAGAGCCCCAAGCTCACCCGTTGCCCCCGTTCCAGCAGAGCCCCAAGCTCACCCGTTGCCCCCGTTTCAGCAGAGCCCCAAGCTCACCCGTTGCCCCCGTTGCAGCAGAGCCCCAAGCTCACCCGTTGCCCCCGTTTCAGCAGAGCCCCAAGCTCACCCGTTGCCCCCGTTTCAGCAGAGCCCCAGCTCACCCGTTGCCCCCGTTTCAGCAGAGCCCCAAGCTCACCCGTTGCCCCCGTTGCAGCAGAGCCCCAAGCTCACCCGTTGCCCCCGTTTCAGCAGAGCCCCAAGCTCAGCAGAGCCCCAAGCTCACCCGTTGCCCCCGTTTCAGCAGAGCCCCAAGCTCACCCGTTGCCCCCGTTTCAGCAGAGCCCCAAGCTCACCCGTTGCCCCCGTTGCAGCAGAGCCCCAAGCTCACCCGTTGCCCCCGTTCAGCAGAGCCCCAGCTCACCCGTTGCCCCCGTTGCAGCAGAGCCCCAAGCTCACCCGTTGCCCCCGTTTCAGCAGAGCCCCAGCTCACCCGTTGCCCCCGTTTCAGCAGAGCCCCAGCTCACCCGTTGCCCCCTTTCAGCAGAGCCCCAGCTCACCCGTTGCCCCCGTTTCAGCAGAGCCCCAAGCTCACCCGTTGCCCCCGTTTCAGCAGAGCCCCCAGCTCACCCGTTGCCCCCCGTTCAGCTGAGCCCCAGCTCACCCGTTGCCCCTTAAGCAGATCCCTAGCTCATTCGTTGCCCCTTAAGCAGATCCCCAGCTCATTAATACGCTCGTTTTGCAGCTCCCCTGCTCAGTAGTAACCCCCAGATCTACTGATCCCCAGCTCATTAGTACCCTCATTTTGCAGCTCCCCTGCTTAGTAGTAACCCTCAGCTCTCAACTTAGTAAACCCCCAAGTTATTCTGATCCTCCTCTCTGCAGTCACCGCTCAGCTCCTGCTATATTGCACCCAAGCTACACATCACGTGTGACATCTTCTAGTTTCTCCTGCTCTGGTCCCCAGCTCTGCTGATCCTCTGACAATCAGTTCTCGCTCCAGTCCCGTTAACCTTCCACGATATCGTTCCCATGTTGCACCCTGTGTGTGTGCCATCTCCTAGTTGCTCCACTCCAGTCCCCGCTCACTTTTCTGCTGCACACCAGATGTGATGTCTGCACCAGACACTCCCAGAACATATACACATGAACCGGAAGTGACTGCTGATCACGTCTTTCTGGTTTCTTTTTGGTTTCCCAGTGCATCCTGGGATCCCATACCTCCAAAACAAAGCCAACTCTAAATAAAAGCTTTTTAAAAGCTCCAGGTGCAGCTTAGCAAGTGTTGTCAGACTTCTATGGAGGCTTTGGAGATGCATTGAAGCACCAAGAAAGCGACATGGGGTATCATTTGTGAAGCAAACAAAATGTGTGAACACTAAGGTAACAATTTTATTAGCCGACAGGGTCTTTGATTGGCAGAGTGCTTTAAAAAAAAAAAAAAAAAAAGTGTACAACGCCATATTTTGAAGTGTAAACTAGCTCTAAAAGCTAACAAATTGTAATAGTTGTGTGAGAAAATCTATCCCTGGTTCCTATTAGACACATTATATACAATTCTTTTGAGCCAGAGCCATTTGTTTTTTTTTATTCCAACCAGGTGGCACGCTAGACCACTTTTCACATGTTTTCCAGGTGTAGCACCCTCAGAGTGGTGTAAATGTATTTACCGTATGTCCCCTGTAATCAGTGGAGCAGGGGTTCAATTTTATGAAAATAGAGGGGGGGGGGGTTTGGGACTTTAAATGAAGCACCCATAGGTGCTTCCATCCCGGTTACTAGATATAAAAGAAAAAGGGTTTGGGACTTTAATTGAAGCATCTGAATAGTGGAGGTGGGTTACAGAGTAAAAAGTTTATTCAATAACATTGATCCAAAGACTTTAACCCATTGTTGATTTCTTATATATATACTAATGGAATGTACATAGGGCCTGAGCATGATAAATTGAAGGATGCATGCATAATAACACGTTCCAAGAAGTAGATATACAAGTACATATGGCCTACTAATGCCACTGGCAGCATGCCCAAGTACTGGCACATGCGCCCACATGGTACATATGCATCCACCAGATGCTGTATAGACAATGTCAGAGTCTAGTAGTACTAAAGGAGTAAAATTGATCCGTAAAAGTATTGCTGTGGCATCAAATAAAGCTCGACACGTTTCATGGGTAATTCCCATTCATCAGGAGCGCATGCGACAGACCTTCCTATGAAATATCTGTAAAAAAATATATACATTTATTGTGAAAAATATATATTTATATATTGAGCCATGCTCTAGAAGGAATTCGTCAAAAATAATATTATATGTATCGATGGTTAACCCACCACACTCACCAACCCAGACATGCAAATGCAGCGCAGGGACGGTTGCGCAGGGCCAGCCAAGAACATGACCATCGCGGGAGCTGAAGCGACATAATACAGGAAGGCAGCATCGGACAGTGTGGAACGTGCAGGGTATAACTCCATAGACTAGGAAATGGTGTAGATCTCATAAAGTGGGGACATCTGGGAACAAAATATTAAATGTGTGTGTGGATATGGCAAAACTGTGTTTTGTATGGTATAATTTAATAGTGAGTCTAGTGCAACTCCATGAGAAATAATAGTGAAAGTGAGGGTAGTGCCTTATACATACAAAGATCTGTGTCTAATGGGGCTTGACAGTAAAATAACATGTAAGATGCTTGATAAAGCCAGGTAAGGGACAAAAAACAATTATTCAGAATTAAACACTAACACACCAAAGAAAAGGGGGGGCAGGGGGGGGGATCTGAACTATAAAGGTAGCTTACCTCAATGCTGCTTCGAAGCGCTACCAGCAGTTGGTTAAAGCTGGTGCGCCATAACCCCCAGACGGAGACTAGTCAAAAAGACCGCTCACTAAAATGGGGATAATATATATATATATATACCGCCAACACCACGCTGGTGAACCAATGGTGGAAGAGAGACCGCACCTAAACCGAGTAACCACTCAGGAATGGCGCGGAAGTCACCCCATAGGAACACAAGATGTTGTGGCTGAACGCCGGCGTGATGACGTCATAACTGACATCACATGCACGGTGCATAGGCCGTCACACAGAAGGCGTGACAAGCGTGGTGCCGATGCACGAAGGGGCACCTGCCCGATTCTCCGAGCATCAGAAGATGCAAGGGGAGGGTCCAATAGGCGCATCGCAGCTCCTGCGATGAAGAGAGACCGCAGCAACGCCCCAGCCCCAGTCATCCATACACGGCACAGAGCTGACCAGGCAAATGCAGTGCTTGGGACATCTAGATAGAAACAATCCCTGTGGGAGCATGAAATCAGTACAGGGAACGCTGCATGTAAGCAAGTGGGGTTCAATGTTAAGGCCTGCTCAGTATCAGGCTGCTGCTCCGATTGCTCCCACCTGTATTCTACAATTCGTGTGGGAGCAAGAACAGAGTAAGCACCCTGAATATTTATGGAACGCCAACCAAAGCCTAGGGAGCTGTGCCCAGAAGGTGATGAAGAGCCAATAGCCTGAGGTGCAGAGTTCCTGGGTCCAGTCCTGCTGGAGGAGACCCCCCTGTGCTCTGCCCTTGAGGCAGGATTTCTGAAGGTGCTATCTAGAAGACATTGAGGTCCCAGCTGTGGCTCTAGGTGGGGGGGGGGCTATCTTTTCACAAAAGTTAAGTCCTGAAATTTGTTTGGCTGGGGAGAAGCTCACTGGAGAGTACAAGAAATAAGTTGGGGTGTCCAGCTGGCCTATGGTGGTGCAAGTTTTTCTCCCTCACTGTGAAGCGTGCCCAGTGGATATTGGAAGGACACAACTGATGATCTTTCGGCTGAGTAAATTACCCCATGCTGGACGTTAATGCAGGGGGGGGGGGGGCAACAGGGCAATTGCCCCCCCCCCCCCCTGAAATAGTAGCACTGACATCTCAGATTCTCACAAGTTCTGCAGCTGCCGCTGCCTCTGCTGAGTCTCTCACATCCATCAGCGGCACAGAGAGAGAGACTCAACTAAGAATACGAGGAGCAACAGGTGGGTGGAGCCTCTTCCCTGCACTCGTTGCTAACAACTGGGCAGCCTGGCGTCTAGCAACGAGCGACGTCAGTGAGTCACGGCGGACTCGAGTCTCACTCTGAGCCGACGTGACTCACTGTAACACGAGTTCTATGTTCCAATGAAACCCCCAAAAAAGACCCATAGATTGTTCCGTTGAGCCAGTGAGAGTGAAGAAAATGCCATGAGCCTAGCTGTGCGTCTCCTAACTGGAGGAATAAGGCTAAGTTCACCAGGTCTCTAGGGGATGCACTGCACAGGCATCAACTGCATTGCTATACAAATTGTTTACAAAACCCAATAGCTCAAGCTGCATTACACAACTGAAGCGAGACCATAAAAGATAAGGATTTAACGTTTGATTTGGGACAGAGCAGAAAAAGTTTGAGATGTGAACAAATATTTCAAATGGCAAAAAAAAAAAAAAAGGAAGCTGCAATGTAGAGGACCGTGCAGGAGAGTAAAGCAGGGAATTTTGATGAGGATAAAGAAAACATACCAGATCCACAAAGATATGAAAAAGAAAGATCACTGGAGAAAGTTCTCAGTTTGAAGTGCCGCCGTCTTGTAATCTTTTGAACTTTTGTTGATGTTCACATCTATCAGGGTGTAGCTCTGTTTGCGCTTTTACCAAGAAAGCGCTCAGGACAACTTGTCTTTGGAGACACAGGAACCTGGGGGGTCACCTTCGTCAGCCCCCACAATTTAAGAGAAAGTGTTAATATAAAACAAATTTAAGCAAAATTAATAAAAAAAAAAAAAAAAGTTTGTAGCGTCCGTGTGCTCGAGCACAGAAGCAAATGCAAACCGCGCCCGCATATGTAGACGGAGTTGAAATCCCACAGGTGAAGCATCACCACGTGCGTCAGAGCGAGAGCAACAATTCTAGCACTAGACCTCCAACTGTAACCTGTAAAAATAATTAAAGCGTTGCCTGTGGAGATTTTTAAGTACTGAAGTTTGGCACCATTCCACAAGTGTGCGCAATTTTAAAGTGTGACATGTTGGGTATCTATTTACTCGACGTAACATCTTTCACATTATATAACAAAAATTGGGCTAGCTTTACGGTTTTAACGCTGATTGCTCAGCTCTCCACTCTGCTCCTCCAGCGCTCACGGAAGCCCCAGGGGTGGACAGAGGGGGGGAAGCTGCCCTGGGCCCAGAGGGGGGGAAGCTGCCCTGGGCCCAGAGGGGGGGAAGCTGCCCTGGGCCCAGAGGGGGGGAAGCTGCCCTGGGCCCAGAGGGGGGGAAGCTGCCCTGGGCCCAGAGGGGGGGAAGCTGCCCTGGGCCCAGAGGGGGGGAAGCTGCCCTGGGCCCAGAAGGGGGAAGCTGCCCTGGGCCCAGAAGGGGGAAGCTGCCCTGGGCACAGAAGGGGGAAGCTGCCCTGGGCACAGAAGCAAAGAATAAATGCAGGGTGGTACACCCATTCTACAGCATGTATTAACAGAGGGGCAAAATCTAGGAGCCTTTCCCTGGGCACTGGTCGACCCTGTCCTGGTACTGTCTCAGCCATGTGCTGAAATGCAGAGCCAATCAGGCAGTGGGGTGGATCCTGCGAATATTGTCAGGATCCTTCCCAAGAATTGAGTGATTACATGACCGCTGATTGCTCAGCTCTCGCTCCACTCTGCTCCTCCAGTGCTCACAGAAGCACCAGGCTGGGGACCAGGGCCTGGATAAGGGGTGGGCAGAAGGGGAATCTGCCCTGCCCTTGGCACAGAGAAGCAAAGGGGCAAAGAATAGATGCAGGGTAGAACACCCATTCTATGACATGTATTAACAGAGGGGGGAGCCTTTCCCTGGAGGACCCTGTCCTGGTACGGTCTCAGCCATGTTGGCAGAGCCAATCAGGCAGTGTGGGTGGATCCTGCCAATAATGTTGTGATCCTTCCCAAGACTGAGAATGGAGTGATCACTTGACCACCGATTGCTCAGCTCTCACTCTGCTCCTCCTGCGCTCATGAAAGCAACAGGCTGGGGATTGGGCGGGCACGGCGCTCAACCCAGAGCTGGGACAAGGGGTGGGCAGAAGGGGAAGCTGCCCGGGGCGCAGAGAAGCAAAGGGGCAAAGAATAGATGCAGGATGGTACACCCATTCTATGGAATGTATTGGGAGGGGGGGAAATTTAGGAGCCTTGCTTTGAGTGACCCTGTCCTGGTACTGTCTCAGCCATGTGCTGTAAGGCAGAGCCAATCAGGCAGTGGGGGTGGATTCCGACAATATTGTTGGGATCCTTTTCAAGTCTGGGACGGCTCTGGCCTTCTAGGTAGCAGGTAGAAGCTTGATGAAAAAAAAAAGCTTTGGCCATACTTTAAATACAGGTCCCCCCCCCGGGGGTGGTGCAAGGATTTGACACCCCAGGCAAAACCTAATTTTGCCACCCCCCTATTGGCTCCACCCCCCTTTGCCCTGCCCATGCATACCCCACCTTTTTAATGAAGCGCCCATTGCTTGCTTCCATTCATTCCGGGACACAGACAGTCCTCTACCACGCCTCTGACACTGAACAGAGCGGCGCCTGCCTGCTGATGCTGAGACTTAGCTGCTTTCTGCAGAGACACGAGTGTAGGAACAGTGGCCGGGCGCCCTAGGCAGCTGCCTAGTGGTAGCACTGGCCCTGGGTACCCCATATACTAACCAGAGGTGTATGGAAATTCTGACCATGCAGGCAGCCCAAACTAGCACAGCATGGTAATATTAGACGTTCTAGCAGCGCTGGGGTCTTGGCTTCAGTTTCTACGAAGACCACCATTAAAATGCGCTACAAAAAAGAATGCAGCCAGAGCATTAATAGACATGAGCTCCCTATATACAACGCCTAGTGACACAAACATGCAATATACAAGTCCTATGGGCTAGACACTGCCCCCCAATTACATCACTATACATATCCTGACCCTCTATAATTACCTCTGAATACATTATGGATGAAGGCTCGGCTTTAAAAGCGCTGCACATGACGGCCAAGACAGATAACTCCACTGCATGGGAACGTGCGGCACTGCACAGAACGGGGTCACATCACAGCGTTCAGCACCATTAACATCTGTCATCACCGAAGGGATCATCTCACTCAGCGCATGACGGGTTTTCTTAAAGGCATTAACGGCTCGATCACATCTAATTGCCGGGCGGTAAATGGTTAAAATAACTCATAGTCCATGGATTGGTAATTTCCCCCCGGTGTCATGTATGTGGCTTGCACTGTAGAATACACGACAAACAACATACACTGCATAATACATGAGCGGCTCAGCCATATAGGAAAAATAACACACAATAGTAACACCAAGTACGATACATGAGGTCTATACTGCAATGCGGGCAATTAGATACTAAAGAGCAAAAAAAAAATGAAAAACTGCGATAAACAATAAATGAAAAATGAAGCAGCGATTTAGTGCAACACAATCAAAATAAGAAAATAAGCAGCGCTAATGTGAAGACCAAATATAGTCAAATAAATGATTCAAAAAGTCCACAGTTGTGTAATAAAGTGAATAACCAACGTCAGTGTCCATCCCCCCTCACCAATGAAAATAATGAGAGTCCACCAACTATAGAAACTGCTTACCGGTTCCAAATGACCCCTTATTACAGGGGGGGGGGGGGGGGGGTTGATAGGCCCCCTGCTGGGTTGCAAAGACACAGGCATCTTTCTCTACGTCACTCCATTTCTCCCAATGATGATTAAGGGATTCGGTAAGGATAGGACACCGGAAAAAAAAAAACCAAAAGCCTCCAAAATAGTATAAAAATCCTTGGGTTTATTAAGTAAAAACTCTTCTTTACAGCAATAAAAGCCTGAAGTTTGGTGTGTTGCCCGGTACACAAACGACACAAAAAAAAAAGAAGGGGGTGGTGACATCAGCGTGTCGCTCCGCCCTACACGTGTCGTCACAAATGACATCGTCCTGGTGATGCCAAATACTCAGATTAAGACCAACGTATCTCATACCTCAGTGGTCATCAACCCTGTCCTCAGGGCCCACTAACAGGCCAGGTTTGATGTATTACCTTGGGGGAGATGCAGACTAGAATTCTACAATCACTGAGCAGCAAATGCTATCACCTGTGATGTACCGTATTCATCGGCGTATAGCACGCACTTTTTCCCCCTTAAAATCGGGGGAAAGTCGTGGGTGCGTGTTCTACGCCGATCCCCACTGTCTGTGACCCAAAAAATTGCGAGCGCCGCCGAAAAATAGCGAGCGCCGCCTGAAAAAGACCAAGCCGACTGCTCGGCTCCGCTCGCAGTCCCGCCTCCCTACTGTTTCTGCAGCGAGCGCTGCCGAAAAAGACAGAGCCGACTGTACTGTGTACTCGACTCGGCTCCGTTCACAGTCCTGCCCAGCAGGGAGGCGGGACTGCGAGCGGAGCCGAGCAGTCGGCTGTCATTTTCTGCGGCGCTCTGTCTTTTTCGGTTGTCTCGGCGGCTGGATATTTAAACGTGGGCAGGGCTGCAAATGACACTGGCAAGCTGCCAATTACACTGGGCAAGGCTGCAAACGGCGCTGGGCAAGGCTGCAAATGACACTGGCAAGCTGCAAATGATGGACAAGGCTGCAGATGCACACTGATGAGGCTGCATTTATGGGCATTTAAAAGTTTTAAAAAGGTTTTTTTTTCCCTTAAACTTCCCTCCTAAAACTTTTTTTCCCTAAAATGCCCTCTAAACTTGGGGTGCGTGTTTATACGCTGATAAATACGGTATTTCAATTATCTTGCAAACCTGGCCTGTTAGTGGGCCCTGAGGACAGGGTTTATGACCACTGCCATACCTCATAGGTGTAATCCCCATCACCAGCTATTAACCCGCGATAGGCCTATCCCTGGGATTGGTCCCACACCCCCTACAGGTAAATGGGCTGGGGTAACCACTTAAAGAACCAAGCCTATTTTTGACACTTGTTTACAAGTTAAAATAATTTTGTTTTGCTAGAAAATTACTTAACCCCCCAAACATGATTTTTTTTTTTCAGACACCCTAGAGTAGTGGTCCCCAACCTTTTTGGTACCGGCTGGGTGGAAGAAATTTGTGCCAAGGCCCGTGGGGGGGGGGGGGGTACGCACATTCGGGGGGGGTAAAATTTTGCGGGCAATTTATCGGGGCAATAGCTGGTGTTCTGCTGTTGGTACTTCAATCACGCCACCATGGTTGGTATGGTGTCAGAATGATTGATTTACATTGTAATATAAATTAAATAGTTCAACTCCCCATAATGCAGAATCAGTGGGAGCCCTGAGTGTCACTTTCCACGTGGCCTGCCACCAGATGAGGAATGTCACTTGCCACGCTGCCTGCCACCAGATGAGAAATGCCACTTGCCACGCTGCCTGCCACCAGATGAGGAATGCCACTTGCCACGCTGCCTGCCACCAGATGAGGAATGCCACTTGCCACGCTGCCTGCCACCAGATGAGAAATGCCACTTGCCACGCTGCCTGCCACCAGATGAGAAATGCCACTTGCCACGCTGCCTGCCACCAGATGAGAAATGCCACTTGCCACGCTGCCTGCCACCAGATGAGTAATGCCACTTGCCACGCTGCCTGCCACCAGATGAGAAATGCCACTTGCCACGCTGCCTGCCACCAGATGAGAAATGCCACTTGCCACACTGCCTGCCACCAGATGAGAAATGCCACTTGCCACGCTGCCTGCCACCAGATGAGAAATGCCACTTGCCACGCTGCCTGCCACCAGATGAGAAATGCCAATTGCCACGCTGCCTGCCACCAGATGAGAAATGCCACTTGCCACGCTGCCTGCCACCAGATGAGAAATGCCACTTGCCACGCTGCCTGCCACCAGATGAGAAATGCCACTTGCCACGCTGCCTGCCACCAGATAAGAAATGCCACGCTGCCTGCCACCAGATGAGGAATGCCACTTGCCACGCTGCCTGTCACCAGACAAATGCCACGCTTGCCTGCCAGATAAGGAATGCCACTTGCCACGTCACCTGCCTGTGCCACCAGATGAGGAATGCCACTTGCCACGCTTGCCTGTGCCACCAGATGAGGAATGCCACTTGCCACGCTTGCCTGCCACCAGATGAGGAATGCCACTTGCCACGCTTGCCTGCCACCAGATGAGGAATGCCACTTGCCACGCTTGCCTGCCACCAGATGAGGAATGCCACTTGCCATGTCACCTGCCTGTGCCACCAGATGAGGAATGCCACTTGCCATGTCACCTGCCTGTGCCACCAGATGAGGAATGCCACTTGCCATGTCACCTGCCTGTGCCACCAGATGAGGAATGCCACATCTGCCAGTGCCACCAGATGAGGCTTGTCACTGCATTGGTGACACTGGGTTAGTGGTCTTTCTTCAGTGAGGAGAGCAGAGATGCGGGGCGGTGAGAGATGATATCATCTCTCTGCTCCCCGCCGCACCTCCGACATTCTTTATGCTGTGAGGGCGGAAGAGCGGTAAAACTAGGCGGGCAGGGAGAGATGATGTCATCTCTTTGCTCCCCGCCGCACCGCCGACATTCCGCACGCTGTGAGGGCGGAAGAACGGTGATGCTAGGCGGGCGGATGTCATCTCCGCTCGCCAGCCCGCTTGTCTTATTCGCCTGCCGGCTTTCCTCTCTGATCCATCGGTGCCTTACAGCCCCCGCCGCGGCCCGGCTGCAAAGACGCTACGGCCCAGTAGTGGGCCGCGGCCCGGGGGTTGATGACCCCTGCCCTAGAGAATAAAATGGAGATCGTTGCAATACTTTATGTCACACCGTATTTGCACAGCGGTCTTCCAAACGCAATTTTACACTTTTAAATAAAAAAAAATAAAAACACAGTAAAAAGTTAGCCCAATTTTTTTCTAGATTGCGAAAGATAATGTTACGCCGAGTAAATTGATACCAAACATGTCACGCTTCAAAATTGCGCCCGCTAGTGGAATGGCGACAAACTTTGGCACTTAAAAATCTCCATAGGCGAAGTTTAAAAATATCTTCAGGTTACCATTTAGAGTTACAGAGGAGATCTAGTGCTAGAATTATTGTTCTCGTTTTAACGATCGCGGCAATACCTCACATGTGTGGTTTGAACACAGTTTTAATATGTGGGCACGACTTATGCGTTCGCTTCTGCGCGCAAGCTCGGAGGGGCGGGGCACTTTAAAATGTATTTTATTTTTTCTTATTTATTTTACTTTTACACTGTCCCTTTAAAAAAGTATTTTTTGGATCACTTTTGTTCCTATTACAAGGAATGTAAACATCCCTTTAATAAGGGGGCCCCCAGCTCCCAGCCCCCCACCCTAAGTGAATGAGAATGGGGTACATCGTACCCCTACCCATTCACCTGGGAAAAAAAGTGTCAATAAAATAAAAAAACCAAACACTACACAGGTTTTTAAAGTCATTTATCAGGCAGCTCCGGGGGTCTCTTCCAACTTCTCCACTCTGTCCGGCCTCTTCTCTGCGCTCTCCGCTATCTTCTGCTCTTTTTCTAGCGGTTGTGGTCTTCTCCATCGTCTTCTTCCCTCCGATGTGGACTCAACGCTCTCTCCCACTGTAATGCCGCGTGCGCAGCGACTTGTATAGGCATGAGGCGGGGTCACCGGGTGATGTCATCCGCGGAGAAGATTTTTTAATAAAAAAGACTTTTCAAAACTGTCTACTGTATTTAACACTACACTACTTTTTTAGTTAATGGGTAGGGGTACAAATGTACCCCATACTCATTCACAGAGGGGGGCGATAAGCCCCCCGCCCGCAAACCCCGACAACCGCCGGGCAAGGGTTGTCGGGAAGAGGCCCTTGTCCCCAGCAACATGGGGGCAAGGTGCTTTGGGAGGGGGTGCAGAGCCCCCCCTGCCCCAGAGAACCCATCCATGTTAAGGGCATGTGGCCTAGTATGGTTCAGAATGGGGGGGGGAGGGGCGCTCGCTCGTCCCCTCCCTTTCCTGACCTGCTTGCTCGGAAAAGGGTCTGGTATGGATTTTGGGGGGACCCCGTGACGTTTTTTTTACATTTTGGCATGGGGGTCCCCCTCCACATCCATACTAGACCCAAGGGCCTGGTACGGACCTGGCCCCACCCAATTTTTTTTTTTTTTTTTACATTCAGCGGGAAGCCAGCTGACAGCTGATGACTCATCAGTTAAGGACATGGTGGCCGGTTTCCCGGCCCTCTTCTTAGCAACCAGCTATATACAGTGAAAAAAAGCCCCGGAACAGAAGTGACCCGGGGAGGCGCGGCAACGTCATTTTTGGGGCTAGGGAGGAAGCCAAGTCATTCCTCTTCCTGTCATCAGCAAGATGGCGCCGAAAACTCAGCTCAGCCGAATGGCGCCATCTCACTGCCAGCATCACCTTCTGCAGGAGTGCCAGGAGTCGGGGGTATGCCGTACCCGGTGCCCCGAGGGAGACCCAACTGGTGCCCCCCCCGCTGAACAGACACCTGCCAAGGGGGGGGGCAGAAAAATGGTCCCTGAAGTTCTGGGTACCCCACTGCACCCAGGGTCCTTCAGCTCTCAGGGGGGCTCTTCCCAAATGTTGATTGTGTTTCCTGTGAGGTGGGACCAGTCATCTGCCGTTGGGTGGCGTCCTGGATAACGACTTGAGAAATGCATTCATTCTATTAACTATTTATAGTTTAATTCTTGAATAGATGTATAAATTGGGGCAGGCTGGTTGGGGCCCCACTGAATTACTTTGCCCAGGGCCCCATAATGCATTTATGAGAGTCCTGCTATGTACCAATATAGCACCGCAGAAAAGAAAAAGCTTTCTACTTATCCTACACAGTCCTTACCTCAGGGTCCAGCTTGTTGTATAAAAAACGTCTCCATTACTTCCTGGACAGACCTCGGGAAAACTGATTAGCCCCCGCTGCAGGTCACCCCCTCGCCACCTCAGGCGCTTGCTTTTTCAATGCAATAAGGGACAAGGGGTGGTTGCCCTGGGCGCTACGGACGGTATGTGAGGTGTGTGGGGGGTGGATTTGGGGAGATGCGCTAGGAGTGGTGATCTTTATGCTGGGGGGGGGGGGGGGATTTGTACTAGTAGGGATAATTGGGGGTATTTGTGGTAGGAGGGGAAATTTGAGGGGGGATTGGTGCTAGGATTTGGGATTGGGGAGTTTGTGCTGGAAGGGGGGGGGGGAAGATTTTTGCTTGGAGGGAAAAATTTGAGGGGTAGGGGATTTGTGCCAAGAGGGGGACAAATATGTTGGGGGGGATTTGTATGGAGAAAAAATGAGGGGCGGCCCCCACCCCCCTCTGTCAGCCCAGTGACCTCCGTTACCTAATCTGGCGGTTCGCTAATCTGATAGAACTCTGAGGTACACTACGTGGAACCAACGTTCCCCACCATTTGTTTCCGGGAGGGAAGGAAAAGCAGTGCACAACCAGGACGTTTTCCAGTTACCAAGCTGGAACGCATTGCTTCCGCGGAGGGGGAGTCTCTGAAGACAAATGTTGGGTGCGGGTCACATTAACAGCTGCCCGAGACGCTGGGCACCACCTCACCCCACTGCCGCCTTCAACCAGAGCCAGGAGAGGGGCATCACCCGGGGCTTCTCCTCCATCACCCGGGACACCACAGAAAGCTCTCTAAAGCCCCCCCCCCTCTGGTGGACAGCCTCAGACATGCCGCCCTCATCAGGATAATTATAGGTGGTGAGTGCACCACAGAATCCAGCATGGCCTGATAGAGAACTACATGTCCCAGCATGGTCTAATACCCCTCAGTTTCCACCCGGGCGTACCCCTCACTGACCGCCCCGGCGTACCCCTCACTGACCCCTCAGTTTCCACCCGGGCGTACCCCTCAGTTTCCGCCCCGACGTACCCCTCAGTGACTGCCCGGCGTACCCCTCACTAACCGCCCCGGCGTACCCCTCACTAACCCCTCAGTTTCCGCCCCGGCGTACCCCTCATTCCGCCCCGGCGTACCCCTCACTAACCGCCCCGGCGTACCCCTCACTAACCCCTCAGTTTCCGCCCCGGCGTACCCCTCACTAACCGCCCCGGCGTACCCCTCACTAACCCCTCAGTTTCCGCCCCGGCGTACCCCTCACTAACCGCCCCGGCGTACCCCTCACTAACCCCTCAGTTTCCGCCCCGGCGTACCCCTCACTAACCCCTCAGTTTCCGCCCCGGCGTACCCCTCACTGACCGCCCCGGCGTACCCCTCACTGACCGCCCCGGCGTACCCCTCACTGACCGCCCGGCGTACCCCTCACTGACCGCCCCGGCGTACCCCTCACTGACCCCTCAGTTTCCGCCCCGACGTACCCCTCAGTGACTGCCCGGCGTACCCCTCACTAACCGCCCCGGCATACCCCTCACTAACCGCCCTGGCGTACCCCTCACTAACCCCTCAGTTTCCGCCCCGGCGTACCCCTCACTAACCCCTCAGTTTCCGCCCCGGCCTCCCCTTAGTGACCGCCCCGGCGTACCCCTCACTGACCGCCCCGGCGTACCCCTCACTGACCACCCCGGCGTACCCCTCACTGACCCCTCAGTTTCCGCCCCGACGTACCCCTCAGTGACTGCCCGGCGTACCCCTCACTAACCGCCCTGGCGTACCCCTCACTAACCCCTCAGTTTCCGCCCCGGCGTACCCCTCATTCCGCCCCGGCGTACCCCTCACTAACCGCCCCGGCGTACCCCTCACTAACCCCTCAGTTTCCGCCCCGGCGTACCCCTCACTAACCGCCCCGGCGTACCCCTCACTAACCCCTCAGTTTCCGCCCCGGCGTACCCCTCACTAACCCCTCAGTTTCCGCCCCGGCGTACCCCACACTGACCGCCCCGGCGTACCCCTCACTGACCGCCCCGGCGTACCCCTCACTGACCGCCCCGGCGTACCCCTCACTGACCGCCCCGGCGTACCCCTCACTGACCCCTCAGTTTCCGCCCCGACGTACCCCTCAGTGACTGCCCGGCGTACCCCTCACTAACCGCCCCGGCATACCCCTCACTAACCGCCCTGGCGTACCCCTCACTAACCCCTCAATTTCCGCCCCGGCGTACCCCTCACTAACCCCTCAGTTTCCGCCCCGGCCTCCCCTTAGTGACCGCCCCGGCGTACCCCTCACTGACCGCCCCGGCGTACCCCTCACTGACCGCCCCGGCGTACCCCTCACTGACCCCTCAGTTTCCGCCCCGACGTACCCCTCAGTGACTGCCCGGCGTACCCCTCACTAACCGCCCTGGCGTACCCCTCACTAACCCCTCAGTTTCCGCCCCGGCGTACCCCTCACTAACCGCCCCGGCGTACCCCTCACTAACCCCTCAGTTTCCGCCCCGGCCTCCCCTTAGTGACCGCCCTGGCGTACCCCTCACTGACCGCCCCGGCGTACCCCTCACTGACCGCCCCGGCGTACCCCTCACTGACCCCTCAGTTTCCGCCCCAGCGTACCCCTCAGTTTCCGCCCCGGCATACCCCTCACTGACCGCCCCGGCGTACCCCTCACTGACCCCTCAGTTTCCGCCCCAGCGTACCCCTCAGTTTCCGCCCCGACGTACCCCTCAGTGACTGCCCCGGCGTACCCCTCACTGACCGCCCGGCGTACCCCTCACTGACCGCCCGGCGTACCCCTCACTGACCGCCCGGCGTACCCCTCACTGACCGCCCGGCGTACCCCTCACTGACCGCCCGGCGTACCCCTCACTGACCGCCCGGCGTACCCCTCACTGACCGCCCGGCGTACCCCTCACTGACCGCCCGGCGTACCCCTCACTGACCGCCCGGCGTACCCCTCACTGACCGCCCGGCGTACCCCTCACTGACCGCCCCGGCGTACCCCTCACTAACCGCCCCGGCGTACCCCTCACTTACCGCCCCGGCGTACCCCTCACTAACTGCCCCGGCGTACCCCTCACTGACCCCTCAGTTTGCACCCCAGCGTACCCCTCACTGACCGCCCCGGCGTACCCCTCCCTGACCCCTCAGTTTCCACCCGGGCGTACCCCTCAGTTTCCGCCCCGACATACCCCTCAGTGACTGCCGGGCGTACCCCTCACTAACCGCCCCGGCATACCCCTCACTAACCCCTCAGTTTCCGCCCCGGCTTCCCCACACTGACCGCCCCGGCGTACCCCTCACTGACCGTCCCAGTGTACCGCTTACTGACCCCTCAATTTCCGCCCCGACGTACCCCTCACTAACCGCCCCGGCGTACCCCTCACTGACTGCCCGGCGTACCCCTCACTGACCGCCCCGGCGTACCCCTCACTGACCGCCCCGGCGTACCCCTCACTGACCGCCCCGGCGTACCCCTCACTGACCGCCCCGGCGTACCCCTCACGGACCGCCCCGGCGTACCCCTCACTGACCGCCCCGGCGTACCCCTCACTGACCGCCCCGGCGTACCCCTCACTGACCGCCCCGGCGTATCCCTCACTGACTGCCCGGCGTACCCCTCACTGACCGCCCGGCGTACCCCTCACTGACCGCCCCGGCGTACCCCTCACTGACCGCCCCGGCGTACCCCTCACTGACCGCCCCGGCGTACCCCTCACTGACCGCCCCGGCGTACCCCTCACTGACCGCCCCGGCGTACCCCTCACTGACCGCCCCGGCGTATCCCTCACTGACTGCCCGGCGTACCCCTCACTGACCGCCCCGGCGTATCCCTCACTGACTGCCCGGCGTACCCCTCACTGACCGCCCCGGCGTACCCCTCACTGACCGCCCCGGCGTACCCCTCACTAACCGCTCAGTTTCCGCCCCGGCGTACCCCTCAGTGACCGCCCCAGCGTACCGCTTACTGACCCCTCAGTTTCCGCCCCGGCGTACCCCTCACTCACCACCCCGGCGTACCCCTCACTCACCGCCCCGGCGTACCCCTCACTCACCGCCCCGGCGTACCCCTCACTCACCGCCCCGGCGTACCCCTCACTCACCGCCCCGGCGTACCCCTCACTGACCTGCCCCGGCGTACCCCTCACTGACCTGCCCCGGCGTACCCCTCACTGACCTGCCCCGGCGTACCCCTCACTGACCTGCCCCGGCGTACCCCTCACTGACCTGCCCCGGCGTACCCCTCACTGACCGCCCCGGCGTATCCCTCAATGACCGCCCCGGCGTATCCCTCACTGACCCCTCAGTTTCCGCCCCGGCGTACCCCTGACTGACCGCACCGGTGTACCCCTGACTGACCGCCCCGGCGTACCCCTCACTGACCGCCCTGACGTACCGATGAGCTTCACCCCAGGCTTCTGGGGCTGAAGTGGTTAATAAAAAAATATAATAATGGTTAATAATTTGTTATGTTCACCAACAGCCAAATCTAAAAGAAATTCCAATACCTATAGTTTAACTATTATAGTTTATTATTATTTATTATCAATAAATAATCAAAAAAACTATAATAATGGTTAATAATTTCTTACATTCACTAACAGACAAATTTTAAAGGAAATTCAAGACCTATAGTTTATACCCATTATATAGTTTTATTATAGTTTTTATTATTAATTATTAATAAATAATAATAAACCAATAATGGTTAATATACTTAATAATTTAATTATATTAGAAATAATGCAAATGTTTTTTGTTCTTTGGGATTTTCAAATTTTTGTTCTTTTGAATATCTCGTATTTTCGTTCTAATTTTTGTTCTTTCGAAAATGAGTTTTCGGAAAAAAATTCTTTAAACGGTAATTAACAAATATGCAGAATTTTTTTGAAAAAACATTTGGCAGGAAACGAATCGCACACGTCTAGCTGCAAGGGCAACGCACATTTTTCACTCATGTGGGGTGCAGATGATGATGTTTACATGATCGCTCCCTACGCTGCGCTTTTCATTGGTGCGTGTGTTCAGGAGGCGGGGGATGTACAGCGCTTGTAGCTGCTGACTTTTAAAAAAATAAAAAGAAAATGTTTGCGGCTGGAACAATCGCTTTAAAAATCCAATTTCCTGCTTTTGTCATTTTCAATCAAGGGATTCGGTGCCGATTCTCAGACATTCAGCATTTCTTTTATATATGCCATTGGAAACCATATGACCCTCTATCCATGCGTTTCTGATGCAGCGGAAAAAAAATAAAACGCACTGGACTGCATGTGGTTTGAATCGTCCCTTTAACAAATCCAATAAAAAAGAAAGGAAAAAAAATTCAAATTTCTTCATAAATTTATTCCAATATGATTCTGCTACATATTTTTGGTTAAAAAAAAAAAAAAAATCCCAATAGGCGAATATTGATTGGTTTGGGCAAAAGTTATCCCGTCTACAACCTATGGGATAGAGTTCTGGAGTTATTTATTTTACTAGTAATGGCGGCAGTCAGTCAGTGACTTGTAGCGGGAATGCGATATTGCGGCAGACACATTGGACACTAGTGCGACTTGCAGACTTCTCAGGTCTCCCGCATTTGGCTGTGGGCTCCCGGACACCCGCGGGTGCCGGGGACCCTGATATGAGGGGGGACCGTAGGAACCCCGATACAAGAGGAAGGGGGACCCCGATATAAGAGGGGGAGGGATGTGGGGACCCCCGATATAAGGGGGGATGTGGGGACCCTATCAGGAGACTGTGGGGCCCCCGATATCAGAGGAGGGAGACCGTGTGGGGCCCCCGATATCAGAGGAGGGAGACCGTGTGGGGCCCCCGATATCAGAGGAGGGAGACCGTGGGGACCATGATAGAGGGGGACTGTGATGACCCCGATATAAGGGGGGGACTGTGATGACCCCGATATAAGGGGGAGACTGTGATGACCCCGATATAAGGGGGAGACTGTGATGACCCCGATATAAGGGGGAGACTGTGATGACCCCGATATAAGGGGGAGACTGTGATGACCCCGATATAAGGGGGAGACTGTGATGACCCCGATATAAGGGGGAGACTGTGATGACCCCGATATAAGGGGGAGACTGTGATGACCCCGATATAAGGGGGAGACTGTGATGACCCCGATATAAGGGGGAGACTGTGATGACCCCGATATAAGGGGGAGACTGTGATGACCCCGATATAAGGGGGAGACTGTGATGACCCCGATATAAGGGGGAGACTGTGATGACCCCGATATAAGGGGGAGACTGTGATGACCCCGATATAAGGGGGAGACTGTGATGACCCCGATATAAGGGGGAGACTGTGATGACCCCGATATAAGGGGGAGACTGTGATGACCCCGATATAAGGGGGAGACTGTGATGACCCCGATATAAGGGGGAGACTGTGATGACCCCGATATAAGGGGGAGACTGTGATGACCCCGATATAAGGGGGAGACTGTGATGACCCCGATATAAGGGGGAGACTGTGATGACCCCGATATAAGGGGGAGACTGTGATGACCCCGATATAAGGGGGAGACTGTGATGACCCCGATATAAGGGGGAGACTGTGATGACCCCGATATAAGGGGGAGACTGTGATGACCCCGATATAAGGGGGAGACTGATGATGACCCCGATATAAGGGGGAGACTGATGACCCCGATATAAGGGGGAGACTGATGACCCCGATATAAGGGGGAGACTGATGACCCCGATATAAGGGGGAGACTGATGACCCCGATATAAGGGGAGGGGGACTGTGGGGACAACGATATAAAGGGAGGGGGACTGTGGGGACAACGATATAAAGGGAGGGGGACTGTGGGGACCCCGATATAAAGGGAGGGGGACTGTGGGGGCCCCGATATAAAGGGAGGGGGGACTGTGGGGGCCCCGATATAAAGGGAGGGGGGACTGTGGGGGCCCCGATATAAAGGGAGGGGGGACTGTGGGGGCCCCGATATAAAGGGAGGGGGGACTGTGGGGGCCCCGATATAAAGGGAGGGGGGACTGTGGGGGCCCCGATATAAAGGGAGGGGGACTGTGGGGGCCCCGATATAAAGGGAGGGGGGACTGTGGGGGCCCCGATATAAAGGGAGGGGGACTGTGGGGACCGCGATATGAGGGGACTGTGGGGACCCCGATATAAGAGGGAGACTGATTACCCCGATATATAGGGAGGGGGACTGGGGACCCCGATATAAGGGGAGGGGACTGTGGGGACCCCGATATAAGGGGAGGGGGACTGTGGGGACCCCGATATAAGGGGAGGGGGACTGTGGGGACCGCGATATGAGGGGACTGTGAGGACCCCGATATAAGAGGGAGACTGATTACCCCGATATATAGGGAGGGAGACTGGGGACCCCGATATAAGGGGAGGGGGACTGTGGGGACCCCGATATAAGGGGAGGGGGACTGTGGGGACCCCGATATAAGGGGAGGGGGACTGTGGGGACCCCGATATAAGGGGAGGGGGACTGTGGGGACCCCGATATAAGGGGAGGGGGACTGTGGGGACCCCGATATAAGGGGAGGGGACTGTGG
This sequence comes from Lithobates sylvaticus, assembly GCA_028564925.1. Lineage (NCBI taxonomy): Eukaryota > Metazoa > Chordata > Amphibia > Anura > Ranidae > Lithobates > Lithobates sylvaticus. The sequence goes on from CM053037.1 coordinate 10,210,351, forward strand.
GGACCCCGATATAAGGGGAGGGGACTGTGGGGACCCCTATATAAGAGGGAGACTGATGACCCCGATATAAGGGGAGGGGGACTGTGGGGACCCCGATATAAAGGGAGGGGGACTGTGGGGACCCCGACATAAAGGGAGGGGGACTGTGGGGACCCCGATATAAAGGGAGGGGGACTGTGGGGACACCGATATAGGGGGACTGTGGGGACCCCGATATAAGGGGAGGGGGACCCCGATATAAGGGAAGGGGGACTGTGAGGACCCCGATATAAGAGGGAGACTGATGACCCCGATATAAAGGGAGGGGGACTGTGGGGACCCCGATATAAAGGGAGGGGGACTGTGGGGACCCCGATATAAAGGGAGGGGGACTGTGGGGACCCCGATATAAAGGGAGGGGGACTGTGGGGACCCCGATATAAAGGGAGGGGGACTGTGGGGACCCCGATATAAAGGGAGGGGGACTGTGGGGACCCCGATATAAAGGGAGGGGGACTGTGGGGACCCCGATATAAAGGGAGGGGGACTGTGGGGACCCCGATATAAAGGGAGGGGGACTGTGGGGACCCCGATATAAGAGGGAGACTGATGACCCCGATATAAGGGGAGGGGGACTGTGGGGACCCCGATATAAAGGGAGGGGGACTGTGGGGACCCCGATATAAAGGGAGGGGGACTGTGGGGACCCCGATATAAAGGGAGGGGGACTGTGGGGACCCCGATATAAAGGGAGGGGGACTGTGGGGACCCCGATATAAAGGGAGGGGGACTGTGGGGACCCTGATATAAAGGGAGGGGGACTGTGGGGACCCTGATATAAAGGGAGGGGGACTGTGGGGACCCCGATATAAAGGGAGGGAACTGTGGGGACCCCGATATAAGGGGGGGACCCTGATATAAGGGGGGGTTGACTCTGGGGCTATTCACTCCTGGGGGCTACTATCACACTGACACCAATGATTTATTCCATAGACATTTTCTCATTGCGTTTATTTGAATGACATTAACTCAGTGGATTCCCCCATTTTTTCCATCCATATCTTACATTCCCGCATGTAGCACTGACCCCCGAAGGAGCTGCTGGTTTTTGTTGGGCCTGTACTCTGATTCTACACCCCCGGTAACTTGACTCAATCCCCTTGACACAGCTGTGGCACAGCATGGTGTGAAGGTGACAGAGGATGACCCCACATGTACAATACAACAATAATGTACCTTTACCTGTACCGGGGTCTTCACTGCTTCGCCTGTGGAAGGAGGAACAACACTTCACATTAATTGTAGTCAACCAGAACGTGTTTTTACTGGAACTGGTAGAAAAGCAACACTGTGAAATGAGTCTAAGTGTGTAAAAGTGCGTTTAGAAATTGGGCGGCAGCCCTCTCACCGAACCAGGCCCGGAAGATTAAGAACCCTTAACTCCGGCTGTCTGAAGCCTGCTTTAAGCCAGCACTGTGGTGCTGCTTCTCTTCTGCAAGATGACCCGGACTCTGACGTCTCTGGATCCTTCCCGATCCGGTCACACCGCTGCCCCTTCACCCGGGTATGAAGCAGAGTCGCTGGTTATTCCGCTCCTCAAAAGCCGGAGGCTGTGCTCTCCGGAAAGGCCTCCTCACAGGTCCTTGTTGACAGGCCATGCGTCTTGAATAGGGTGACCACGTGTGCCCCGGGACCGTCCCGAACTGCCCGGGACCGTCCCGAACTTTGCAGGTCTGTCCTGTGTACCTTCATTCCAGGACAATACAGTGTCCCGGAATGAAACTGACAAAGCCCCCCCCCCCCCGGGATAATCTGATGCCCCCCCAAAAAAGGCCGCCACATGATGGCTTTGTGCTTGTCCTGGCTGGGCATGTCTGGAGGAGCACAATCCCTGCCCCCCTGCTTATTATTGGAGAAATTATAAATCCCGCCTCCCGTGTCTAATCACTGTGCTGTGATTTGTTACAGCACTAGCCGATTTTTTTTGGATGTGGGGGGGGGGGGGGGGGGGGGGGAGTGTCCCTGAATGGCAGTTTGGAAATGTGGTCTCCCTAGGCATCAGGGGGTAAAACTGTTCTAGGAGGGCAATTTTGGTGTGCTAGGAGCGGTGACCTGTGTTGGGGGGGGGGTAGATGGGGGAAAGGATTTGTGCTAGGAGGGGGGATTAGTGCTATTAAAAATATGGTAGAGGGGAATTTGTGCTAGTAGGGATGATTGGGGAGGGGGATTTGTGCTAGGAGGATACATTTGAGGGGGGATTTGTGCTAGGATGGGGGGGAGAATTTGTGCTGGGAGGGGGAATTTGGAGTGGGGTGGAGGATTTGTGCTAGAAGGGGAATTTTTTTTTTGGGGGGTTGTGTTGAGAAGGGGATAACAAGGGGTGGCAGGAGGCGAGAACTGTTCCAGGTGGGAACATTTAGGGAGGTGTGCTAGAAGTGATTTTTGTTAGGGGGTGGGTGGGATGGGGGGGGGAGGGAAGATATTTGTGCTAGGAGGGGGGGTATTTATGCTATAAGTAATATAGCAGAGGGGATTTTTATTGGGGGGGGGGATTTATGCTAGTAGGGATGATTGGGTGGTAATTGTTTTAAGAGTGGAAAGTAGAGGGGGCATATGTGCTAGGATGTGGGATTTGGGGAGGGGAATTTGTAGTGGGCAGAGAGATTTGTGCTAGAAGGGGGATTTTTTTTGGGGGGGGGGGATTTGTGCTCAGGGCATATAGAGCGGATTTGAGCTGGGGGGGGGCAACGATTTGTGCTGGGAGGGGGTAGCTTATGCTTAGGGGTGAGTTTTTTTGGGGGGGTGGGAGGGGATTTCTGCTGCCAAAGCTCATTTCTTGGGGGTACGTCATTTGGAACATTCACCCTGGGCTCTAGGGTAACTGCACGGCACACACAGACTCACACACACACACTATCAGAGTTCCTCTGCTCTCTCACACAATAGCTAACACACACACACACACAATAGCTAACACACACACAATAGCTAACACACACACACACACACAATAGCTAACACACACACACACACAATAGCTAACACACACACACAATAGCTAACACACACACACACATAACTAACACACACACACACACACACAAACACACACACTACAAAAACACACACACACACTAAACTAACACACACACACACAAACTAAACACACACACACAACAGCTAACACACACACACAAAACAACTAACAACACACACACAAAAGCACACACACACACACAAACTAACACACACACACACAATAGCTAAAACACACACACACAATAGCTAACACAAACACACACACACAGCAAACACAACAAAAACACAAAGCAAACACACAAACAAACACACACAATACTAACACAAACAAAAACAACACACACAGCAAACACAACACACACACAAATACAAACACACACACACCAACAAAAAGCAACACACACACACACAACAGCTAACACACACACACACACACACACACAAACAAACACACACACACACACAAAAACACACACACACACAATAAACACAAACACACAAACACAAACACACACACAAACAGCAACACAAACACACACACACACAATAGCTAACACACACACACAAACAATAAACACACACACACACAAAAAACAAAACACAACAAACAACAACAAACACAACACACACAACACAACAACAAAACAAACACAAACACACACACACAACAAACAACACACACACAAAAACAAACAACACAAACAACAACACACACACACACAAAAAAACACAAAACAAAACAAACAACAACAAACAACACAAAAACACAACAAAAACACAACACAACACACACAACACAAAAAAAAAACACAAAAAACACAAAAAACAACACACACAAAAAAACAACAACACACAACAAACAAACACAAACACACACACACACACAAAAAAAAAAAAACACACAAACAACACACACAAAACAACAAAAACACACAAACAACACAAACAAACACACACACACACACACACACACAACACACAACAACAAACAAAAAACAAACACAACAAAACAAAACACAAACACAAAACACACACAACACACACAAAACAAAAAAACACACACACAAAACACAAAACAAACAAAACACACACAAACAACAAACAACACACACAACAACAACACACACACACAAACACACACAAACAACACACAACAACACAACAAAAACAACACACAACAAACACAAAACAAACAACACAAACACACAACAAAAAAAACAACACACACAAACAAACACACACAACACACACAACAAACAACAAAAAAACAACACACAAACACACACACAAACAACACACACAAACAACAAACACACACAAAAAACAACACACACAAAACACAAACACACACAACAACAACACACACAAACACACAAAAACAAACACACACAAAAAACAAACAAAAAAAAAAAACACAAAAACACACACACACAACAAACACAACAACAAAAAAACAAAACAACAAACAACAAAACACACACAACAACAACAACAACAACAAAACACACAACAACAACAAAAAAAACAAACAACAAACACAAAAACAAAAACAAACACAACAAAAAAAAAAAAACACAACACACACACAACAACACAACACACAAAAAACACACAACAAACACAAAAAACAAAAAACAACACAACACAAAACAACAACAACAAACACACAACAAAAAAAACACACAACAAAACACACAAAACAAAACACAAACAAAAAAAACACAAACACAAAACAACAAAACAACACACAACACACAACAAAACAACACACAAACAAACAACAAAAACACACAAAAAAAAACAAACAACAAACAAAAAAAACAACAAACAAACACAACAAAAAACACACACAACACACAAAAAACAAAAACAAACACACAAAACAAAAACACACCACAAAAAAACAAACACACAACAAACAAACACAAACACACACACACAACAACAAACACACACAACAAAAAACACACAAAACAAAACAAACAACAAACAAAAACAACAAACACAACAAAACACACACAACAAACAAAAACAAACACAAAAAAACACAAAAACAACAAAACAAAAACAAAACAAACAACAAACACACACAACAACAACAACAACAAACACAACAAAAACACAAACACACAAACAAACAAAACACACAACAAACAACACAACACACACACACACACAACAACAACAACACACACACACACACAAACAAAACAACAACACAACAAACACAAACACAACAAACACAAAAACAACAACAAACACACAAAAAAACAAACACACACAAAACAAACAAAAAAAAAACAACACACAAACAAAAAAACAACAAACACACAAAAAAAACACACAAACACACAAAAACAACACACAAAAACAACAACACAACAAAAACACAAACACACAAACAAAAACACACACAAAACAAACAACACACAAACAAACAAAAACACACACAAAAAAAAACAACACACACACAAAAACAAACAAAAAACACACACACAAAACAAAAACAACACAAAACAACAAAAAAACACAAAAACAACAACACACAAAACAACAACACAACAAAACAAAAAACAAACAAACACACAACAACAACAACAAAAAAAACAACACAAAAACAAAAACACACACACAAAACAAAAAAACAAAACACACACAAAAACAAAAACAAAAAACAACAACAACAAACACACAAAAACAACAAACACAACACACACAACACAAAAACACACACACAACAAAAAAAAACAAACACAAAAAACACAAACACACACAAAAAAAACACACAAACAACAAACACAAACAAAAACACAAAACAAAAACAAAAACACACAAAAAAACAAAAACAACACACAAAACACAAAAAAAAAAAAAAAAAAAAAAACAACAACAACAACAACAAACAACACAACACAAAACACACACACAACAAACAAACACACAAAACAACACAACAACAAACAACACAACACACAAAAAAACAAAAAACACAACAAACACAACAACACAAACAACACACAACACACACAAACACAACACACAAACAAAAAAAAAAAACAACAACAAACACAAAAAACACACAAAACAAACACACACAAACACAAACACACACACAAAAAAACACACAACAACAACACACACAACAAACACAACAAAAAAAAACAACAAAACACACAACACACACAAAACAACACACAAACAAAAACAAAAAAAACAAAACAACACACAACACAAAACAAAAACACAAACACAAACAACAAACACACAAACAAAAACAAACACACACAAAAACAAACACACAACACACAACACAAACAAAAACAACAACACACACAACACAACACAAAACACACACAACAAACAACAACAAACACACAAAAAAAAAAACAAAACAAACACACACAACAACAACAAAAACACACACACAAAACAACAAAAACAAACACACACAAACAAAAAAACACACAAACACAACACAAAAAAAAAACAAACACAACAAAAACAAACAACAACAACAACAAACAACACAAACACAAAAAACAAAAACACACAAAAAACAACACAACAAACAACACAAAACAAAAACAAAAACAAACACAAAAACACAAACAACACACACAAACACACAACACAAAAACAACACACACAAAACACAAAACAAACACAACAACAAACAAAACACAAAAACACAAACAACAAAAACACACACACAACACAACACAACACACACAAAAACAACAACACACACAACAAAACAAAAAACACAAACAACAACAAAACAACAACACACAAAAACAACAACAAAAAACACAAAAAACAAACAAAAACACACAAAAAAACAACAACAAAACAACAAAAAACAAACAACAAACAAACACAAACAACAAAAAAAACACAAACACACAAAACAAAAAAAAAAACACAACACACAAACAACAAACAACACAAACAACACACAAACAAAAACACAAAAACACACAAACAAAACAACAACAACAACAAAAAAACACACAAAACAAACACACAAACACAAACAAAAAAACAAAAAAACAAACAAACAAAACAAACACACACAACACACACAAAAAACACAAAACACAACAAAAAACAAACACAACACACACAAAAAACAACAAACACAAACACAACAACAACAACAAACAAAAAACACACACAAAAACACAACAACAAAAACAACAAAACAACAAAACACAACAAACACAAAAACACACACAACACACACAACAAAACAAACACACACACACAAAAACACAACACACAACACAAACAAACAAACAACAAAACACAACAAACAAACAAAACAAAAAAACAAAACACAAAAACAAAAAACACAAAAAACACAAAAAACACAAAAAACACACACACAAACACAAAAACAACACACACACAACAAGCAACAAAACAACACACACAAAACACACACACACACAACACAAACAAACACACACAAAACACAAAAAACAACACACACACACAAACACACAACAAAAACACACACACACAACAAAAAACACAAACAAAAAACAACAACAAAACAACAACACAACAACACAACACAACAAACAAAACAAACACAACAACACAAACAACACACACAAAAAAAAACACAACACACACAACAAACACACAAAAAAACACACACACACACAAACACAAACAACACAAAAACAAAAACAACAACAAAACACAAAACAACAAAAACAAAACAACAACAAAAACACAACAACAACACAAAAACACACAAACACAACAAAACACAACAAACAACAACAACAACACAACACAAAACAAAAACAAAAAAAAAAACAAACACAAAAAAAAAAACACAAAACACAAACACAAACACACAACAACAAAACACAAAAAAACACAACAAACAACACACACACAAACACAAAACAAACACAAAAAAAACACAACACAACAAACAAACAACAACACACAACAAAAAAACACAAACAAAAACACACACAAACACAACACAAAACAAACAACACACAAAAACAAAAAAACACAAAACACACAAACAAAAACACACAACAAAAACACAACAAACACAACACACAAACACACAAACAAACAACACAACACACAAAAACAACAACACACACACAAAACAAACAACACACACAAAACAAACAAAACACACAAAAAAACACACACAACACAAAAAACACAACACACACAACACAAAACAAAACAAACAAAAACAAAACAAACACAAACAAACAACAAAAAACAAAAAACACAAACAACAAACAAACACAACAAACACACAACAAAACAAAAAAACACAACAACACACACAAACACAAAACACACACAAAAAACACAAACAAACAACAAAAACAAAACACACACACACACAAAACAAAACACAAACACAAAAAAAAAAAAAAAAAAACAAACAAACAAAAAAAACAACACACAACAACAACACAAAACAAACAACACAACACAAAAAACAAACACAACACAAACAACAAACAACAACACAACAACAAACAAAAACACACAAAACACAAACAAACAAAACAAAAAACAACAAAAAACAAAAAAAAAAAAACACAAACACACAAACAAACAAAAACACAAAACACAACAAAAAAAACACACAACAAAAAAAACAAACAACAAAACAAAAACACACAACAAAACAAACACACACACACAAACAAAACACAACAACAAACAAAAACACAACACAAAAAAACACACAAAAAACAAAAAAAACACACACAAAAAACAACAAAACAAAAACACAACACAAACAACAAACAAAAAACAAACAAAAACAAAACAACACAAAACAACAAAAAACAAAACACACACAAAACAAAAAAACAACACAACAACAAAAAACACAAACAAAAAACACAACAAAAACAACAACACAAAAAACACAAAAACACAAAAAACAAAAAAACACACAACACACACAAAAAAAAAAAAACAAAACAAACACAAACACAAAACAAAACACACACACACACAAAAACAAAACACAACACACAACAAACACACACACACACAACACAACAACACAAACACAAACAAACACAAACACAAAAAAACAAACACAACACACACAACACACAACACACACAAACACAAAACAAAACAACAAAACACACAAAAAAAAAAAAACACACAACAACACAAACAACAAACAACACAAAACACAAACAAAAACACAACAACAAAACACACACACACAACAAAAAAACACAAACAAAAAACACACAAACAAACAAAACAACACACAACAACACAAAAACACACACAACACAACAACAAAACACAAACAAACAAAAAAACAAACAAAACACACACACACAAAAAAACACACAAACAACAAAACAAAAACAACACACACACACAAAACAACACACACACAAAAAAACAAAAACAACAAACACACAAAAAAAAAAACACACACAAACAAACAAACACAAACAAACACACACAAAAACAAACAAACACACAAAAACAACAAACACACAACACAACAACAAACACAACAACAACAAAAACAAACAAAACAACACAAAACAAACACACAAACAACACAAAAAAAACAAAAAACAAAAACACACACACAAAAACACAACAAACACAACAAACACACAAACAACAAAAACACACAACAAAAACACAAAACAACACACACAAAACAAAACAAAAACACACACACAAACAAACAAAAAAAAACAACAAACAACAAAACACACACAAAAAACAAAAACACAACACAAAAACAAAACAACACACACACAACAAAACAACACACAAACACAAAAACAAAAACAACACAAAAAAAAAAACAAACAACAAAACAAAAAAAACACAACACAAAACACAAAACAACAACAACAACAAACACAAAAAAACAAACAAAAAAAACAAACAAACAAAACAACAAACAAAAAACAACACAAAAAAAACAACACAAAAACAACACAACAAACAACACACAAAAAAAAACAAAAAAAAAACAAAAACAAACACACAAAAAAAAAAACACAAAAACACACACACAACACACAAAAAAACACACACACACAAAAAAAAACACACACACACAAAACAAAACAACAACAACACAACACACAAAACACACACAACACACACACAACAACAAAACAACACACACAACAACAACAAACACACAACACAACAAAACAACACACACACAACACACAAAAAACAACACAAAAACACACACAACAAACACAAACAAACAAACACACACAAACAAAAACAAAACAACACACAACAAAACACACACACACAAAAAAACACACAAACAACAAACAACACACAAAACAAACAACAACACAAAACACAACAAAAAAACACACACAAACAACAAAACACACACAAACAACAACAAACAACAACACACACAACAACACACAACACACAACAAAACAACACAACACACACAACACAAACAACACAACACAACAAACAACAACACACACACACACAAACAACACACAACAAACACAACAACACACACAACACACACACAAACACAACAACACAACAACAACAACACAAAAACACACAAAACAAAAAACAACAAACACAACAAACAACACACAACAACAAAAAACAACACACAACAACAAAAACAAACACAACAACACAACAAAACAACACAACAAAACACAACAACACAACACAAACACACACACACACAACACACAAAACAAACACAACACACACACAAAAAACACAACACAACAAACAAACAAAAAAACACAACAACACAAAACAAACACACACACAAAAAAAAACAAACAACACAAAACACACACAACACACAAACAACACACACACACAACAAAAAACAACACACACAACACAAAAACAAAACACACACACACAAACAACAAACACACACAAAAAAAAAAAAACAAACACAACACAACAAACAACACACACAAAACAACAACACACACACACAAAAAAACACACACACAACAAAAACAAAAACACACACACACAACAACACACAAACACACACAACAAAACAACACACACACACACAAAACAACAAACACACAACACAACAAACAACACACAAACACACAACACAACAACAACACACAAAAACAACAAACACACACACACAAAACAAACACAACACACACAATACAAAACACACACAACACAAAAACACAAACACACACACACAACAACAAAACACACACAACACAACACACAACACACACACAAACAACACACACACACAACAAACACACACACACACAAACTAACACAAACACACACACACAAAACACAAACACACACACAAACACAAACAACAAACACACAAAACACACACACACAAAACAAACAAAACACACACAATACAACAACACACACAACAACACAAAAACACACACACACACACACAACAAACACACACACACACACACAACAAAAACACACACAAACAACACACACAAAACAACACACACACACACAAACAAAACACACACAAAAAACAACACACACACACAACAACAAACACAACAACAACAACAACACAACAAACACAACAACAACACAACACACAACACACAAACACACACACAACACAACTAACACACAAACAAACAACACACACAAACACACAACACAACAACACACACACACAAACACAACAACAACACACAAAACACACACAAACAAACAACACACACAACACACACACAAACACAAACACACACACACACACACAATAGCAAAAACACACACACACACAAAAAAAAACACACACACACACAACACAACAACACACACACACAACAACAACAACACACACACACAATACAAAACACACACAACAAACAACACAACACACAAACAACACAAACACACAAACAAAAAAACACACACAAACACACAACAAACAACAAAGCTAACACAACAACACACAAACACAACACACACACAACAACAACAACACACACAACACAAACAAAACAACAAACAAACACACACACACACAAAAACAACACACACACACAAAAACACACAACAAAACACAACACACACACACAAAAAAAACACAACACACAACAACAAAACAACACACACACACACAACAAAAACACACACACAAACAAAACAACAAAAACACACAACACAAAACAAAAACAAAACAAACACACACACACACACACAACACACACACAAACAAACAAAAAACACACAACACACACACACACACACAAAGCAACAACAACACAACACACACACACACAAAAACAACACAACACACACACACACACACAAAAAACACACACAAACAAAAACAAACACACACACAAAAACAAACAACACACACACACACACACACACACAAACAAAACACACACACACACACAAAAACAACACACACACACACAAACAAAACACACACACACACAATAGCTAAACACACACACAATACTACACACACACACACACAAAAAACACACACACACAAACAAACACACACACACAACACAAAGCAAACACACACACACACAATACAAAACACACACACACACAAACAAACACACACACACAACAACAAGCTAACACACACACACACAAACAAACACACACACACAATACTAACACACACACACACAAACAACACAACACACACACACACAATAGCTAACACACACAACACAATAGCAAAACAACACACACACACAACAACAAACACACACACACACAAAGCTAACACACACACACACAATAAAAACACACACACACACAATACTAACAAAACACACACAATACTAACACACACACACAATAACAACACACACACACAATAACAACACACACACACACAATAGCTAACAACACACACACACAACAAGCTACAACAACACACACACACACACAATACTAACACACACACACACAATAACAAAACACACACACACACAATAGCTAACACACACACACACACAAACAAAAACACACACACACAAAAAACAACACACACACACACAATACAACACACACACACACACAATAGCTAACACACACACACACAAACACAACACACACACACACAATACTAACACACACACACACAATAGCTAACACACACAATACAAACACAACAACAACACAACAATAGCTAACACACACACACACAATAAACACAACACACACAAACACACACACAACAAACACACACACACACAACAATACAAAACACACACACACACACACACAAACAACACACACACACACACTACACAATACTAAACACACACACACACAATAGCTAACACACACACACACAACACAACACAACAACACACACACACACAATAAAAAACACACACACACACAATAGCAACACAAAACACACACACACACAATAGCTAAACACACACACACACAATAGCCAACACACACACACACAATAAAACACACACACACACACAATAGCTAACACACACACACAATAACTAACACACACACACACAATAGCAACACACACACACACACACAATAGCTAACAACACACACACACAATAAAAACACACACACACACACAATAGCACAACACACACACACACACAATAGCTAAACACACACACACACACACAATAGCTAACACACACACACACACACACAATAGCAACACACACACACACAATAGCTAACACACACACACACAATAGCTAACACACACACACACAATACTAACACACACACACAATAGCTAACACACACACACAATAGCTAACACACACACACACTAAAACACACACACACAATACTAACACACACACACACACACAATAGCTAACACACACACACACAATACAAACACACACACACACACACAAACAATACTAACACACACACACACACACACACACAATAGCTAACACACACACACACAATAGCTAACACACACACACAACAATAGCAAACACACACACACACAATATCTAACACACACACACACACAATAGCTAACACACACACACACAATAGCTAACACACACACACAATAGCTAACACACACACACAATAGCTAACACACACAATAGCAACACACACACACACACAATAGCTAACACACACACACAATAGCAAACACACACACACACACAATAGCAAACACACACACACACAATAGCTAACACACACACACAATAGCTAACACACACACACAAAGCTAACACACACACACAATAGCTAACAACACACACACAAACACAACAACACACACACAAAGCTAACACACACACACCAAAAAACTAACACACACACACAATAGCTAACACACACACACACACTAGCAACAACACACACACACAATACTAACACACACACACACACACACACAATAGCTAACACACACACACACACACACACACACACACACAATAGCACAAACACACACACACACACACACACAATAGCTAACACAACACACACACAATAGCTAACACACACACAATACTAACACACACACACACACACACAATAGCTAACACACACACACACACAATAGCTAACACACACACACACAATATCTAACACACACACACAATACTAACACACACACACAATAGCTAACACACACACACAATAGCTAACACACACACACAAACAGCTAACACACACACACACAATAGATAACACACACACACACAATAGCTAACACACACACACAATACACAACACACACACACACACAACAAGCTAACAACACACACACACACAATAACTAACACAAACACACACACAATAGCTAACACACACACACACAAAAGCTAACACACACACACACAAATAGCTAACACACACACACACAATAGCTAACACACACACACAATAGCTAACAACACACACACACAATATCCAACACACACACACACAATATCCAACACACACACACAATATCCAACACACACACAATATCCAACACACACACACAATATCCAACACACACACACACAATATCCAACACACACACACAAAATATCCAACACACACACACACAAAATATCCAACACACACACACACAATATCCAACACACACAATATCCAACACACACAATATCCAACACACACACACACACAATATCCAACACACACACACACACACAATAACTCACACACACACACACACAATATCTAACACACACACACACACAATATCTAACACACACACACACAATATCTAACACACACACACACAATAGCTAACACACACACACACAATATCTAACACACACACACACAATAGCCAACACACACACACACAATATCTAACACACACACACAATAGCTCACACACACACACACACAATAGCCAACACACACACAGCAACAACACACACCAACACACACTAGCTAACACACACAATAGCTAACACACACACACACTAGCTAACACACACACAACACACAATACTAACACACACACACAATAGCTAACACACACACACACACAATAGCTAACACACACACACACAATAGCTAACACACACACACAATAGCTAACACACACACACACACAATAGCTAACACACACACACAATAGCTAACACACACACACAATAGCTAACACACACACACACACACAATAGCTAACACACACACACAATAGCAAAAACACACACAAACACACAATAGCAAACACACACACACACAATAGCTAAACACACACACACACACACACACAATAGCAACACACACACACACACACAATAGCTAACACACACACACACAATAGCTAACACACACACACACACAATAGCTAACACACACACACACACAATAGCTAACACACACACACACAATAGCTAACACACACACACACAATAGCTAACACACACACACACACTAGCTAACACACACACACACAATAGCTAACACACACACACACACAATAGCTAACACACACACACACACACACAATAGCTAACACACACACACACACACACACAATAGCTAACACACACACACACACAATAGCTAACACACACACACACACACAATAGCTAACACACACACACACACAATAGCTAACACACACACACAATAGCTAACACACACACACACACACACAATAGCTAACACACACACACACACACACACAATAGCTAACACACACACACACACACACAATAGCTAACACACACACACACAATAGCTAACACACACACACACAATAGCTAACACACACACACACACAATAGCTAACACACACACACACAATAGCTAACACACACACACACACACACACAATAGCTAACACACACACACAATAGCTACACACACACACACACACAATAGCTAACACACACACACAATAGCTAACACACACACAATAGCTAACACACACACAAATAGCTAACACACACACAATAGCTAACACACACACAATAGCTAACACACACACAATAGCTAACACACACACAATAGCTAAACACACACACAATAGCTAACACACACACAATAGCTAACACACACACAATAGCTAACACACACACAATAGCTAACACACAATAGCTAACACACACACACAATAGCTAACACACACACACACAATAGCTAACACACACACACAATAGCTAACACACACACACAATAGCTAACACACACACACAATAGCTAACACACACACACAATAGCTAACACACACACACAATAGCTAACACACACACACAATAGCTAACACACACACACACACAATAGCTAACACACACACACACAATAGCTAACACACACACACACAATAGCTAACACACACACACACAATAGCTAACACACACACACACAATAGCTAACACACACACACAATAGCTAACACACACACACAATAGCTAACACACACACACACAATAGCTAACACACTGTGTTCCAAAAAGAAAATTAAAACATAGCGTAACTAATATTGTCACACAAAAAATATAAACCATAAATCTACACTTACAAAGTGGAAAAAATAAGTAAACAAAAAGAAACACCCAGTGATCCAAACGAACAACTGCAATGTGACCCAGCACCACACAGAGGGGCTTCTTACCAGAAATCAAGCCCACTATTGCAATAAATCTCCCAGGTGAAGGTTGTCAGATGGTTTACAATGGGGGATGGTAACTGTTTGGTGCCAGTCCTCAGCAGCGATCGGTAACCGTATCTCTTACATGTGGTAGTTCGTGTCAACCCAGAAGAGAGAAGTAACAGACCATCGTGGGGTAACGTCTAAACTATTTTATTTGTATTAAAAATTATTGCACTTACAGAAATGCGAATATCAGAAGCATAAAAGATGAAGCCGGCCGGCAACATAAGCAAACGCCCGTCCTCGTTGACGGCGTGGTGACGTCAGCACGTACCTCCCATTAAAATAATTAACTAATTCCTGTATATATATATCCCCCATTTTGTAAACGCTATAACTTTTGCGCAAACCAATCAATATATGTTTATTTGGAATTTTTTTTACCAAAAATATGTAGCAGAATACACAAATTTATGGAGAAATTCGATTTTTTTTTCTATTTTTATTTGATACGTTTTATAGCAGAACGTAAAAAATATTGTTTAAAATAAAACCGCAAAGGTGATCAAATACCACCAAAAGAAAGCTCTATTTGTGGGGAAAAAATTACATTTAATTTGGGTACAACGTCACACAGCCGCGCAATTGTCCGTTTAAGTAACGCAGTGCCGTAAATCTTCTGGAGGTCAAGTGGGTAAATTTGTACCAGTTGGGCATTAAAAGTATTTTTCCTCAAAAACTAATTGCGTTTGAAAAACACACACAACAACACACACACACACACACACAACACACACACAACACAAACACACACACACACACAACAAACAAACACACACAAACACACACAATCACACACACACACAACACAAAACACACACACAACACACACAACAACACACACACAAACACACAAACAAAACACACACACACACACACACAAACACACAACACACACAACACAACACACACAACACAACAACAAACAACACACACACAAAAACACACACACAACACACAAACAACACACAACACAAACACAAAACACACACACACACAAAAACACACACACACAACAACAACACAAAACAACACACACACACACACACAACAAACACACACACAACACACACACACAAACAAAAACACAACACACAAACACACACAACAACACACAAAACACACACAACAACAACACAAACAACAACAAACACACAACAAAAACAACACAAACACACACACACAACAAAACAAAACACACACACACACACAA
The DNA here is from genome assembly GCA_028564925.1 of Lithobates sylvaticus. Classification (NCBI taxonomy): domain Eukaryota; kingdom Metazoa; phylum Chordata; class Amphibia; order Anura; family Ranidae; genus Lithobates; species Lithobates sylvaticus. The sequence goes on from CM053037.1 coordinate 10,228,716, forward strand.
AACAAAAACAACAAACACACAACACACACAACAACACAAAACAACAAACACACAAAACAAAAACACACAACACAAACACAAAACACAAAAAAACACAAAAAACACACAAAAAACACAAAAACACACACACACACACAAAAACACCACACACACACACAAAAAAACAAAAAAACCACACACACAAAACAACACACACACAACAACAACACACACAACACACAAACAACAAACAACACACAAAAAAAACACACACACAAAACATCAACAAACAACAAACACAACAAACACACACAAACAAACACACACACAAAAACACACAAACACAAACAAACACACAAAAACAAACACACAACACACACACACAACACACACACACAAAAAAAACAAAAACAAAACACACAACAAAAAACAAACAAAACACAACAACAACACACACACACAAACAACAACAACAACAACAAAAACAAACACAAAACAAACACACACAAACAACAAAACACACAAACAACAAAACAAAAACACAAAACAAAAAAAAAAACAAACAAAAAACACACACACAAAAACACAAACACACACACAACACACAACACACACAACACAACAAACACAAACAAAAAAACACAACACACAACAAACACACACACAACAACACACACAACACAACACAAAAAAACAACAACACACAAACACACAACACAACACAAAAAAACAACAAAAAAAACAACACACACACACAACACACACACAAAACAACACACACACACAACACAAAACAAAAACAAAACACACACAAACACACAAAACACACAACAAACAAAAAAACAAAACACACAAAACACACACACAACACACAACACACACACACACAACAACAAAAAACAAAAAAACAACAAAAAAACAAAACAAACAACAAACACACAAACAAAACAACACACAAAACAACACACACACACAAAACATCACACAACACAAACAAAAACAAAAACCAAAACAAAAAAAAAAAAAAAACACACAAAACACACACAAAAACACACAACAAACACAAAACACACACAACAACACACAAACACAACACACACAACAACAACACACAAACACAACACAAACACACACAAACAAAACACAAACAACACACACACAAACACACACAAACACAAAACACAAAAACACACACACAAAAAAACAAACACAAAACACACACACACAAAAACACACACACACAAAAACAAACAAAAAAACAAAACAAAAAAAAACAAACAACAAAAAACAACACAAACACAAAACAAACACACACAAAAACACAAAAAAACAAACAACAAAACACAAAAAAACACAAACACAAACACAAAACACACACAACAACACAACAAACACAAACACACAACACACACAAAAAAAACACACAACACACAAAAACACACAACACACACACACACAAAAACACAACAACACACACAAAAAAAACAACAACACAAAACAAACAACAAACAAAAAAAACAACACAAACACACAACAACAAAACACAACACAACAAAAAAAAAACAAACACAAACACACACAAAAACAACAACACACAAAACACAAAACAAACAACACAAAACACACAAACACAAAACAAAACAAAAACAAACAACAAAAACCAAAAAACACAAAAAACAACAAACACACAACAAAAAAACAACACAAACACACAACACACAAAACACACACAACACAAACACAAACACAAACAAAAAAACAAAACAACACACACAAAAAAAAACAACAAAAAAAACACAAACAACAACACACACAAAACAAAAAACAAACACACACACAACACAACACAAACAACAAACAACACAACAACAAAACACACACACACACAACAACACACAACAAAAAACAAAACAAAAAAAAAAAAAAAACAAAAACAAAAAAAAAAACACAACAACAAAAACACAAACACACAACAACACACACAAAAAAACAAAACAACACACAAACACAACAACACAACAAACACAAACAAAACACAACAAAAAACAAACAAAAACAAAAAACAAACACACACAAACACACACACAACAAACACACAACACAAAACACAAAACAAAACAAAACAAACAAACACACACACAAAAAAACAACACACACACAAACAAAAAAAAACACACACACAACAAACACACACACACAACACACACAAAACAACACACACAAAAACAACAAAAAAACACAACACAAACAAACACAAAAAAAACACACACACAACACAACACAACAAAAAAAAACACACAAAAAAAAACACACACAACACAAACAACAAACACACACACAACACACAAAAAACACACAACACAAAAAAAAAACAAAACACAAAACAAAACAAACACAAACAAACAACAACACACACACAAAACACACAAAAACACACACACACAAAAACAACAACAAACAAAACAAACACACACAAAACACAACAAACACACACACACACACAAAAAAAAAAAAAACACAAAAACACACACACAACACACACACACACACAAACAAAAAACACACACAACACACAAAAAACACACACACACAAACACACACACACACACACACAAAAAAAAACACACAAAAACACACACAAAAAAAAACAACAAAACACACAAACACACACACAACACAAAACAAACAAACAACACAACAAAACAAAAACACAAACACAAACAACACACACAAACAACACAAAACACAAAAAACACACAAACAAACAACAAAACACACAAACACAACACAAAACACAACACAAACAAAACACAAAAAAACAAAAAAAACACACAAAAACAACACACACAACAACACACAAAAACAACAACAAAAAAACAACACAAACACACACACAACACAAAAAACACACAAACACACACACACACAACACACACACACACAAAACACACACACACAAACACACACAACAAACACACAAAACACAACAAACACACAACAAACACACAAACAACAACACAAACAAACACACAAACAAACAACAAACAACAAAAACACAAAACACACAAACACAACAAAAAAAAAACACAACAAAACAAACAAAAAACACAACACAAACACAACACAAACAAAAAACAACAAAACACACACAAACAAACACAAAAACAAAAACACACACAAAAACAACACACAAACACACACACAAACAACAAAAAACACACACAACAACACACACACACACACAACACACAAACAAAACAAAAACAAACACAAAAAAAAACAAAACACAACACACACAAAAAAAAACACAAAAACAAACACACAAAAAAAAAAAAAACACAAAAAAAACACAAAAACACACAAAAACAAAAACAAAACAACACAACAACAACACACACACAACACAACAACACAACACACACACACAACAAACACACACAACACAACACACAACACACACAAACACACACACACACACACACACACAACAACACACACACACACAAAACAAACAAACAAACAACAACAACACACACAAAAAAACACACACACACACAACAACAAACAACAAAAAACACAACAAACAACAACAAAACAAAAACAAAAAAAACACACAAAACACACACACACACACAACACACACACACACACACAAAACACACACAAAACACACACACACACAAAAAAACAAAACACACACAAACACACACACACACACACACACACACACACACACAAACACACACACACACACAACAACACACACACACACACACAAACACACACACACACACAAACACACACACACACACACACACACACACACAACACACACACACAAACAACACAACACACACAGCCAGGTTTCTGACTCTGCTGAGGGTCTACAGCTAGGCATAGCTGAGACGTAAGCTGGGTTGGTCCCTGGAACTCTCCTCTCTGCCCCAGGAGGAAGAACCCCCAGCAGAGGAACACCTCTAGACAGCTGGACCCTGGACTCTGCTCCCAGGATTCTGGCTCAGCTGAGGGTCTACAGCTAGGCTTAGCTGACACCCAAGCTGGGTGAGTCCCTGGAGCCCTCTCCCCCCTCCTCTGCCCCAGGGGCCCCATGGGGACACCTCCAGACAGCTGGACTTGACTGCCAGGCTTATGAGTATTTGTGTTGCTTCCCCACCTTCTGGACCAGCCTCCTCGGGGATTGGTGGAAACTCGATAATTATTCAGACTGCAGCCTCGGTCCCCCACCCACTATGTTCTGGAAACTTCCAGTGAATTCTAGAAGACAGGGAGGCAACAGAGCCACAACCCGTGAAGCTCTGCCCGGTCTCCTACACACAATGAACCCCCCACTCTTCTGCCAACAGAGGAGCCAAACTAAATTCACCCAACTAGAAAACTAAGGGTGCTACATAGAGAAACCAGGTATAGGCAGTGGTATTCATTGCTATGAGGGTGAGGACCGCACCTGGGTGATGCCATCAAGTAGGAACTATGATGCAGTTACCCCCAACCAACCCTTCCCAGCACCCTGCAGGGCAGTGTGGCAGGACAGACAGAAGAGGGGGGTGCACCATGTTTTACCATGCTAAGTGACACCAGCCCTAGTAACATTGTCACCCGCAGGGATAGAAGGGGAAAACAATGTAACGTCACCCGCAGGGATAGAAGGGAAAACAATGTAACGTCCCCCCGCAGGGATAGAAGGGGAACCAATGTAACGTCCCCCGCAGGGATAGAAGGGGAAAACAATGTAACGTCACCCGCAGGGATAGAAGGGGAAAACAATGTAACGTCACCCGCAGGGATAGAAGGGGAAAACAATGTAACGTCACCCGCAGGGATAGAAGGGGAAAACAATGTAACGTCACCCGCAGGGATAGAAGGGGAAAACAATGTAACGTCACCCGCAGGGATAGAAGGGAAAACAATGTAACGTCCCCCCGCAGGGATAGAAGGGGAACCAATGTAACGTCCCCCGCAGGGATAGAAGGGGAAAACAATGTAACGTCACCCGCAGGGATAGAAGGGGAAAACAATGTAACGTCACCCGCAGGGATAGAAGGGGAAAACAATGTAACGTCACCCGCAGGGATAGAAGGGGAAAACAATGTAACGTCACCCACAGGGATAGAAGGGGAAAACAATGTAACGTCACCCACAGGGATAGAAGGGGAAAACAATGTAACGTCACCCACAGGGACAGAAGGGGAAACAATGTAATATCGTCACCCGCAGGGACAGAAGGGGAAACAATGTAACATTGTCACCCGCAGGGACAGAAGGGGAAACAATGTAACATTGTCACCCGCAGGGACAGAAGGGGAAACAATGTAACATCCACCCGCAGGGTCACAGAAGGGGAAACACCCGCAGGATAGAAGGGACATTGCACGGCAATGTAAACAATGTATGCCAACATTGTCACCGCAGGGGAAACATGAAACGTCCACCGCAGGGATAGAAGGGGAAACAATGTAACATTATCACCTGCAGGGATAGAAGGGGAACAATGTAACATTATCACCCGCAGGGATAGAAGGGGAACAATGTAACATTATCACCCGCAGGGATAGAAGGGGAACAATGTAACATTATCACCCGCAGGGATAGAAGGGGAAACAATGTAACATCACAGGCGGTGGTCTCAGCGGGGGGCATCGATAGTTTCAAGAAACTATTAGATAATCACCTGAAGGACCACAACATACAGGGATACACAATGTAACACTGACATATAATCACACACATAGAATGGACTTGTGTCTTTTTTCAGCCTCACCTACTATGTAACATGACTTGCAGGTATAGAAGGGAAACAATGTAACATCATCACCCGCAGGGATAAAAGTAAAATATAAAATGTTTCTATACATTGGAGCTGATGTGGAGCTGAGTCCTCTCTCTCCTCCATACTCCCAGCACTCACCTCCACTAAGAGGCCCCCCTCCCCCACACTGCAGGCTTTATGCCTTTCCCTGATCAGGCACACCTGGGCTCATCACCTGGGTGGGGTGTGAGCGGGTCATGTGACCAGGGACATCCTGAAACCCTCACCTGATGGGGACAGAACTGCCTGCAGGATCTGCACTGTGACACCTCTCTGCAGTGACTGGTGGGTATTGGAATGTGGTCCCTGTGCCCGGCACTGAGGGGGGTACAACTCATAGACTGAGCTTGGTGGGGGGAGGGGGGATAAGCAGGTCTCAGCATGCTGAGAGTTGTAGTTCCTCCTCAATCTGCTGACTATTCTGATGGAGATGACAGAGATATCCCTCTATTTATGTATCTTTGTGTCTGGATTGTTATTCTGTTCAGCTTGTTTATAAACACATGTTGCTGTTTCTTTTACACACTTTATATATTTACATGTTTTATACATACCTAAATAGTAACAATAGTTTGTTACACCGATGGACCAATCACCGGTCTGCCTGGGTTCATGCGCGTGGAATCGCACCACTTTCCCGTGCAAATCACATGTGATGTTTGTGCGGTGCGATTTTGGCCATTTGTTTTGTATGCACCTGAATCGGATCGCATTCACACCTATGCAATCCGATTCTGGCAACCGCACTGCGTTTTGCAAGCTGTTTTGGGGTGTTTGTTAATTTAACATTGACACCCGCAGCAGATCACATGGCCGCCGTGCGATTTCAATGCGGTGCGGGATTCGCTGCGTTTTCCCACATGGCATCGGTGTGACCCGAGCCCTCTGGTGTGACCTCCACCCGTATCGCGCAGCAGTGATCAGTCCTACACTACCAGAGACACGATCGATCGCTGTGCTACACAATCGCCTTTACATTTCCCAAAGCTTGGTGAGGCCCCGTTCACCCCTTGTAGCACGAAGCTGGAGGAGAAAAACAATCTATTATTCTCTATGGAGACGCTTCACATCTCCACACGAGGCTCCAAAAATGTCCGGAGATTTTATTGTAGCTGAAATCAGGCAGATCGGTGCTTATTTTTATTTTTTTATTATTTATTTTTTTTAAACATTATTTGTTCCATAGAAATGCATAGAAACGCTGGATTCAATCGCTTTCAAGTGTTTTAGTGCGTTTTGTTCGTGTTTTACAGCATTTTTCTGCTCAAATGCAATAACTGAGTGAAAATAATAACAATGAATAAAATACATAAATAATAAAAGAAATAATAATAAAAAATAAATAATAAATTAAAAATAAATTAAATAAAATAACTCAACCCTAATACAAAAAAATGAACCCTAAGGCTACTTTCACACTGGAGCGGTGGGGGCGCCTCCAGCTCCCTGATTGGCCAGCCCACTCCCGCCCGCGGAGCCACCCACGAAGCCGCCAGCTCCCACCCACGGAGCCACCGGTTCTCACCCACGGAGCCACCGGTTCTCACCCGCGGAGCCACCGGTTCTCACCCGTGGAGCTGCCTGCGGAGCCACCGGTTCTCACCCGCGGAGTCGCCCGCCGAGCCACCGGTTCTGACCCACGGAGCCACCGGTTCTCACCCGTGGAGCCACCGGTTCTCACCCGCGGAGCTGCCCGCGCAGCCACCGGTTCTCACCCGCGGAGCCACCGGTTCTCACCCACGGAGCCACCGGTTCTCACCCGCGGAGCTGCCCGCGGAGCCACCGGTTCTCACCCGCCGAGCCACCGGTTCTGACCCACGGAGCCACCGGTTCTCACCCGCGGAGCCACCGGTTCTCACCCACGGAGCCACCGGTTCTCACCCGCGGAGCTGCCCGCCGAGCCACCGGTTCTCACCCGCGGAGCCGCCCACCGAGCCACCGGTTCTGACCCACGGAGCCACCAGTTCTCACCCGCGGAGCCACCGGTTCTCACCCGCGGAGCTGCCCGCGGAGCCACCGGTTCTCACCCGCCGAGCCACCGGTTCTGACCCACGGAGCCACTGGTTCTCACCCGCGGAGCCACCGGTTCTCACCCGCGGAGCCACCGGTTCTCACCCACGGAGCCACCGGTTCTCACCCGCGGAGCTGCCCGCCGAGCCACCGGTTCTCACCCGCGGAGCCGCCCGCCGAGCCACCGGTTCTGACCCACGGAGCCACCAGTTCTCACCCGCGTAGCCACCGGTTCTCACCCGCGGAGCCACCGGTTCTCACCCGCGGAGCTGCCCGCCGAGCCACCGGTTCTCACCCGCGGAGCCGCCCACCGAGCCACCGGTTCTGACCCACGGAGCCACCAGTTCTCACCCGCGGAGCCACCGGTTCTCACCCGCGGAGCTGCCCGCGGAGCCACCGGTTCTCACCCGCCGAGCCACCGGTTCTGACCCACGGAGCCACTGGTTCTCACCCGCGGAGCCACCGGTTCTCACCCGCGGAGCCACCGGTTCTCACCCGCGGAGCCACCGGTTCTCACCCACGGAGCCACCGGTTCTCACCCGCGGAGCTGCCCGCCGAGCCACCGGTTCTCACCCGCGGAGCCGCCCGCCGAGCCACCGGTTCTGACCCATGGAGCCACCAGTTCTCACCCGCGTAGCCACCGGTTCTCACCCGCGGAGCTGCCCGCCGAGCCACCGGTTCTCACCCGCGGAGCCGCCCGCCGAGCCACCGGTTCTGACCCACGGAGCCACCAGTTCTCACCCGCGGAGCCACCGGTTCTCACCCGCGGAGCTGCCCGCGGAGCCACCGGTTCTCACCCGCCGAGCCGCCCGCTGAGCCGCCCGCCGAGCCACCGGTTCTGACCCACGGAGCCACTGGTTCTCACCCGCCGAGCCGCCTGCTCTCCTCCGTGGAGCTGCCCGCAAAGCCGCCTGCTCGCAACAGGCCCCACTCGGCTGCGGGCCCCATATCGCCTGCATGTGCCGCTATGGCGGTAGTTCCGCCACTGATTAAATCCATTTTGGAGTAAGGCTGTAACATAACAAAATGTAGAAAAAGTGAAGCCCTGTGAATACTTTCCATAAAAAATGAAACATTGTTACAATGTGATCAGTGATGGTTTTCCAGACTGATCGTTGCAAAGTTTTGCTTTGAAATCGATCGCTGGCACTTAGGGGGGGTCTCTTTATAATAAAATGTTATTTATTTCCTGTGCTTGTCGGCTCCATCCAGGGACCACAATGGAGGATTTCCCATGAGTGACCACTAGGTGGAGCTGACGATCTTAGGAGACAAACGTATTGGGCGAATTGTGGGGATTATTCCTGAGGGCGGTGTGAATGCTCCTGACGTTCGCTCAGCTAACTTTTCATAAATAGACTATATGTACCTTTTCTAAAAGTGGTTGTAATCCCTTCCATATCCCCAGTGATGTGCCCGGCCTCAGGTGATACACAGAGATGAAACAAATCCCCCTACATAACTTGTACCTGTTTATCTGCAGTCTCCTCTTCTCTACAGCTGTTCAAAGTGCTGAATTTACACAGCATGTCTGAGCTGTCAGAAAGCAGGGGGGCGGAGAGCTGAAGTTACTCTCTGCAGAACTCAGTGGGGAGAATGCAGAGAACCGATTGGGAGAGACCCCCCCCCCCCCCACACACACACACTGGAACAGATCTGAGGCTGTCAATCACAGGCTGTGCCCTCCCCTGTCACCTTTTTGTTCTCTTGGTGTCAGGAAAACTCATCAGAAGTGACCCAGGCTGATAGCAGAGGAAGGAGGCAGCAGACAGAAAGGACACTCAGTGCTCTGGAATGAGACAACTACACACTATAGAGCAGTGATGGTGAACCTTGGCACCCCAGATGTTTTGGAACTACATTTCCCATGATGCTCATGCACTCTGCAGTGTAGTTGAGCATCATGGGAAATGTAGTTCCAAAACATCTGGAGTGCCAAGGTTTGCCATCACTGCTATAGAGGGATGTGCTTTGTTCATGTCTTATGTCTGAGGTTTTAAGGCCCCCCCATACACGCTATTAGATTTTCTGCAGATTTTTGTCTTCAGATTTACCAGAACCGCCTGATTCCATACAAATTGAACCTCATAAGGTGTGACCTCATATTATATGGTTTTGGTAAATCTGTAGACAAAAATCTGCAGAAAATCTAATCGTGTGTATGGGGGCTTAACACTGAAAAGGAGATCATACAATCAGGTTGTACAATGTATGCTCATCTTTCGAGCTTAAGTGATAATCATACTAGCACAATGAGGCTACTAAATAACACTACTAATTTATTTAAAACTCTTTGAGCTATTTGTCCTGTTAAACTGCCATGTACTGTGTGATATGTAGGCTTATGATCATTGAATGCTTATTTGCTGCGATCATCGGCTCCATCTAGTGGCTATACTGCCGTATAGATTTACTCTGTACGAATGAATAACATTCGACCTGGAAAGAGAATAGCCTAAAAACATTCGATTTTTGCCCCCATTTGCACAGAACGAGTGTGCATGCAAAGTATGAATAGCTCTACTTTTTTATATATATATATTAAAAAAAAACAAGTAGAGCTATTCATACTTTGCACGCACACTCGTTCTGTGTAAATGGGGGCAAAAATCAAATGTTTTTAGGCTATTCTCTCTCCAGGTCGAATGTTATTCATTTATTCAAAGTGAATCCCAAAAAAATGACTGCATTATGGGCACTAGATGGAGCTGCAGATCATAGCAATTACGTTTTTTTTATTTTTATTTATATTTATATATATATATATATATATATCTTCTTTTCTATTTTTTATTTTAACATTTTTTTTTTTTTTATTGTTTTGCAAAGGCACCCCTTTGTATTGATCTTCATCTTTTCTAACATACTAAGTACTGGCAGCACAATACACTTCCCAGTTGGATGAATCTCATAATATTGTACATTTTCTGATATGTTGCATTGACCCCCCCCCCCCCCCCCCCCCCCCCCCCCCCCCCCCCGCTTTCCTCTATTTTAGGTTCCCAGTGGCAGATATGTCCCTCGGCAGAAAGGAAGCATGGTGTGCATAGAAAAACTGCTCCCCCCGGTGCTTTGTTCTGGTAAGTACCTTCAGCAACTTACATTATACTTCTGCTGTTCCTGTCAGTGTGAACCTTGAGATGTGACGGCTCCATTAGTGTTCTTTTCTTCATTTACAAGTACATTTTCAGCAAGTGCAGAAATATTGCTGTTGATCCTGCCAGAAATCCAGTGTCCTTTTCCCTTCCTCTGAGCTGAGCTGACATCCCAGACAGGGCTATCTGGTGTGTGTTCTGGCACTGGACCGACCGAGGGGAGGCTCCTCCCTGATGGCTATTAGACATGTGCAGAGCAAAAAAAAAAAAAGTTTATTTTCCATTTGTAATTTACATAAATTTGTTTATTTATTTTGTTAACTCAATTCGAGCAAATTCGGAAAATTTGAATTAATTCTAATTTTATTCCAAATCCATTCGAAATTGAATTAATTGTATTCGAAATTTGAATTTTGGAAACATAGTTTTATTCTTTCTATTCTATTCCAGTCTTTTATTTTCTATTCTATTAAAATTCCAGAAGATGGTTATATTCATTCTTTTCTATTCTATTGTTTTTCCTATTCTATTTTCTATTATTTCATTTTCGAGTCTATTCTATGCTATGCGAAATTCAACTTCTGGAAGATGGTTATATAGAAAGAATATAACCATCTTCCAGAATTTGAATTTCTTTTTTTTTTTTTTTTTTTTAATTATGAATTTTATAATTTTAAAATTATTTTATTTAAAAAATTTATTTTTAAATTTTATAAAATAAAATTTTATAAAAATTGTATAAAATGTTATAAATATTATAAATTTTATATAAATTTTATATTTCATAACAAGTACATATTACAGAATTTGAATTTCTAATGGCATAGGATAGACTTTGAAAAAAATAATAGAAAATAGAATAGGAAAAACAATAGAATTTTTTTTTAATTTGAATAGAAAATAAAAGAATAGAATAAAACAAAATAGAAAGAATTTTATATTATTCTATTCTTTTATTTTCTATTCAAATTTATTCTATTAGAATTTAACAAGAAGGTTATATTTGTTTCTGTTTTATTCTAATCTATTGTTTGTTTTGTGTTTTTCCTTTTTTTTTTTTTTTTTTTTTTCTTCTTTCTTTTTGTTTCTTCTTCAAATTTTAGAAGATGGTTATATTCTTTCTATCTTATTCGATTTCTAGTCCTTTATTTTCTATTCCATTTTATTCAGGTTTTTTTTTTATTATATTTTGTTCTGTTTTACTCTATTCTAATCTAATCTTTTATTTTCTATTCCTTTTATTGTCTATACTATTTATTTTTCATTCTTTTATTTTGTGTTCTGCTCTGTTTTACTCTATTTTTTCTTTTCTATTCTCTTTTTTTAATTTAAATTTTTTTTTCCAAACAAGTTTTATTGACTAAAAAGTTTTTATGAGATTCTTTTCTATTCCTTTTATTTTTTATTTTATTCTCTTCTGAAATTTCGAATTCGATCCGAAAAGTATTATAATGAAATTTGAATAGTTTTCGAATCGAATTTGAATAGTTTTCAAATCGAACTCGATTTGCAAACTATTCAAATTTCGTTAATTCGGATTTGTTTAAATTCCGTTACTATTGTAATTCAGATACATCCGAATAACGTAAAATTAGTCCGAAAAAACGATTCAAAACAAAACAAACGGCACGTCTAATGGCTATACAAAGGATTGCGTCTTCCTTCCCGATCCGTGATGAATGTATAGATTAGATAGGCGCTCACCCTGTGGCCCTCCGGATGTTACTGAACTACAAGTCCCATCATGCCTCTGCCTTTGGGAGTCATGCTTGTAACCTCCAGCCTTGCAATGCATCATGGGACTTGTAGTCCTGCAACAGCTGGAGGCACACAGGTTGAGCGCCCGTGTGTTACCTTGTTCTGGTTCTAGGCTGCTCTGATCACACCAAGAAAGAGCACTTGGCACCTGATAAAAACTCTGGTGGGTATTGAGAACCACCCAGTACAAAGGTTCAAATCGCTCAGAAGTCTTCCTGAAATGTTTATTGGTTAAGAGCATCAAAGGCAACGCGTTTCGGGGAAAGTCCTCCCCCCCTTCCTCAGGGCATGAGCAGTGAATGTTATTAGAATCCCAATAAGATGCAATAGAAGACCTATGTTGAGGCCTGATAAAGACTGTCGTATCTTATTGGTACTATGAACTGCCTGCAGGGTCCGTAGTGCCCTCAAAATGTGACTGTCTTTATCCTGAAGAAGGGGGAGGCCTTAACCCTGAAACGCGTTGGTTTTTATTTGATGCCAATAAACATTTCAAAATGTGACTATGTACTAGGCGCTCCTCAATACCCACCCCAAGAGTCAATGTTTATCAGCTTTGCCAGCTATAGGCTGTGAGCTACAAAGCAACTCCCCTCTATATAATGGAGAGGGGGAGGTGCTTGCTTGTAGTCCAATCAGGAGAGTAGTCTAGGACACAGAGGTATGTTACTGGCAGGAGCTTTGAGGTGCCTGTAGGATGAAGGCTATGCTTGAGGTGTAGACCGCAGAGAGAGAGGAAATGTACAGGAAATCCATTCCCACTGCTGCCCCCTACAGGGGTGTGTGTGCCATTCTACAGGACATTACACAGACCTCTGACTGTAGCAGAGCGCCAGTGTTTGCTGACCAGTGATTGGAACTGCTGTTGTTATTAGGGGAAGGTGGCAGACGTGTTGGCTACATTCTGACACATATATATATAATCATTTTTTTTTTTTTTTTAATATGACATGCGTACATGTATAGTGTCTACATAACCTCACAAGTGAGTGCTTAGCAATGAGGGGTTCCCACCATCCCTGTGCTGAGTTCCCAGGTCTGTACACCTGCTGTGCCCATTATGAGGGGTTCCCACCATCCCTGTGCTGAGTTCCCAGGTCTGTACACCTGCTGTGCCCATTATGAGGGGTTTTCACCATCCCTGTGCTGAGTTCCCAGGTCTGTACACCTGCTGTGCCCATTATGAGGGGTTTCCACCATTCCTGTGCTGAGTTCCCAGGTCTGTACACCTGCTGTGCCCATTATGAGGGGTTCCCACCATCCCTGTGCTGAGTTCCCAGGTCTGTACACCTGCTGTGCCCATTATGAGGGGTTCCCACCATCCCTGTGCTGAGTTCCCAGGTCTGTACACCTGCTGTGCCCATTATGAGGGGTTTTCACCATCCCTGTGCTGAGTTCCTGGGTCTGTACACCTGCTGTGCCCATTATGAGGGGTTCCCACCATCCCTGTGCTGAGTTCTGGGGTCTGTACACCTGCTGTGCCCATTATGAGGGGTTCCCACCATCCCTGTGCTGAGTTCCCGGGTCTGTACACCCGCTGTGCCCATTATGAGGGGTTCCCACCATCCCTGTGCTGAGTTCCCGGGTCTGTACACCTGCTGTGCCCATTATGAGGGGTTCCCACCATCCCTGTGCTGAGTTCCTGGGTCTGTACACCTGCTGTGCCCATTATGAGGGGTTCCCACCATCCCTGTGCTGAGTTCCCGGGTCTGTACACCTGCTGTCCCCATTATGAGGGGTTCCCACCATTCCTGATCTTTCCATTGAAATCAATAAGCTGGCCTATGCGTGTCGAAGAAAAGAAACATGTGTCGCCCCCCCCCCCCCCCCCATGCTAGGTGTAAATGGGGCTTGAATGTGAAATTGGCGAGTTCCCTTACACTTTGCAGACTCCGGGGTCTTTGATTTAATGAGGAACACTAAGAACTCTGATGTTACACTGCAGACTCTGGTGTAAAGGGGAACTCTGATTTAAGGGGGAATGCTGTGAACTCTGGTGTAATGGGAAACTCTGATGGGTTCTCTGCTCACCAAGGCAGCCCCGACATTAGAGTCTGTAGAAAACCCCTTACCTCTGAGGAACTCTGATTTAAGGGGGGAATGCTGCGGACTCTGGTGTAAAGGGAAACTTTGATGTAAGGGGTGCTCTGAAAACCCTGATTTAAGGGGGGCTCTGATGTAAGGGGGGACACTGTGAACTCTGGTATAAAGAGGGACTCTGTTCGGGCCGGCAGGCAGAGGAGGGTCAGGGGAGGAAGGGGGGGGGGGAATTGTCAGTGCTGGCTCATGGCTCTGGACAGTACTCCCGGCTAACAACTGCAGCCAGCAGCCCTGCTGGGGAGCCGTTGTCCGGGCTGAAAATTGTGTCTGGGTATCAGGCAGTCTGAAACCCGGGCACATGATTCAAAACCCGGACTGTCTGGGTGAATCCTGCACAGATGGCAACCCTATCGTGACCTTTTCTATGGAAAAAGCTGAAGTCTGAGGTAAGGCCGTGTCCTCAAATATATAGAAAGATTTTTCTTTCCTGCAACAGAAGTACATTAATGGTATATCGGTACAGAGGAAAGCTGGGATTTAGAAAAGGAAAAAAAATCTTTTATAGGACATAAAGGCATCATCTCTTCTTCTTTCTATCTCTTTTCTCTCTCTTCTCAGTTTTTAGTCTTTCCTTTTTATTTTTATTTTGGATATTATTATTATTATTTTTATTATATATATATATATATTTTTTTTTTTGACTAGAGTATCTTTCCTTGAATTACCTAGGAATTGACAGGTTTTTTACATTAGTATGTCTTAATAAATATAGGATTTTTTCCTGGGCTTAATCCAGTGAGAACATGATGTTGTATCCATGTTAAAATCTACAATTTTATTTTGTCTGGGCAACTCGAAAAGTTAATAGTATTATATCTTGCTTCTCAGAAGTTATATAGTAAATTCTATTCGTTCGAGGGAGGGGGGGGGGGGGGGGGATATCTGCACCTCCTTGGACACAGCTTGATCCCGGTTGGGGTGTCGGAGGGGATGCGGAGTTCCTACCCTTCTTGGAGTGTTCTGGGATATAGCATACAAATGAGTTGTCACAGCTTAACCACTTTCAGACCGGACCAATTTGCAGCCAAAGGACCAGGCCCCTTTTTGCGATTCGGCACTGCGTCGCTTTAACTGACAATTGCGCGGTCGTGCGACGTGGCTCCCAAACAAAATTGACGTCCTTTTTTTCCCACAAATAGAGCTTTCTTTTGGTGGTATTTGATCGCCCCTGCGGTTTTTATTTTTTGCGCTATAAACAAAAATAGAGCGACAATTTTGAAAAAAAATGCATTATTTTTTATTTTTGCTATAATAAATATCCCCAAAAAATATATAAAAAAAACATTTTTTTTCCTCAGTTTAGGCCGATACGTATTCTTCTACATATTTTTGGTAAAAAAAATCGCAATAAGCGATTATTGATCGGTTTGCGCAGAAGTTATAGCGTTTACAAGATAGGGGATAGTTTTATAGCATTTTTATTAATATATTTTTTTTTTTATTATTAATGGCGGAGATCTGCGATTTTTTTTGTGACTGCGACATTATGGCGGACACATCGGACATTTTTGACACATTTTTGGGACCATTGTCATTTTTACAGCAATAAATGCATTTAAATGCATTGATTTCTGTATAAATGACACTAGCAGTTTAGGGGTTAACCACAAGGTGGCAGTGTAAGGGTTAAGTAGGCCTAGGGGTGTGTTTTTTTACTGTGGGGGGCGTGGCTGTCAGCTAGTGAATGCTGATCTCTGCTCCAATCACAGGGAGCAGAGATCGGCGTCACTAGTTGCTAGGCAGAACAGGGAGATGCTGTTTATCTCGGCATCTCCCCGTTCAGCCGCTCCGTGAGACGATCGCGGGAGTCCCCGCGGCGATCGAGTCCGCGGGGACCGCGGCCGGACTCACGGGGTCCCGACCGGCGCGGGAGCGCGCCGCTCCCGGCGCGCTCCCGATGGCACGGACAGGCGAAAGGAGGGACGTATATATACGCCCTCCTGCCTGTACGTGCCATTCTGTCGACGTATATCGTCGTGCGCCGGTCGGCATGTGGTTAAGTTACATACTTATTTCTTACTTTGTTAAATTCTCAATGTCTCATTGGTATGTTAACTAGTCACATTTGTTAGATTTACTGTGAATTCTTCTGTAATGATTTTACTTTGTGAAAATAAAAATCTTAATGAGAAAGAAAAGGAAAAAAAAGCCTTTAAACCTGCACCACGTATATGGTAACCGGCGTTCGCTGAGACAGTAAAAATGCCGCATATTTACGCTTCGAAGAGGACGGATCTTCAACCACTAGCCACGGTTTCGCTGACTGTTTTTATATCCTTGGTCGTCGGCTTCAGAAGATACAAAGTGACACTGAAGACTTCCTGAGACAGACTCAACAGATCATCCCCGATTAATGCCGCCTTAAGAGGTTTTATCCTGAAAGCGGAGCTCTCCAAGAATTATCGCGATCAGGTTCTTACGTGCTACGTTCGCGCCTCGCACTTCCCTTTAAGCTCTCGGGGGAAGGAGGACCGCCGCAGATTTTGGAGGATCTCCGTGATGGATTAATGACACAAATTATCATTTTTATTTCAGCCGAGCAAGCCGTAAAGAGATCTTGACGCCGGATTGTAAGTTATCCCACAAAACGGCCTCTCAGCTGGAATCGGCGAGGAGTTAGAGGACGCGCTGCCTGGACGAGTGGGGACTCTACACGTCTCAGATACGGCGGGGGCTCACGACTTGTGTTTAAAGGGGGACTCTGGGCATATATAAAGCCTTTTTCAGATCACTAATTATTCCATGTCGAAAATGAAGAAAGTCAGATATGTGTAAATTAACCTTCCCTTTGCCTGGCCTGCAGGGGGCAGTGGTTTTCAGCATCGGTAAATTGGTACTGTATCAATTTGGGGCAGGACTGGTATCTCTGGGTCAGGGCCGGGACAAGGGGTGGGCAGGAGGGGCAGCTGCCCCTGGCGCAATGGTATATTGCAGGGGTAGGGGGCACCCTTAGCCTAACCCTAAGGGAAAGGGGGGCGCAGTTTGGCATCTTTGCCCTGGGCACTGGATGACCTTGTCCCGGCACTGCTCTGGGTGCAAAAGATTTCCCATTAAGGCAACTGTGGTGCTTAGAGCTTAGTGTTGGGATCAGTGTAAGTGTTTTGCATTAAAGGTTAGGGTCGACTGAAGGGTTTAACGCCAGAGTTTAGTGTTGGGATTGGGTTGTGTGACAATTCAAGTTTAGGGTCAGGACTTGGTGTTGGGAACAGGCTAAGTGTTTGGATTAAAGGTTATGGTCAGGTTTAGGGTCAGGACTTGGTGTTAGGATCAGGCTAAGTGTTTGAATTAAAGGTTATGGTCAGGTTTAGGGTCAGGACTTAGTGTTAGGATCTGGCTAAGTGTTTAGATTAAAGGTTAGGGTAGATTTGAAGGGTTTATGGTCAGGACATAGTGTTAGGATCAGACTGACTGTTTAAATTAATAAGGGTCAGGTTGAGAGTTTAGGGCCATGGCTAAGTGTTTTAGATCAGAGGTTAGGGACAGGTTAAGGGTTTAGGGTAAGGGCTGAGTGTTTGGATTCAACTTTAGGATCAGGCTAAGTGTTTGCACTAAAGGTTATGGTCAGGTTTAGTATCAGGAACTAAGTACTCACCGAGGCCAAGATGCCGAGAGCGGTTGCCCTTGCGACTCAGCGCCTACCACCCCTGAAGATGGTACAGGGGACGGTTGGCACCAAGAGGCACAAGCCACCTGTTGGGTGGTGGCTAGGCGTGGATCCAGGTGTAGTTGGGTATACAGGCAGACTGGCGGAGGCTCCAACACTGATGGGTAAACAGGCAGCAGGCTGAGGATCAAACACAAGATTAATCAGGCACAAGCAGAAGGTTAACACAGGAGGACAAGTCCAGATAGAATGGTCAAACACAAGCAAGAGGTCAAGGCAGGCTGAGGGTCAAGTACTGCTTAAGCAGGCGGTGGAAGTCCGGTATACAGGCCGAGGGTCAAACACAGGAGAGAGATGGTGATCCGGGTAAACAAGCCAAAGGTCAAGGTTGGAGAAGGTAACAAGGTCAAGACAATCCGGGTCGGCAACGGGTAGGCAAGTAGATGCAGCAGGCACAGGTACAAGGGACAAGGGAACAGCTGAGAGACGAACCAGCGTCTGTCTGGGTCCAAGGGCCTCTCTTTTATAGGCCGGGTGGAGGTCACATGGGACGTGCACTAGCGCGCATGCGCGCGCGCGCCGTTCAGCTGGGCCGCGTACGTTCGTGCGCCGCCACATCGTTCCTCTGACTCCTACTGTGCGCCGCAGCGCCGGACCTATGCGTCTGCGCACTGGGGCGCGCGGCGGACCAGGTCCCTGATAGTGCCCCCCCCAAGGGGCGGACTCCGGACGCCCAGGCTGTCCATTAGTTCAGGATGCTCCTGCTGGAAAATCTTAATTAACCTTGGTGCATGGAAATTTCCCGATGGCTCCCAGGAATTATCCTCCAATGGGTACCCCTTCCATTTCACTAGATACTGTAGCTGACGACCCACCTTCCTGCATCCTAGAAGTGATTCCACCTCGAATTCTTCCATGCCATCGATTGTGACAGGTGGTGGCGGAGGTTCCTCCCTGTCTGGGAAGGGACTTGGAACCAAAGGTCTCAGTAAAGATGCATGGAAAACAGGATGTATCTTGTAAGTTTTTGGTAGCGAAAGCTCAAAGGCCACGGGATTCACTGCCTTTTTGACCTCAAATGGCCCAATGAATTTGGGGCCCAGTTTCCGTGAGGGGCAAGAGAGCTTGAGATGAGCCGTTGACAACCACACTTTTTCCCCGATTTTGAAATGGGGGTTCTCCCTCCTGCCTCTGTTGTGGTATCTTTCGTACCCCTCTTGAGCCTGTTGCATGGTCTCCTGGAGCTTTCGAAAGTTGTTTTGAATGGCCTCTAGACGCTCTTGTACCGCAGGAACTGGTGATTCAGGAATTGAGTTTGGCAGAAATGATGGGTGGAAGCCACAGTTTGCCCAGAAAGGAGTTTGGTTGGTAGCTGAGTGGGAAGAATTATTGTATGCGAACTCCGCGTACGCCAGCAAGGAGGACCAATCATCTTGAGCAGAGGAGCAGAAGCATCGCAAATACTGCTCGAGCGTCTGGTTGGTACGCTCTGTTTGGCCATTACTTTGCGGGTGATAGGCTGAAGAAAGACAGATTTTGATTCCTAAGGTTTTGCAGAGTGCCTTCCAAAACTTCGAGGTGAATTGGGAACCTCTGTCAGAGACAATGCTCCTGGGGACCCCATGGAGCCTGACGACCTCTTTGGTAAAGATGTTGGCAGTCTCGAGAGCAGAGGGAGTACCAACCATAGGCAAGAAATGGGCCATTTTGGACAGTCGATCAACCACTACCAGAATGGTAGAAAATCCTTCTGAGGGGGGTAGTTCCACAATAAAATCCATTGAGATGTCTGCCCATGGACGTTCCGGGATGGGTAATGGCCTCAATAACCCCCAGGGTTTGTTTTTTTGACCCTTGTTTCGTTGGCACGGGACACAGGAAGAGATGTAAGTACGGCAGTCCTGCCTCCAGCCTGGCCACCAAAAGGTACGAGAGATGAGTTCGGCCGTCTTCCGGTTCCCGAAGTGACCTGCCAGTTTGTGGTCATGGAGAGTCTTCAAGACCAAAGGTCTTACTTCAAGGGGTACAAAAATTTTATTCCGAGACCAGAATAGGTCTTCACGTTTCTCCAGAGTAGACACAATGGGGTCCTGGCAATGAGCTGAGGCAGTGAGGAGAGAGGTAGACAGATCTGCCGGAGTAAGAAGCAGAAAATTTTGGGGAGCCAAAATGGTACTTGGTTCCGACATTTGAGAAGATTCCGGAGAGATTCGGGAGAGGGCATCTGCTTTGCCATTCTTTGACCCTGGCCGATAGGAAATATGAAAGGTAAATCTAGAAAAAAAAAGTGCCCAGCGAGCTTGCCGAGGCCTCAACCGTTTGGCGGTACGTAAATATTCGAGATTTTTATGATCCGTAAAGATAGTAATTGGATGAGTTGCCCCCTCCAGAAGGTACCTCCATTCTTCCAAGGCGGCCTTAATGGCTAATAGCTCGCGATCCCCAACATCATAATTTCTTTCGGATGGGCTCAATTTCCGGGAGGCAAAAGCCACTGGGTGAAGGAGGGCTTTTGGCCCGTGGCGTTGTGACAGGATGGCACCTGTGGCAGATTCCGAGGCGTCAACCTCCAGTACAAAGGGAAGTAGAGGATCCGGGTGTCGTAGAATAGGAGCAGAGGTGAAGAGGGTCTTTAGTTTGGTGAAAGCATCCTGGGCTTCCTGGGACCATTGGAAACGGCCATGTTGTTGAGTTAGGCGGGTGATGGGAGCAACGATAGAGGAGAACCCGATGATGAACCTCCGATGAAAATTAGCAAACCTGATGAAACGTTGGACGGCCTTTTTGTCCTTGGGAGCTGACCATTCTATCACCGCCTTGACCTTTTGGGGATCCATTGCAGTGCCTTCGGTAGAGATGATGAACCCCAAGAACTGTACAGAAGTTTTCTCAAATTCACATTTTTCGGCCTTAAGATATAATTGGTGGGCTCTAAGGATGGCAAGTACTCTCCTAACGTGGCTCCGATGCATTTCCAAGGTGGCTGAAAAAATAAGGATATCGTCCAGGTATACAACCAAGAAGTCGTCCAGGTGCTCCCTAAAGATGTCATTCACCAGATGTTGGAAGGTAGCTGGAGCATTACACAGGCCAAAGGGCATCACCAAATACTCATAGTGGCCAAACCTGGACCTGAAGGCTGTCTTCCATTCATCACCTGCGCGGATCCTGACAAGATTATAAGCGCCCCTTAAATCAAGCTTGGAAAAAACTTTGGCCGATCGGAAACGTTGGAGGAGCTCGGGAATTAGAGGTAGCGGGTACCGGTTCTTCACCGTGATTTTATTAAGCTCCCTATAATCAATGCAAGGTCGGAGTGACCCATCTTTTTTCCCTACAAAAAAGATGCCAGCCCCAGCCGGGGAGGTAGAGGGCCGAATGAAGCCCTTTTCAAGGTTTTCGTCAATGTAGGCTTTCAATGTTTTCAACTCAGTTTCAGATAACGGGAATATACGCCCGAAAGGAATCTCAGAGCCAGACAAAAGCTCAATGGGGCAGTCATAAGCCCGGTGAGGTGGTAGATGGTCGGCCTTCTTCTTGTCAAACACATCCCTGAAGTCTTGATAGGCAGGTGGAATGTGCTGGAGGTTTTCTGGTGCTGAGATGACTGCCAGGTGACAGCTCGGAGCCGGGGAGATGCAATGTTGATGACAGTAGGGGGAAGAGAAGGAGACCTCCTTCCGGTCCCAATGGATCTGAGGGTCATGGGCCTGTAACCAAGGGAGTCCCAGGATGATGGGAAACATCGGGGAAGAAATCAAATCAAAACGTAGCAGTTCCTGGTGGCCGGAGTCTGTAGTGGTGAGGATAGGTGGGGTCTCCTGGACTACTGGTCCTGAGTGTGGAAGGGACCCATCAGCCAAGTGGACCAGTAAAGGTCTTTCTTTATTTAGACGGGGGATGTGCCATTCGTTGGCGATGGAAATGTCCAGAAAACAACTGCAGGCGCCTGAATCAATTACGGCCGGGAGCCGAATCTCCTTTCCCGCCAGCTGTAGGGAGACAGAAAGAGTCACGTAAGCCTGGACAAGGTTAATGGTTTGACAGTTGACAGTAGTTTGAGAGGGCAACTTACTGGGCCGGATGGGGCAGTTCAGTAGGTAGTGCCCAGAACCCCCGCAGTAGAGGCACAGGTTAGACCTGCGTCTGCGTTGCCTTTCTTCCTGAGAAAGCCGGGGGGCGAACTAGGCCAAGTTGCATGGGCTCCCCCTCCGGAGCCGGCGTACCTGGAGAAAAGGAGGTCCAACTTGGTGGCCAGTTGGATTAACTCCTCCAGGGTTGTGGGGGTCTCCACCCGAGCTAACTCATCCTTCAGGACTTCGTTCAGCCCCAATCGATATTGATAACGAAGGGCTGCCTCGTTCCAGGTAGTGTCGGCTGACCATTTGCGAAACTCTGCCGTGTAGTCTTCTACTAGCCTTTTGCCCTGGGAAAGAGTATGTAGTGTGGCTTCGGCAGTGGCAGAACGCTGAGGGTCATCATAAAGTTGGCCCATTGCTTCAAAGAAAGAGTCCACAGTGTTTAACAGGGGGTTCCTCTGCTCCATGAGACCGTGGGCCCAGGTTTGGGGTTCCTCTGATAGCAATGACATGACAAATCCCACCTTTACAATTTCTGAAGAGAAAGTTCGGGGCTGTAAGGCAAGGTACAAGGTGCAGGCGTTCTTGAAAGACCTGAACTTCCTGCGATCGCCTGAAAATCGCTCAGGTACTGGGACCTTAGGTTCGGGTACAGCCATCATCATGGCGGGTGGCGCTTGGGCCTGCGGTGCAGAACTTCCACTGGCTGATCCAGGAGCTGGCCTTGTCGGAAGAGAGGCTGTTGCCAACTGTTGAAGACGGTTGTCCACCTGTACATAGCCTTCTTGTAGCTTTTGTACAGCTTCCATGAGGGCAGATACCTGTTGGCATAGCATCTCCAGAGGAGATCCCGCTCTGTTGGCCTCTGTCATGGCTGGTTCGTACTATCAGGAACTAAGTACTCACCGAGGCCAAGATGCCGAGAGCGGTTGCCCTTGCGACTCAGCGCCTACCACCCCTGAAGATGGTACAGGGGACGGTTGGCACCAAGAGGCACAAGCCACCTGTTGGGTGGTGGCTAGGCGTGGATCCAGGTGTAGTTGGGTATACAGGCAGACTGGCGGAGGCTCCAACACTGATGGGTAAACAGGCAGCAGGCTGAGGATCAAACACAAGATTAATCAGGCACAAGCAGAAGGTTAACACAGGAGGACAAGTCCAGATAGAATGGTCAAACACAAGCAAGAGGTCAAGGCAGGCTGAGGGTCAAGTACTGCTTAAGCAGGCGGTGGAAGTCCGGTATACAGGCCGAGGGTCAAACACAGGAGAGAGATGGTGATCCGGGTAAACAAGCCAAAGGTCAAGGTTGGAGAAGGTAACAAGGTCAAGACAATCCGGGTCGGCAACGGGTAGGCAAGTAGATACAGCAGGCACAGGTACAAGGGACAAGGGAACAGCTGAGAGACGAACCAGCGTCTGTCTGGGTCCAAGGGCCTCTCTTTTATAGGCCGGGTGGAGGTCACATGGGACGTGCACTAGCGCGCATGCGCGCGCGCCGTTCAGCTGGGCCGCGTACGTTCGTGCGCCGCCACATCGTTCCTCTGACTCCTACTGTGCGCCGCAGCGCCGGACCTATGCGTCTGCGCACTGGGGCGCGCGGCGGACCAGGTCCCTGATATTTAGGGTCAGGACTTAGTGTTAGGATCTGGCTAAGTGTTTGGATTAAAGGTTATGGTCAGGTTTAGGGTCAGGACTTAGTGTTAGGATCTGGCTAAGTGTTTGGATTAAAGGTTATGGTCAGGTTTAGGGTCAGGACTTAGTGTTAGGATCTGGCTAAGTGTTTGGATTAAATGTTATGGTCAGGTTTAGGGTCAGGACTTAGTGTTAGGATCTGGCTAAGTGTTTGGACTAAAGGTTATGGTCAGGTTTAGGGTCAGGACTTAGTGTTAGGATCTGGCTACGTGTTTGGATTAAATGTTATGGTCAGGTTTAGGGTCAGGACTTAGTGTTAGGATCTGGCTAAGTGTTTGGATTAAATGTTATGGTCAGGTTTAGGGTCAGGACTTAAGCCCCATACACACGCGCGGATTATCCGAGGACCAGGTCCGTCGGACCATGTCCGTCACACTTTGTCTGATGTTGGTTTTGCATACACACGGTTAGACAAAGTTGTCGGAAAATCCGATCATTCTGAACGTGGTGACGTTTGTTGCCTACGACGGGACTACGTAGAGGCTAGTAGCCAATAGGTTTGGTCTTGTAATGTGATCTGAGCATGCGTAGCACTTTGTCCGGTCGGACAACCGTACACACGATCGGATTTGGTGTGATCGGACCGTGTTGACGGCAAATCTTTCCAGCAGGAGATAAGACTTTGTCCGTCGGACAAACCGACGAACACTGTCCGATGGTGCATACACACGGTCTGATTTTTCAACAACCTTGTCCGATCGGACAGAATCCATGAAAAAGTCCGACCGTGTGTATGGGGCTTTAGTGTTAGGATCTGGCTAAGTGTTTGGATTAAAGGTTATGGTCAGGTTTAGGGTCAGGACTTAGTGTTAGGATCTGGCTAAGTGTTTGGATTAAATGTTATGGTCAGGTTTAGGGTCAGGACTTAGTGTTAGGATCTGGCTAAGTGTTTGGACTAAAGGTTATGGTCAGGTTTAGGGTCAGGACTTAGTGTTAGGATCTGGCTAAGTGTTTGGACTAAAGGTTATGGTCAGGTTTAGGGTCAGGACTTAGTGTTAGGATCTGGCTAAGTGTTTGGATTAAAGGTTATGGTCAGGTTTAGGGTCAGGACTTAGTGTTAGGATCTGGCTAAGTGTTTGGATTAAAGGTTATGGTCAGGTTTAGGGTCAGGACTTAGTGTTAGGATCTGGCTAAGTGTTTGGATTAAAGGTTATGGTCAGGTTTAGGGTCAGGACTTAGTGTTGGGATCTGGCTAAGTGTTTGGATTAAAGGTTATGGTCAGGTTTAGGGTCAGGACTTAGTGTTGGGATCTGGCTAAGTGTTTGGATTAAAGGTTATGGTCAGGTTTAGGGTCAGGACTTAGTGTTAGGATCTGGCTAAGTGTTTGGATTAAAGGTTATGGTCAGGTTTAGTGTCAGGACTTAGTGTTAGGATCAGGCTAAGTGTTTAGATTAAAGGTTAGGGTAGATTTGAAGGGTTTATGGTCAGGACATAGTGTTAGGATCAGACTGACTGTTTAAATTAATAAGGGTCAGGTTGAGAGTTTAGGGCCATGGCTAAGTGTTTTAGATCAGAGGTTAGGGACAGGTTAAGGGTTTAGGGTAAGGGCTGAGTGTTTGGATTCAACTTTAGGATCAGGCTAAGTGTTTGCACTAAAGGTTATGGTCAGGTTTAGGGTGAGGGTTTAGTATCAGGGTCAGACTAAGTGTTTAGATTCAAGTTTAGGGTCAGGTTTAGGATCATGGTTTAGTGTTAGGATCTGGCTAAGTGTTTGGAGCAGAGGTTAGGGTCGATTTGAAGGGTTTATGGTCAGGACAGGGTTAGGATCAGACTGAATGTTTGTTTTAAATTAATGATAAGGGTCAGGTTGAGGGTTTAGGGCCATGGCTAAGTGTTTTAGATCAGAGGTTAGGGACAGGTTAAGGGTTAGGGTAAGGTCTGAGTGTTAGGATCAGACTAAGTGTTTGGATTCATCTGTAGGAACAGGCTAAGTGTTTGCATTAAAGGTTATGGTCAGGTTTAGGGTGAGGGTTTAGTATCGGGGTCAGACTAATGCCGCGTACACACGATCGGAATTCCAGCCAGAAAAAGACAGATGAGAGCTTTTCAACGGAAAATGCGACCGTGTGTAGGCTCCATCGGAATTTTGCTGGCCGAATTTCCGACAGCAGAGGATTGAGAGCGTGTTCTCAATTTTTCCGACGGAAAAGGTTTCTTTTGGAAATTCCAATTGTCTGTAGCAATTCTGAATTGCAAAATTCCTACGCATGCTCGGAAACAATTCAACGCATGCTCGGAAGCATTGAACTCGGCTCGTTGTAGTGTTGTACGTCACCTCGTTCTTGATGGTCGGATTTTGGTGTGACCGTCTGTAGACAAGACAGTTTGAGCGGAATTCCATCGGGAAAACCGTCAGAGCTTTTTACGACGAGAATTCCGATCGTGTGTACGCGGCATAAGTGTTGTTGATTCAAGTTCAGGGTCAGGACTTAGGGTTAGGATCTAGTTAAGTGTTTAGATCAAAGGTTATGGTCCGGTTTAAGGTCATGGTTTAGTGTTAGGATCTGGCTAAGTGTTTAGGGATTAGGCTTAAGGAAACTCCCCTCTCATGCCACATACACACGGCCGGAATTTCTGATGGAAACAGTCCGATGGGAGCTTTTCATCGGATTTTCCGATCGTGTGTATGCAATTCCGACGCGCAAAATTCGGAAACAATTCGACGCATGCTTGGAAGCCTTAAACTTTTTGAGTGCCGTCGAACATGTTGTATGTCGCGGTGTTATTGACCGTCGGAATTTGGTGTGACCTTGTGTAGGCAAGACAGTTTGAGCGAAATTCCATCGGAATTCCAACGAGAAAACCATCAGAGCTTTTTCCGATCGTGTGTACGCGGCATAAGACAGCCGACACCCAAACTGGTGCCCCAGTGTCCCCCTCTATTTCTGTTTGGTGACAACTGTAAAATTTGGGGTTTCTAAACGCCTTCAGTCTTGGTAACATTGGTCAACAGGACAGTCTTTAAAAGATTAGGGTCAGGTAAAGCATTTAGGATAAGGACTGTTAGACCATACCCGGATGCTAAGTTTTTGAGTAAGGGGGAAGTATTGGGGTTGGGTTATGGCTGGGGACAGTGTGTTCTGATGTCCTTGTACACGTATGGTGTAGTGCTATGGTCCTCATACATGTATGGTGTAGGTCTATGGTTCTCATATATGCATTGTGTAGTGATATGGTCCTCATACACGTAGTATGTAGCGATATGGTCCTCATACGCGTATTATGTAGCGATATGGTCCTCATACAGGTATTGTGCAGTGCTATGGTCCTCATACACGTATTATGTAGCGCTATGGTCCTCATACATGCATTGTGTAGCGCTATGGTCCTCATACACGTATTATGTAGCGATATGGTCCTCATACACGTATTGTGCAGTGCTATGGTCATCCCAGGTTGAACTGATAACAATTGCTGTCTTCTGATGAAATCCACATACAAGAGGAAGGCCATTTGTCTGGAGATCCTCCTTAGGACAGATTCTGGGGGCTGATTCAGACATACTTTGGAGTGAAGTGAGATTCTCCCGGCATTCCAAGTCCTCTCTTCCCACCAGGCGAGGAGGAGGAGGAAAGGCTGTGCCCTGGCCTGGGTTACATTGCAGCTGAAATTCATTTATCACTCCTGTTGAGGGGATTATCCTCCTCTGACATTGGATTTCAGGAAAATTTACTCACCATTGTTATCATGCTGGGGGTCAGATCTAGGTCAGAAGGAAATCGCAGTTTTAGTGATCGCTCTGCTAGAATATAAAGGGGCTCCCAGCACAGAAAACAGAGTGCTGGGATCCAGCTGGATTCTCCTCTAGTTTTTTGGGGTGTATGATGGTTTTACCATATCATGTACAGGGGGCAAACACTGACGCATGCTTAGGAGGATTGTAGGCTAAGATTCCCATGTGTAGGCCATTGAAAGTGGACATAGTTGGGGAGATAAGAGCAACAAAACTCCTTCGGAGCCAATGGTGAACCATCAATCATTCGCCAGTTGAAAACGGTGACTGTTTCAGATTATAAACGGTCCCTAGCACTAGTGTGAACAGTCCTTATCATGTTTATTAAACTGGTATTAACAGTGAGTAGCATGCACAATGCACTAATGCGAGTCCCTGTCCAATGCACTGGTGTCAATGGGCCGTCACATGTACAAAGCACCAGTGTGAACAGTCCCTAAACTGTCCAATGCCAAGGTATGAATGGTCCCTAACCTATCCAATGGACTGGTGTGAATGGTCCCTCACATGTACAAAGCCCCGGTGTGAATAGTTCCTAACCTGTCCAATGCACTGGCATGAATGGTCCCTAACCTATCCAATGCACTGGTGTGAAGGGTCCCTAGCCTGTCCCATGCACTGGTGTGAAGGGTCCCTAACCTGTCCCATGCACTGGTGTGAAGGCTCCCTAACCTGTCCCATGCACTGGTGTGAAGGCTCCCTAACCTGTCCCATGCACTGGTATGAACGGTCCCTAGCCTGTCCCATGCACTGGTGTGAAGGGTCCCTAACCTGTCCCATGCACTGGTGTGAAGGCTCCCTAACCTGTCCCATGCACTGGTGTGAAGGCTCCCTAACCTGTCCCATGCACTGGTGTGAAGGCTCCCTAACCTGTCCCATGCACTGGTGTGAAGGCTCCCTAACCTGTCCCATGCACTGGTGTGAAGGGTCCCTAACCTGCCCCATGCACTGGTGTGAAGGCTCCCTAACATGTCCCGTGCACTGGTGTGAAGGGTCCTTAACCTGTCCCATGCACTGGTGTGAAGGCTCCCTAACCTGTCCCATGCACTGGTGTGAAGGGTCCCTAACCTGTCCCATGCACTGGTGTGAAGGCTCCCTAACATGTCCCGTGCACTGGTGTGAAGGGTCCTTAACATGTCCCATGCACTGGTGTGAAGGGTCCTTAACCTGTCCCATGCACTGGTGTGAAGGGTCCTTAACCTGTCCCATGCACTGGTGTGAAGGGTCCCTAACCTGTCCAATGCACTGGTGTGAAGGGTCCCTAACATGTCCCATGCACTGGTGTGAAGGGTCCTTAACCTGTCCCATGCACTGGTGTGAAGGGTCCTTAACATGTCCCATGCACTGGTGTGAAGGGTCCTTAACCTGTCCCATGCACTGGTGTGAAGGGTCCTTAACCTGTCCCATGCACTGGTGTGAAGGGTCCCTAACCTGTCCAATGCACTGGTGTGAAGGGTCCCTAACCTGTCCCATGCACTGGTGTGAAGGGTCCTTAACCTGTCCCATGCACTGGTGTGAAGGGTCCCTAACCTGTCCAATGCACTGGTGTGAAGGGTCCCTAACATGTCCCGTGCACTGGTGTGAAGGGTCCCTAACCTGTCCAATGCACTGGTGTGAAGGGTCCCTAACATGTATAAACTCCGATTATCCGCCATCAGATTTGCCCCCCCCCCCCACGCAGAGATCTGGGTGGTTGCCCCATTGCTGTCACCAATGGAAGATGATCTTCATCTAATGGATATCTTCTCCCTGCCGGCTGGTGTGTTTTCATCGTCGGTTGGATAATCGCCAGGAAGTCTGACGATCACACGTATCCAGAAAGCAGGACGCTGTAAGCTTCTTTCAACTTCTGGCTTTTATTTTAAGTTCTCCAGCAGCCGCGCTCCGAAATCCTCGTCAGCAATAACAGAAATGCGTATTTATATTTCCAGGCTGAACCCTCGTTTAACTTTCTAATGTTTAATCATAAAATGTGGAGGAATTCTCCAGGCTCCCTGTGCACACGGAGAAATTTGCATCCCGGCCTCTTGATTGCTTTATTTAACATTACAAATCAGCACCAAAAAATTATGCTACTTTTTTTTTTTTTTTTTTTCATGACGGAAGGCTATTCATATCGCTCTTCTTGAAATGTCTAATATCCAGCTGTGCCTCTGCCAGAGCATTCCTTTTATAAGCGGACGTATATCAGTCATAGAGCAAGAGCCAGCGGCACAGACAATATTTTATTTATTCAAAACTTTCTTCACGCAGTTCAAAGTTTCTGCGCTTCGCAGTCTCGTCCGTGCCCTGGAGAAAATGTCGGCTGCGATAGCGACAAAGGCTGGAGTGTGCCTGGAATATCTCCTGGTTTTTGTTTAGTTCGTTTTTTCTCCGGAATGCAAATCGATTCTGTAAAGACAAACAAAACATTACATACATTTTACTTTTCATTAGAAATAAAAACTTGAAATCATTTTTTTAGCTTAGGAGATACTCTGAGATTTTTTTTAGGCTTGGGAACACCATGTTGGATGACCAGAAGCTCAGAACACAATAATCTACTGACATGTGGGAAAGAAGGAGACCAAAGACTGACTAGACCAAGACCAAACCAAACCTAGGCAAGGCCAGACCAAACCAAGGCCAGACCAGACCAGACCAAGGCCAGACCAGACCAGACCAGACCAAACCAAGGCAAGACCAGACCAAACCAAGGCAAGACCAGACCAAACCAAGGCAAGACCAGACCAAACCAAGGCAAGACCAGACCAAACCAAGGCAAGACCAGACCAAACCAAGGCAAGACCAGACCAAACCAAGGCAAGACCAGACCAAACCAAGGCAAGACCAGACCAAACCAAGGCAAGACCAGACCGAACCAAGGCAAGACCAGACCGAACCAAGGCCAGACAAGACCAGACCGAACCAAGGCCAGACAAGACTAGACCAAACCAAGGCAAGACCAGACCAAACCAAGGCAAGACCAAACCAAGGCAAGACCAGACCAGACCAAACCAAGGCAAGACCAGACCAGACCAAGGCAAGACCAGACCAAACCAAGGCAAGACCAGACCAAACCAAGGCAAGACCAGACCAAACCAAGGCAAGGCAAGACCAGACCAAACCAAGGCAAGACCAGACCAAACCAAGGCCAGACAAGACCAGACCAAGGCCAGACCAGACCAGACCAGACCAAACCAAGGCCAGACCAGACCAAACCAAGGCCAGAACCAAGGCCAGACCAAACCAAGGCCAGACAAGACCAGAGAGTTTATGCTCCTCTGGACAGCAAGTGCCACCTTGTGCCTTGTCCTTACTGCTAATTATCCTGTGTACTAAGTGTTTGATTGCCATTATTGTGTATTTCACCCTTTATCCCTGCCTGCCATCTTTATTTGATGACATTATATTAAGTGCATTACTACTAATTACTTTAGCGCTTGTGTTCTTTAAAATAGCATTATTGTTGGGTGCCAGTGTGACCGTCATTGATTTCTCTGTGATATTGTGTGTGGTATGTCAGGGAGCGGAGGTCTTTGAGAAGGACGAGGCCAGCAACAAAGGACCCATCTTAACCAGTGGCCCCTATGGGGGTAGCACTACAGTATCAAGAAGGGACCTTTTCCCCTCCTTGGATGGGATTGGCCCCCATGTTTTATAAGGATTTTTTTTGCCTTCCTCTGGGTCAGCTGAGATATAGAGTTCTGAAGGTTTACAATGTATTTATTTCTTTTTTTTGGTTGAACTTTTTGGACTTGTATCTTTTTTCATTCTGACGTGTAACAATATAACTATAAAGCATCGGAAGTGTGGCGGGGTAGAGCTAGCAGTGTACGCCACGCTCCTTCTCGGGGATCTGGTCTGTTAATGATCCCCCCCCATCTCCCGCCCTCTATATTGAGTTGTATAAAGTCTTTGCTGGGCTTGTTCGCTGTTCAGTATTGATCTCCACAGAGCCATTCCACCTGACTGCTAATTTATCCGGAGAAGACTTTATAGCTCCCAGCGCGATCACTCGCCCCTTTAAAACAACTCCAATCCACGGCACTTTGTGCGGAATAATATCTTCCAGGCTCATCACTTTTCGGCCCGTTCACAAGGTCGCTCCCCCCCCTTCCCCGACTTCCTCCTAATCCTCCTCGTTACACGTGTAGGTTTCACATCACGGTGGAGTTTTATGTGCATTCGTCTCTCTCCGAGGGGGAACGCGTCTCATTTCCTCTCCAAATATTATGATAATTCATGTATGAAGGCAGCAGACTGCGCCGCGCGGATTTTTATTGTACACGTTGGCGAGCCATTTACATACAAGCTGTTATGTGGAAGCCTCTTCTCCTTCTAGGTGATGGGATGAGACCACCTCGGGGGGGGGGGGGGGGGGAGGCCCAAGTCATCTTTGATTTTCTCTTCACAACGCCAAGCTGGCCACCGGTGGAAGTTCACGCTGGGTTCTAAACTAGATATTCGGAAACTTTACCATGTAGATCCCGGTGGCTGGTGCTCAAAATTTTTGTGGGGGCGCAAACGAACTGAAAGATACTGAACAAAAACCCCATCAAATGCAGCCACTTGTGCCCATCAAATGCAGCCACTTGTGCCCATCAAATGCAGCCACTTGTGCCCATCAAATGCAGCCACTTGTGCCCATCAAATGCAGCCACTTGTGCCCATCAAATGCAGCCACTTGTACCCATCAAATGCAGCCACGTGTCCAATAATTTCAGCCATTGTGCCCATGAAATGCAGCCACTTATGCCCATGAAATGCAGCCATTGTGCCCATGAAATGCAGCCACTTGTGCCCCATCAATTGCAGCCACGTGTCCATTAATTTCAGCCATTGTGCCCATGAAATGCAGCCACTTGTGCCCCATCAATTGCAGCCATTGTGCCCATGAAATGCAGCCACTTATGCCCATGAAATGCAGCCACTTGTGCCCCATCAATTGCAGCCACTTGTGCCCCATCAAATGCAGCCTCTGGTGCCCCATCAAATGCAGCCTCTGGTGCCCCATCAAATGTAGCCTCTTGTGCCCCATCAATTGCAGCCACTTGTGCCCCATCAATTGCAGCCACTTGTGCCCCATCAATTGCAGCCACTTGTGCCCCATCAATTGCAGCCACTTGTGCCCCATCAATTGCAGCCACTTGTGCCCCATCAAATGCAGCCACTTGTGCCCCATCAAATGCAGCCTCTTGTGCCCCATCAAATGCAGCCACGTGTGCCCCATCAAATGCAGCCACTTGTGTTCATCAATTGCAGCCATTGTGCCCCATCAATTGCAGCCATTGTGTCCATTAAATGCAGCCACTTGTGCCCCATCAAATGCAGCCACTTGTGCCCCATCAAATGCAGCCACTTGTGCCCCATCAAATGCAACCACTTGTGCCCATAAATTGCAGCCATTGTGCCCATGAAATGCAGCCACTTGTGCCCATCAAATGCAGCCACTTGTGCCCATCAAATGCAGCCACTTGTGCCCATCAATGGCAGATACTTGTGTCCATTATATGCAGCCATTTTTCCCCCTTTAAATGCAGCCAAATGCCACCACTTGTGCTCATCATATGCCACCACTGTGACCCCCGCCCACAAAGCCACAAAGAAAATAAATCCACTTTGCTTGCACCAAATGCCAGATATTACTTTGTAAAAGTATCCGTGACATCACTGTGCTGTACAAAGTCTCTCCTTCTAGTGCCTCCCCTGCACTGCAAGGGTTAAATCCTCGTTATGTTTGGGTGGTAAAGGAACAGGTTTTATTAACCTATCCCCTGCTCCATCCTGCTGACTATGCCAAAAAAAAAAGATCTTCTGCTCCATCCTGCTGACTACGCCAAGAAAAATAACCTATCCCCTGCTCCAGTGCTCTAGTGGCGGCCTGTCTATAGGGGGCATAGGGGCGCCGCCCCCCTGATCCTCCATGCGCCCAGCCCCAATCTACATGCAGGGCGCCGGACGCATGGATTGCAATGTTTTTTTTTAAGCACATGATTAGAGTCTGAGGCTCTAATTGGCTTCAAAAGGGGTGACACTCGGGGTGACGTTGGTTTTTCCGCCGCCCCAAAATATTGAACACCTGCCGCCACTGCCCTGCTCCATCCTGACGACTATACCAAATAAGAAAAAAAAACTATCCCCACTCCATCCTGCCGACTACTCCCAAGAAAAAAAACCTATCCCCTGCCCCAACCTGTCGACTATGCCAAGAAATGCCTATCCCTTGCCCCAACCTGTCGACTACGCCAAGAAATACCTATCCCTTGCCCCAACCTGTCGACTACGCCAAGAAATACCTATCCCTTGCCCCAACCTGTCGACTACGCCAAGAAATACCTGTCGACTACGCCAAGAAATACCTATCCCTTGCCCCAACCTGTCGACTACGCCAAGAAATACCTGTCGACTACGCCAAGAAATACCTATCCCTTGCCCCAACCTGTCGACTACGCCAAGAAATACCTATCCCTTGCCCCAACCTGTCGACTACGCCAAGAAATGCCTATCCCTTGCCCCAACCTGTCGACTATGCCAAGAAATACCTATCCCTTGCCCCAACCTGTCGACTATGCCAAGAAATACCTATCCCTTGCCCCAACCTGTCGACTACGCCAAGAAATGCCTATCCCTTGCCCCAACCTGTCGACTACGCCAAGAAATACCTATCCCCTGTCCCAACCTGTCGACTACGCCAAGAAATACCTATCCCTTGCCCCACCCTGTCGACTACGCCAAGAAATACCTATCCCTTGCCCCACCCTGTCCACTACGCCGAGAAATACCTATCCCTTGCCCCACCCTGTCGACTACGCCAAGAAATACCTATCCCTTGCCCCAACCTGTCGACTACGCCAAGAAATACGTATCCCCTGCCCCAACCTGTCGACTACGCCAAGAAATACCTATCCCTTGCCCCAACCTGTCGACTACGTCAAGAAATACCTATCCCTTGCCCCAACCTGTCGACTACGCCAAGAAATACCTATCCCTTGCCCCACCCTGTCGACTACGCCGAGAAATACCTATCCCTTGCCCCACCCTGTCGACTACGCCGAGAAGTACCTATCCCTTGCCCCAACCTGTCGACTACGCCAAGAAATGCCTATCCCTTGCCCCAACCTGTCGACTACGCCAAGAAATGCCTATCCCTTGCCCCAACCTGTCAAATACGCCAAGAAATACCTATCCCTTGCCCCAACCTGTCGACTATGCCAAGAACCTATCCCTTGCCCCAACCTGTCGACTACGCCAAGAAATACCTATCCCTTGCCCCAACCTGTCGACTACGCCAAGAAATACCTATCCCTTGCCCCAACCTGTCGACTACGCCAAGAAATACCTATCCCTTGCTCCAGCTGGTTCTGGTGCTGCCCCCTTCTCCCCGAAGCTCTGGTCTGTAGGTGGTCCCTCGGCATCATCATGTACAATGCAGGGCTAATAACTGGGAATGCACCAATACCATTTTATTTGTCAACAATCCAAAAGTACTCGCCGTTACCAATTACCGATGGCTACCGCAACTGTTTTGTTTTCACTTCAGCTGTCAGCAATGGTACAAAGCATTGAAAAGTTATTTACAAATGAAATAAATAGATTTTTTTTTTATTTTTTTTCATTTTGCGCTTTTTCAATGTGAAATGTGTAAATATATGTTAACCACTTCAACCCCGGACCAATTTGCAGCCAAAAGGACCAGGCCCCTTTTTTGCGATTCAGCACTGCGCCGCTTTAACTGACAATTGCGCGGTCGTGCGACGTGGCTCCCAAATAAAATTGGCGTCCTTTTTTTTTCCCACAAATAGAGCTTTCTTTTGGTGGTATTTGATCACCTCTGCAGTTTTTTTATTTTTTGCGCTATAAACAAAAATAGAGCAACAATTTTGAAAAAAATTCTATATTTTTTTACTTTTTGCTATAATAAATATCCCCCAAAAAATATATAAAAAAACTTTTTTTTTTCCTCAGTTTAGGCCGATACGTATTCTTCTACATATTTTTGGTAAAAAAAAAAACGCAATAAGCCTTTATTGATTGGTTTGTGCAAAAGTTATAGCGTTTACAAAATTGGGGATAGTTTTATAGCATTTTATTTTTTTTTTTTTTTACTAGTAATGGCGGCGATCAGCGATATTTATTGTGACTGCGACATTATGGCGGACACATCGGAAATGTTTGACACATTTTTAGGACCATTGTCATTTATACAGCAATCAATGCTATTTAAATGCACTGATTCCTATGTAAATGACACTGGCAGTGAAGGAGTTAACCACTAGGGGGCGGGGAGGGGTTAAGTGTGACGTGTGTGTGTGTGTGTGTTTTTTTTTTTTTTTTTTTTACTGTAGGGGGGCGTGGCTTGACATTCGACATCACTGATCGTCTTTCCCTATGACAGGGAACAGCCGATCAGTGACAGCCTCACTAGGAAGCGCGGAGAGAGATTTGTTTACACAGACCTCTCCCCGTTCTTCAGCTCTGTGACCCGATGGCGGGACACCAGCGGCGATCGGGTCCGCTGGTCCTGCGGCCACGGTCACAGAGCTCAGGAGCGGGTCGCGAGCGCGCCCCCGCTGCTGGGCTCTTAAAGAGACACGTACAGGTACGTGATTGTGCTCAGCCGTGCCATTCTGCCGACGTATATCGGCGTGAGGCGGTCCTTAAGTGGTTAATATATATATGTGTTAAATATTCACTAACAAGGCAAACAAAAAAAAAAAAGTTTTAATTGTTTATAAAATAGACGTGAACAAAAAAAAAAAACAGGAAAATAATTAAATGGAGGAGAATATGGAGTTAATTAAGGCTGATTGGAGTAAATTAAAGGTTAATAAGGGGTTAAACAGAGGAACATTTGTTCATCCCTTTGATCTGCAGATGAAGAAACAGAAAGATACAAAAAGAAACAATGTTTCTTTTTATTTTAGTGTTTAGTGAGCAATGTTGTTTTTTTTTTGATAGCTCCAATTACCGGACTTCTTTAACCACTTCAGCCCCGGACCAATTGGCAGCCAAAGGACCAGGCCCCTTTTTGTGATTCGGCACTGCGTTGCTTTAACTGACAATTGCGCGGTCCTGCAACGTGGCTCCAAAACAAAATTGGCGTCCTTTTTTTCCCACAAATAGAGCTTTCTTTTGGTGGTATTTGATCGCCCCTGCGGTTTTTATTTTTTGCGCTATAAACAAAAATATCCCAAAAAAATATATAAAAAAACTTTTTTTTCCCTCAGTTTAGGCCGATACGTATTCTTCTTCTACATATTTTTGGTAAAAAAAATCGCAATTAGCGATTATTGATTGGTTTGCGCAAAAGTTATAGCGTTTACAAAATAGGGGATAGTTTTATAGCATTTTTATTAATATTTTTTTTTTTACTAGTAATGACGGCGATCAGCGATTTTTATTGTGACTGCGACATTATGACGGACACATCGGACATTTTTGACACATTTTTGGGACCATTGTCATTTATACAGAAATCAGTGCTATTTAAATGCATTGATTCCTGTATAAATGACAGTTGTAGTGAAGGGGTTAACCACTAGGGGGAGGGGTTATGGGCTGTGACTAGACATGTGCACAACAAAAAAATTCGTTTATTTTCGTTTCGTTTTTTTCGTATTCGTTTTTTTCGTTTTCGTTTTTTTCGTTTTCGTTTTTTTCGTTTCGTTTTTTTCGTTTCTGTCGATTCGTAACGATTTGTACATTTGTAAGAGTAATTTTTTCGTTGATTCGTTTTTTCGTTTAGTTTAATTTTCGGACGCATTCGTATTTATTCGTACATTCGTAACATTCGTAGATTCGTAATCGGAGCATAATTCATAATTTGATGTAATGTGTATGCTATTATTACATTTTAATAATTTACGAATCGAAAAAAAAGTTACGAATCGAAAAAAAAGTTACGAATTTTTTGTTCAATAGAGACACGGAAAATTACAAATCGAAAAAAAAAAAAAAAAAAGTTATGAATCGAAAAATAAAAGTTACGAATCGAAAAAAAAGTTACGAATGTACGAATTTTTTGTTCAATCCATTCGAAGCACGTTAAGCAGCACCATTGTAAGGGACACGGAAAATTACCAATTCAACAAAATTTTTTTTTACGAATGTACGAATTTTTTCGTTTTTCGGATTTTCTTCATTAGTACATTCGTTGTTTCTAATTATTTTTTTTCGGATTTTCGTTGTTTTTCGGATTCGTACGATTCGAATGATTCGTTCATTCGTACGAAAACGAACGAACGAAAATAACAAAAAAAAAAAAAACGAAACGAAATGTCTAGCTGTGACGTGTGTTGTGTTTTTTACATTAGGGGGCGGGGCTGACGTCTGAAGTCATTGATCGGCTTTCCCGATGACCGGGAACAGCCAATCAATGACAGGCAGAGTAGGAAGCGCGGGGAGAGGTTTGTTTACACAGACCTCTCCCCGTTCTTCAGCTCCGTGACCCGATCGCGGGACACCAGCGGCAATCGGGTCCGCTGGTCTCACGGCCGGGGTCACGGAGCTCCCGACCGGGTCGCGAGCGCGCCGCAACCCACGGGCAGGCATTTAAAGGATCACGTATAGGTACGTGATTTTGCCTGCCCGTGCCATTCTGCACACGTACATGTACATGAGGCGGTCGGGAAGCGGTTAACACAGGGGAGACCCCACTGAAAGCTCAAAGAACCGAGCCTGAAAGTATCGGTTTCAGGTATCGGTGCATTTGCACGAGTACCGATACTTGTGCAAATACTCGGTATCGGTACCGATACTGATACTAGTATCAGTGCAACCCTACTAATATCCTGGGGAGCCAGTGTGCGACCATGAGAAGCTTAGAGAGGACACTGGATGTGGGGCCCTGCTCCGTAAGAGATTTCTCCTAGACATAATGAGCATTGAACCCCTGCAGTTCAGGGGTGGGGGCCCCATTGCAAGAGGGTATTTTTTTATTTTTTTTTGCCCGGAGTTGGGGTTTAATGATCAACATGCAGTATTTCTGAGGGTTTCAAACCCCTATAATGGCTCTTGAATCCGCCTCCATTGATGTCGATGAGCAGCTGGAAAGGGCAGATACTTCAAAAGCCATTATAGGGGTTCGAAACCCTCAAAAATACTGCGTTTTGATCATTAAACCCCAACTCCGGGCAAAAGAAAAATACCCTCTTGCAATGGGACCCCCACCCCTGAACTGCAGAGACCTAGTTGAATAGCACTCTGTAAGGAAAGCTCTGCTGGTCCTAGTAGTTCCTCGCCGGTGTGAGCGGGTGCGTGGGCATGAGCGGGTGCGAGCGGGTGCGGGTGCGCGCACGGTCATTGGCGCCAGGCGGGCTATTTAAACTGGACATCTCCACACAGTTCTTGCTGCCTGATCTACAGCGTTCCGCATGTCCTTCCTGAACCTCTCTGACTCTGTGTTTGTGACCCGGCCTGTACCTCAACCTGCTCTGCTGTCTGCCTGCCCCCGACCTTGGCGTGTCCACGACCATCCACCTGCTCATCCCTCTGGCTTATCTGCATTGTGCTCCACAGTTACCAAACCCGGCTTGTCTGACCATTCTGTGTACCTGTCCCGGTGTCACCTGCTGCCCGCTGGTTCCTGTGACCACTTACCTGCCAGTTCCTGTGACCTGTTGCTTGCTGGTTCCTGTCACCTGCTGTCTGCTGGTTCCTGTCACCTGCTGTCTGCTGGTTCCTGTCACCTGCTGTCTGCTGGTTCCTGTCACCTGCTGTCTGCTGGTTCCTGTCACCTGCTGTCTGCTGGTTCCTGTCACCTGCTGTCTGCTGGTTCCTGTCACCTGCTGCCTGCTGGTTCCTGTGACCACCTACCTGCCTGTTCCTGTGACCTGTTGCTTGCTGGCTCCTGCTGTCCGCTGGTTCCTGTCTTCTCCTGTCAAGGCCTGCTGACCCTAACACAGCTCCTCTCCATCACCAGACCCACCTGCAGCTGTTGATCCTGCCAGACACTCGTGCTTCCTTTGATTCCTGCGCCCCCTTTCTCCACTATCAGGGGCCGCAAGTCTGGGACGTAAGAGAGGTCTCCTACTGCAATCCGGACTCGCCACTAGGTACGTGACACACTCTTTACAAAGTTGATTACTACACGGTCGCATGACGGAGGACGGTGTCCTTTTCACGCCCCTTTTTTCCTTTTTTTTATAGCCCGAAAACGCACCAGCTCGTGCATGTTAGTACGGGAGAACCCCCAGCCCATGTACTGGTAGCAGAGGTGACCATAGTTTGTCGAAACGGGAACATTGATGAATTGTCAAAAAAATAAATAAAGCGTCTCTCTCTCCCCCCCCCCCCCCCGCACCTCGTCCTTCGCGCCGTGGAAAAGTCTCCGATGATTAATTAAGGGCATTCCGCCAATACGAGCGTCTTTGTTTTTTAAAAGCGCGGCGGACAAGACAGCCTTGAGAAAGTTGATGTCTTAAGTAGACGCCACAACATGTTTTTAATTACGTTCCGGGAAAAAAGAAGCCGGCCCGCCAACTGTTCGCACAGATCGTTCTCCACTTTTTATTTATTTTTTACCGAAAAGATCGGAATTAAAAAAAAAAAAAAAAAAGATTAAAAATCTTCAAAAAAAAATAAAAAGTGAGGCGGGTTGTATTGATTGAACACAAATGGCGTTTGTTGGGCCTTCCCTAATTTCCTTGTTAGTGTCATCGTCTCGGAGCTCACACGCCGCCTCGTCTTATAGCATTTGGCATGCGTTCAGCTCGCAGGGACGCCACAGCGCAAACACGAAGTGACTGCTCCGATCAGGACGTGTCTGATTCCCGGGATCCCCGGCCACGAGGCGCTCATTATTCCAGGCATTTTACAGTCGACTCTGTTGGGGGGGGAGGGGGAGGGCTAGAAGCTAAAACTCGCTGACCCCTGATGCGACCCGATTGTCGCTGCGTGAGAAAGGCAGGAGCGCAGCCAATGAGGGCCGCCGAGCCAGCGCCACATGAAAATCTCTAAACGCTCCCGTCACTGCCAGTTTGTCTTCTGACACTGCCGAGCTGCCGACATGCTGAAGACCTCAACGGCTCGCAGATGGGGGGAAGACTCGGCTTTTGGGTTATATCTGCCCCCCTGTGAACTGGGGACTACCTCGGCAGGTCCTGTCGTGCCGCCAACGCACCCCTCTTCTGCCTACCCCTGAGCCCGACCCTGAAGGGTGCCAACGCCTTACATTCCGCGCCGCTGCCTCTTCCCTTTGCCACCTTGCAAAAAAACTCTGCTCGCCCGTCCTTGTAGTTCACACTAGAAAAACAGAAAGGTGACAAATGTTTTCCAACCTGAAACTATGTAGCCACATTGTACGGTAAAAAATGGATTTTTAACGGCACAGCATGAGACGTATTTTGTATATGTAAAATATACCATTTCGGTCTTTATCATTTTAAAAGGAACACATAAAAAAGACACTTATAGGCATATACAGGGGGTCCGCGACTTACAAACGGAGGGAGACAACAGGAAGTGAGAGGAAATCCACCCCTAGGAAGGGAAATTCACTCCTGTAAGAGTTAATATGGGAAAAAGGTTTCTCCACTGATGCTTTATCACCAGTCCATGCTTCCCTATCAACCCAATATTTTCAAAATCCAATTGTCATTGGGACAGAAGGTGAGGTGAAATCTTCTGAACAGGGGCACAGACAGCAAAACAAATGTTACAGGGGTGATAACCCTTCTCTTATCTAAAAAAAATTAAAAAATTGATTTTTTTGGCTGGAGCTACACTTAAAAAATTTACCTGTTCCGACTTACAAACAGATTCAACTTAACCGCTTCCCGACCGCCTCATGTAGATATACGTCTACAGAATGGCACGGGCAGGCAAAATCACGTACCTGTACGTCCCCTTTAAATGCCTGCCCGTGGGTCGCGCGCGACCCGGTCGGGAGCTCCGTGACCCCGGCCGCGGGACCAGCGGACCCGATCGCCGATGGTGTCCCGCGATCGGGTTACGGAGCTGAAGAACGGGGAGAGGTCTGTGTAAACAAACCTCTCCCTGCGCTTCCTACTCTGCCTGTCATTGATTGGCTGTTCCCTGCCATCGGGAAAGCCGATCAATGACGTCAGACATCAGCCCCACCCCCTAATGTAAAAAAACACACACACGTCACAGCCCATAACCCCTCCCCTCCCCCTAGTGGTTAACTCTTTCACTACAACTGTCATTTATACAGGAATCAATGCATTTAAATAGCATTGATTGCTGTATAAATGACAATGGTCCCAAAAATGTGTCAAAAATGTCCGATGTGTCCGCCATAATGTCGCAGTCATAAAAAAAATCGCTGATCGCCGCCATTACTAGTAAAAAAAAAAAATATTAATAAAAATGCTATAAAACTATCCCCTATTTTGTAAACGCTATAACTTTTGCGCAAACCAATCAATAATCGCTAATTGCGATTTATTTATTTTTTTTACCAAAAATATATAGAAGAATACGTATCGGCCTAAACTGAGGAAAAAAATAGTTTTTTTATATATTTTTGGGGGATATTTCTTATAGCTAAAAGCAAAAAATGTTGCATTTTTTTCAAAATTGTCGCTCTATTTTTGTTTATAGCGCAAAAAATAAAAACCGCAGAGGCGATCAAATACCACCAAAAGAAAGCTCTATTTGTGGGAAAAAAGGACGCCAATTTTGTTTGGGAGCCACGTCGCACGACCGCGCAATTGTCAGTTTAAAGCAACGCAGTGCCGAATCGCAAAAAGGGGCCTGGTCCTTTGGCTGCCAATTGGTCCGGGGCTGAAGTGGTTTAGAACAAACCTACAGTCCCTATCTTGTTTGTAACCCGGGGATCCCCTGTATGGACGAATGTCCACTAAAAAAGTCTCACAACCCTCATACTACATAAAGCATGACTGCCTTATAGCAGAATTAGTAGACATATCATTGTCATCCAGGTGTGCTTGTCATTTTTCATGGCCAACGCGTTTGACTGGTACAGTAGTTTCTTGAACTTTGCACATCTAGAGAGGACATTTCTGCCCATTCTTCTTCTTTGCAAAATATCTCAAGCTCTGTCAGATTGGATGGAGAGCGTCTGTGAACAGCAATTTTGAAGTCTTGCCACAGATTCTCAATGTGATTTTGGTCTGGACTGTGACTGGGCCATTCTAACACATGAATATGCTTTGATCTAAACCATCCATTGTAGCTCTGGCTGTATGTTTCGGGTCGTTGTCCTGCTGGAAGGTGAACCTCCCCCCCGGTCTCAAGTCTTTTGCAGACTCTAACAGGTTTTCTTCTAAGATTGTCCTGTATTTGGCTCCATCCATCTTCCCATCAACTCTGACCCGCTTCCCTGTCCCTGCTGAAGAAAACCATCCCCACCACATGATGCTGCCACCACCATGTTTCACGGTGGGGATGGTGTGTTGCGGGTGATGTGCAGTGTTAGTTTTCCACCACACATAGCGTTGATTTTAGGCCAAAAAGTCAAATTTTGGTCTCTTCTGACCAGAGCACCTTCTTCCACATGTTTGCTGTGTCCCCCACATGGCTTCTCACAAACTACAAACAGGACTTCTTATGACTTTCTTTCACCAATGTCTTTCTTCTTGTCACTCTTCCATAAAGGGCAGATTTGTGGAGAACACGACTAATAGTTGTCCTGTGGACAGATTCTCCCACCTGAGTTGTGGATCTCTGCAGCTCCTCCAGAGTTCCCATGGACCTCTTGGCTCTTCTCTGATGAATGCTCTCCTTGCCCGGCCGGTCAGTTTAGGTGGACGGCCGTGTCTTGGTAGGTTTGCAGTTGTCCCATACACTTTCCATTTTCCGATGATGGATTAAACAGAGCTCCGTGAGATGTTCAAAGCTTGGGAGATCTTTTTTTACCTAACCCTGCTTTATACTTCTCCACAACTTTATCCCTGACCTGTCTGGTGTGTTCCTTGGCCTTCATGATGCTGTTTGTTTGCTAAGGTTTTCTAACAAACCTCTGAGGGCTTCACAGAACAGCTGTATTTATACTGAAATTAAATTACACACAGGTGGACTCTATTTACTAATTAGGTGACTTCTGAAGGTAATTGGTTCCACTAGATTTTAGTTAGGGGTATCAGGGTAAAGGGGGCTGAATACAAATGCCCCCCCCCCCACACTTTTCACATATTTATTTGTAAAAAACATTTTTAATTTTTATTCCACTTCACAATTATGAGCCACTTTGTGTTGGTCTATCACATAAAAGCTTAATAAAATACATTTACGTTTTTGGTTGTAACATGACAAAATGTTTAAAATTTCATGGGGTATGAATACTTTTTCAAGGCGCTGTCCCGATGACAATGATACGACTATGAGTAAAAAAAATAAAAATTCCATAAATATATCCTATAGTTTGTAGACGCTATAACTTTTCTGTTTTCTGCAAACTAATCAATATACGCTTATTGAAATTTTCTACCAAAAATATGTAGCAGAAAGCATATTGGCCTAAATTTATGAAGTAATTAGATTTTTTTTACATTTTTTTTTTTTTATTGGATGTGTTTTTATAGCAAAAAGGATATATATATATATATATATATATATATATAATTTTTTATTTTTTTTTTAAATTGTTGGTAGTTTTTGATTTATAGCGCAAAAAATAAAAACCACAGAGGTGATTAAATACCACCAAAAGAAAGCTCTATTTGTGGGGAAAAAAAGACGAAGATATTATTTGTGTACAGCGTCGCACAACCGCGCAATTGTCAATTAAGGTGACGCAGTGCCATATCGCAAAAAATAGCCTGGTTAATGCCTAGTGGCGACGCCACGCAAATC
Source organism: Lithobates sylvaticus (assembly GCA_028564925.1). NCBI lineage: Eukaryota > Metazoa > Chordata > Amphibia > Anura > Ranidae > Lithobates > Lithobates sylvaticus. Next base: position 10,273,351 of record CM053037.1, read on the forward strand.
TTTTTCATGCATTTTTTGGTGTGACAGTGTGGGGCGGCCCGCTCACTTGTTATGCTATGCTCCAAAAAATGCGCCAAAGTAGCGCCTGTATCTGCGCCTGACTTTTGACTTTCGTTTTTGAACAACGCATTTTTTGCATGTTTTAGCGCAATAAAATTACCTTCTTTCCTTCTTATTGCACCCAAACGTCCCGTATTTTGACACGTTTTACCCCGTTCTGCAAGCGCGCGTTTCTGCTATGCTCCTATGTGAATGTTATTAAAAGTTTTCAGGTTTACATTTTACTTTTATACGTAGAATTCGTAAAGTGCGCTGGGGGGGGGGGGGGGGGGTCGATTGGCGGTCGCCTCTCTTCGGCTCGCCTGCGATCTTTTATTACAGGTTTTATGAGTTGTACACAACCCCCAGACATGAAGCTATAATGTATAATGAAATCCTCCCGTCTTGCACACCTCGCAGTATCTTCGCCAGACTCCGGTGCATGTGTAGTTGTTAGCGGGATTCATGAATTAAACATGGAAGCAGCTGAACAGAGCGGGGAGACGGGCGCGGGTCTTGTCTGTGCCGCACACTCCATCCGCCGCTCGCTATAACTTTATTAGTGAATTACGCTGATGAACTGTCTGTTCCCTCTCTCCACTCGGGGTGGCTGTGCGTGCCTTCGTCTCTGCAAAAATTTGGAGGACTTGTTGATTGGCGCACATCTGGAACGACAATTAAAATAAACGGGGAAGTGTGAAATGAGGGTCTGTCGAAACGTCGACAGCAGGAATCATGATAACTGAGTACCGTTTAGAGCGAGATGAGGGGTCTGTCGTCAGTCCCCCCCCCCCCCAATCCACTGACTCTGACCGGAGCCACGCACCCGCATTGTCTACATACAAAGCTAGGAAGCTGCATGCCGCTATTCTATTTGGCACAACTTTATTGTTCTGACACTGTTGAGGGCACCCAGGCAGACCACTTTTGCCCCCTACTGGGTCTTCATCATTGGTCTTACTAAACCTTTTTATCATGGAGGAACCCTTTAAAATGACTTTCTGGTGCCTGGGAACTTCCAAAGGTTACTATATCTAGAGTTCAAAGTACGTTGGTGTGATAGCTGATACTTGATAGGAAGAATGTGATCAGTGGGAAGAATGTTCCTTACATTGGTGATCAGTGAGAAGAACGTTCCTTACATTGGTGATCAGTGAGAAGAACGTTCCTTACATTGGTGATCAGTGAGAAGAACGTTCCTTACATTGGTGATCAGTGAGAAGAACGTTCCTTACATTGGTGATCAGTGAGAAGAATGTTCCTTACATTGGTGATCAGTGGGAAGAATGTCCCTTACATTGGTGATCAGTGGGAAGAATGTTCCTTACATTGGTGATCAGTGAGAAGAACGTTCCTTACATTGGTGATCAGTGAGAAGAATGTTCCTTACATTGGTGATCAGTGGGAAGAATGTCCCTTACATTGGTGATCAGTGAGAAGAATGTTCCTTACATTGGTGATCAGTGAGAAGAACGTTCCTTACATTGGTGATCAGTGAGAAGAACGTTCCTTACATTGGTGATCAGTGAGAAGAACGTTCCTTACATTGGTGATCAGTGAGAAGAACGTTCCTTACATTGGTGATCAGTGAGAAGAATGTTCCTTACATTGGTGATCAGTGGGAAGAATGTCCCTTACATTGGTGATCAGTGGGAAGAATGTTCCTTACATTGGTGATCAGTGAGAAGAACGTTCCTTACATTGGTGATCAGTGAGAAGAATGTCCCTTACATTGGTGATCAGTGGGAAGAATGTTCCTTACATTGGTGATCAGTGGGAAGAACGTTCCTTACATTGGTGATCAGTGAGAAGAACGTTCCTTACATTGGTGATCAGTGAGAAGAATGTTCCTTACATTGGTGATCAGTGGGAAGAATGTTCCTTACATTGGTGATCAGTGGGAAGAATGTTCCTTACATTGGTGGTCAGTGGGAAGAATGTTCCTTACATTGGTGATCAGTGAGAAGAATGTTCCTTACATTGGTGGTCAGTGGGAAGAATGTTCCTTACATTGGTGATCAGTGAGAAGAATGTTCCTTACATTGGTGATCAGTGAGAAGAATGTTCCTTACATTGGTGATCAGTGAGAAGAATGTTCCTTACATTGGTGATCAGTGAGAAGAATGTTCCTTACATTGGTGATCAGTGAGAAGAATGCTCCTTACATTGGTGATCAGTGAGAAGAACGTTCCTTACATTGGTGATCAGTGAGAAGAATGTCCCTTACATTGGTGATCAGTGAGAAGAACGTTCCTTACATTGGTGATCAGTGAGAAGAATGTCCCTTACATTGGTGATCAGTGAGAAGAACGTTCCTTACATTGGTGATCAGTGAGAAGAATGTCCCTTACATTGGTGATCTGTGGGAAGAATGTCCCTTACATTGGTGATCAGTGGGAAGAATGCTCCTTACATTGGTGATCAGTGAGAAGAACGTTCCTTACATTGGTGATCAGTGGGAAGAATGCTCCTTACATTGGTGATCAGTGAGAAGAATGTTCCTTACATTGGTGATCAGTGAGAAGAATGCTCCTTACATTGGTGATCAGTGAGAAGAATGTTCCTTACATTGGTGATCAGTGAGAAGAATGTCCCTTACATTGGTGATCAGTGGGAAGAATGTTCCTTACATTGGTGATCAGTGGGAAGAACGTTCCTTACATTGGTGATCAGTGGGAAGAATGTTCCTTACATTGGTGATCAGTGAGAAGAATGTTCCTTACATTGGTGATCAGTGGGAAGAATGTTCCTTACATTGGTGATCAGTGGGAAGAATGTTCCTTACATTGGTGGTCAGTGGGAAGAATGTTCCTTACATTGGTGATCAGTGAGAAGAATGTTCCTTACATTGGTGGTCAGTGGGAAGAATGTTCCTTACATTGGTGATCAGTGAGAAGAATGTTCCTTACATTGGTGATCAGTGAGAAGAATGTTCCTTACATTGGTGATCAGTGAGAAGAATGTTCCTTACATTGGTGATCAGTGAGAAGAATGTTCCTTACATTGGTGATCAGTGAGAAGAATGCTCCTTACATTGGTGATCAGTGAGAAGAACGTTCCTTACATTGGTGATCAGTGAGAAGAATGTTCCTTACATTGGTGATCAGTGAGAAGAACGTTCCTTACATTGGTGATCAGTGAGAAGAATGTCCCTTACATTGGTGATCAGTGAGAAGAATGTTCCTTACATTGGTGATCAGTGGGAAGAATGTTCCTTACATTGGTGATCAGTGGGAAGAATGTTCCTTACATTGGTGGTCAGTGGGAAGAATGTTCCTTACATTGGTGATCAGTGAGAAGAATGTTCCTTACATTGGTGGTCAGTGGGAAGAATGTTCCTTACATTGGTGATCAGTGAGAAGAATGTTCCTTACATTGGTGATCAGTGAGAAGAATGTTCCTTACATTGGTGATCAGTGAGAAGAATGTTCCTTACATTGGTGATCAGTGAGAAGAATGTTCCTTACATTGGTGATCAGTGAGAAGAATGCTCCTTACATTGGTGATCAGTGAGAAGAACGTTCCTTACATTGGTGATCAGTGAGAAGAATGTCCCTTACATTGGTGATCAGTGAGAAGAACGTTCCTTACATTGGTGATCAGTGAGAAGAATGTCCCTTACATTGGTGATCAGTGAGAAGAACGTTCCTTACATTGGTGATCAGTGAGAAGAATGTCCCTTACATTGGTGATCAGTGGGAAGAATGTCCCTTACATTGGTGATCAGTGGGAAGAATGCTCCTTACATTGGTGATCAGTGGGAAGAATGTTCCTTACATTGGTGATCAGTGAGAAGAATGGTCCTTACATTGGTGATCAGTGGGAAGAATGTTCCTTACATTGGTGATCAGTGAGAAGAATGTTCCTTACATTGGTGATCAGTGGGAAGAATGTTCCTTACATTGGTGATCAGTGAGAAGAATGTTCCTTACATTGGTGATCAGTGAGAAGAATTTCCCTTATATTGATGGTTAGTGGGAAGAAGGATGAGGAGGGGTTATGGAGATGAGAAGGTGGGAGGAGGTGAGGAGGGGTTATGGAGATGAGAATGTGGGAGGAGATAAGGAGGGGTTATGGAGATGAGAAGGTGGGAGGAGATGAGGAGGGGTTATGGAGATGAGAAGGTGGGAGGAGATGAGGAGGGGTTATGGAGATGAGAAGGTGGGAGGAGATGAGGAGGGGGTTATGGAGATGAGGAGGGGTTATGGAGATGAGAAGGTGGGAGGAGATGATACGGGGTTATGGGGATGAGGAGGGGTTATGGAGATGAGGAGGGGTTATGGAGATGAGAAAGTGGGAGGAGATGAGCATGGCTATGGAGATGAGTAGGTGGGGGAAGATGAAGAGGTATTGAAGAGATGAGAGGTTATGGAGATGTGGAGGTTGAGATGAGGAAGGATTTTGAAGATGAGGAGGTGGGAGGATATGAGGAGGGGTTATGGGGATGAGGAGGGGTTATGGAGATGAGGAGGTGGGAGGAGATGAGGAGGGGTTATGGAGATGAGAAAGTGGGAGGAGATGAGCATGGCTATGGAGATGAGTAGGTGGGGGAAGATGAAGAGGTATTGAAGAGATGAGAAGTTATGGAGATGTGGAGGTTGAGAGGAGATGAGGAAGGATTTTGAAGATGAGGAGGGGTTATGGAGATGAGGAGGTGGGAGGATATGAGGAGGGGTTATGGGGATGAGGAGGGGTTATGGAGATGAGAAGGTGGGAGGAGATGAGGAGGGGCTATGGGCATGAGGAGGGGCTATGGGCATGAGGAAGGGCTATGGGCATGAGGAAGGGCTATGGGCATGAGGAAGGGCTATGGGCATGAGGAAGGGCTATGGGGATGAGGAGGGGCTATGGGGATGAGGAGGGGCTATGGGGATGAGGAGGGGTTATGGAGATGAGAAGGTGGGAGGAGATGAGGAGGGGTTATGGAGATGAGGAGGGGTTATGGGGATGAGGAGGGGTTATGGAGATGAGATGGTGGGAGCAGATGAGGAGAGGTTATGGAGATGAGGAGGTGGGAGGAGATGAGGAGGGCTTATGGGGATGAGGAGGGGTTATGGGGATGAGGAGGGGTTATGGAGATGAGGAGGTGGGAGGAGATAAGGAGGGCTTATGGGGATGAGGAGGGGTTATGGGGATGAGGAGGGGTTATGGAGATGAGGAGGTGGGAGGAGATGAGGGGTTATGGGGATGAGGAGGGGTTATGGAGATGAGGAGGTGGGAGGAGATGAGGAGGGGTTATGGAGATGAGTAGGTGGGAAGAGATGAGGAGAGGTATGCTGATGAGTAGGAGGGAGGAGATGAGGAGGGGTTATGGGGATGAGGAGAGGTTATGGGGATGAGGAGGGGTTATGGAGATGAGATGAGATGAGATGAGGGGGGTAAGATGGTGGGCAGGAGATGAGCATGGTTATGGAGATGAATGGGTGGGGGAAGATGAAGAGGGATTAGAGAGATGAGAGGTTATGGAGATGAGAGAAGCATGGTTATGGAGATGTGGAGGTTGAGAGGAGATGAGGAAGGATTTTGAAGATGAGGAGGGGTTACAGCAAGGAGGAGAGGTCTGTATGCCTTGTAACCCATCAGAAATGAAGTAGGCAGGGCTGACACCACCTGCTTCTGAATTCAGAGCTGTGTTGTCATGTCAGAGAGGAAGGTGGGAGGACGTTATGTTTCTGACTCCTCACCGGGTATTTTTCTGTACTTTTTAGCGTGTTCAAAACGTGGACGGATATCATAGATCTCCTAAATATGTTTTATTTTTTTTTTGCTATACACCTTAAATGGCTGGTTCTGGATCACCCATGTGATCATCCAGAGGAGAGCGGTGCCCGTGCCAGCATGCCAGCTGCCATGGCCTTCCTAGTAGGTGGGCTAGAAGAAGAAAACTTTCACTTAGCCTGAAATTGTCCCCATAAATTCCCCCCCACCATATCCTGTCTGATGATACTTTTCATTCTGAATTGGGATGGTTCAGCCTGAAAAGATGCCAATCTTTAGCGACCCAACATCGCCCAGAGGAAGGCAAACAAAGCCTCGTCTGGGTCGCTTTAAAATAATAATTCCTCTTGATCCCTGATGATGATGATGATGATGATGATGATGATGACGATGGTGATGGAATCATGTGTGACTCAGATCCCAGTTCTGCTTTATTCTCTATGGGCAGCACAGTCAGTCCTCCTTTTCTTGGATCCGGAAGGGGCCTCCCTGGTGCTTTTTTCTCTCGGTAAACCTAAACGGCGCGTCGTCTAAACACACAATCAAAAAAAGAAACAAGCGAGCGAGCGGGAGTCTGGAGAGTTAACGTATCCATTATTTCCCATCTCCGGGAAGCAAATCTTATTTCTGCTGTCATTACAGGAGGTAGAAAGGAATCCTTTTACCCAGTCATTAGCTGTAAACATTCCACCGGCTCCAGGGACCGCGGCCCCCAATCCTACACCGCGCTCTTCTTTTTTATTTTATTTTTTTGACTAATGTTTTATCCACATAGAATACCCGCTCCCCCCCCCCCCCCCCAAAATAAAAGCCCAGCGGCGACGGGGGCAATCGGTGTACGCTAAATCACAAGTGTCACCGCCGGCAACCTGCTGCATTGAAGTATTTATTTAGCTTCGCATCCCTGGCACTCGGAATTACTCCTTTCATGCCTGATAGCCAAATTACAATATCCCCCCCCCCCCCCCCCCCCCCCCCCCCCCCCCGGCAGCTTTCCCCGGAGCCACGGGATCATTAGTGGCAGCTCAAAACATGCTTTCAACTCCGTCTGCCGTCACATGTACAGCTGCCACTCAAAAACGCGCTCCTATGCAAATGAGGGTGGGTCCGCTGGCGTTCAATTAAGGCGGCGTGGAGCTTGCTGTTAATGACTGGCAGACGTTTTTTTTTTTTTTTTTGCCTGGCGAAGAAGAGCTAAGCAGATCTCCCCGAGGAAGTTTCCTGCGTGAAAATCTTTTTTTACATTTGATTTCCATACTTTATTCCTCTCTCTCCTCCTCCTCCTTGATGTCTGACCTGTTTTCTAAATTTTAAGGAAAAAAAAAAGATTTATTTTTTTGGTCGGATATTTCACAGTTTGAGCGCTCAAAAGCAGTTAGCGGCGGGGGGGGGGGGGGGGTACGTAAAGTGTAACTCCAGCGCAGAATAAATGTGATTGGTCAGTATACCCTCATGGGATAAGGCTATGCGAACACCTGTGACAACGCACCTGTAGTTACATAGTTACATAGTAGGTGAGGTTGAAAAAAGACACAAGTCCATCAAATCCAACCTATGTGTGTGATTATATGTCAGTATTACATTGTATATCCCTGTATCTTGCGGTCTTTCAGGTGCTTATCTAATCATTTTTTGAAACTATCGATGCCCCCCGCTGAGACCACCGCCTGTGGAAGGGAATTCCACATCCTTGCCGCTCTTACAGTAAAGAACCCTCTACGCAGCTTAAGGTTAAACCTCTTTTCTTGTTTTAATGAGTGACCACAAGTCTTGTTAAACTCCCTTCCGCAAAAAAAGTTTTATCCCTATTGTGGGGTCACCAGTACGGTATTTGTAAATTGAAATCATACCCCCTCTCAAGCGTCTCTTCTCCAGAGAGAATAAGTTCAGTGCTCCCAACCTTTCCTCATAACTAATATCCTCCAGACCCTTTATTAGCTTTGTTGCCCTTCTTTGTACTCGCTCCATTTCCAGTACATCCTTCCTGAGGACTGGTGCCCAGAACTGGACAGCATACTCCAGGTGCGGCCGGACCAGAGTCTTGTATAGCGGGAGAATTATCCTTTTATCTCTGGAGTTGATCCCCTTTTTAATGCCAATATTCTGTTTGCTTTGTTAGCAGCAGCTTGGCATTGCATGCCATTGCTGAGCCCATCATCTACTAGGACCCCCAGGTCCTTTTCCATCCTAGATTCCCCCAGAGGTTCTCCCCCCAGTGTATAGATTGCTTTCAGATTTTTGCCACCAAATGCATTATTTTAAATTTTTCTACATTGAACCTCATTTGCCATGTAGTTGCCCACCCCATTCATTTGTTCAGATCGTCTTGCATGGTTTCCACATCCTGCAGAGAAGTTATTGCCCTGCTTAGCTTAGTATCGTCCGCAAATACAGAGATTGAACTGTTTCCCCCATCCCCATCCTCCAGGTCGTTTATGAACAAATTAAATAGTATTGGTCCCAGGACAGAACCCTGGGGGACCCCACTACCCACCCCTGACCATTCCGAGTACCCCCCATTTATCACCACCCTCTGAACTCGCCCTTGTAGCCAGTTTTCAATCCATGTACTCACCCTATGGTCCATGCCAACGAGCCTTATTTTGTACAGTAAACGTTTATGGGGAACTGTGTCAAATGCTTTTTCAAACTCCAGATACACCACGTCTACGGGCCTTCCTTTATCTAGATGGCAACTCACCTCCTCATAGAAGGTTAATAGATGAATCCACGCTGATTACTGCTAATGATACCGTTCTCATTACTAAACTCTTGTATATAGTCCCTTATCATCCCCTCCAAGAGCTTGCATACTATTGATGTTAGGCTAACTGGTCTGTAATTCCCAGGGATGTATTTTGGGCCCTTTTTTAAATATTGGTGCTACATTGGCTTTTCTCCAATCAGCTGGTACCATTCCAGTCAGTAGACTGTCAGTAAAAATTAGGAGCAATGGTCTGGCAATTACTTAAAGTGGTAGTAAACCCTGCCACATTAATTAAAATTTACTAATATTATTAAAGACATCCTAATTCTGTAACGGTCGATCAATAAGTATGTTTTTTAAATTGTTATCTTACTGTAGTTAGGATTATTTTCTTCCCTGTTTATCCTGTGGGTCCGCTGGCGCCATCTACACTGTGGGTTTTCCGGGTCTGCTAACAGAAATACTTCAGCCCACAGTACATAGTTGTCGCCGTAATCACGCGCATGCGCACTAACACTAGCCTCAGCTGAGGAACCATCGTGGGATGTTGGGGGCTGACGTCTACAGCAGGAAATGATGCAGCCCCGACATACACAAGAATCTTTCCTGACAGGGTCTCGGTTGCCGGATTTTAGCGATGATACGGCGCATGCGCGTATCACGTCACTAGTCGCAAATATAGCGATAATACCGTAAGGAAGCAGGTAGGAAAAAAATTATTAATGGCAATAGATTGGGGATGTTAGGAGACACATTTAAATGAAAAGTTGAATATTTGAGTATACAACCGCTTTAACTGAGTTCCCTAAGGACCCTCGGGTGCAAGCCATGTGGTCCCGGTGATTTTATTAATGTTAAGTTTTCCAAGTCTTTTTCTAATTGTGTCCTCTGTTAGCCATGGAGGTGCTTCCTGTGATGTGTCACGAGGATAAACACTGCAGTTTTGGTTACTGAAGCCCCCCGATTCCTTCGGGAAGACTGAGGAGAAGAATAAATTCATTACCTTCGCCATCTCCCCATCCCAGATTTCCTTCCTCATTCTTTATGGGGCCAATATGGTCTTTCCTCCTCCCTTTTTTACTGTTTTTATATACTTAAAAAATTTCTTGTTTTTTTTTTTTGCTCTCCTCCGCTATGTGTCTTTCGTGTTCTATCTTAGCCGTCCTAATTGCACCCTTACATTTCTTGTTACATTCTTTGTAAAGTCTGAATGCTGATGATGATCCCTATAAGGTTGTCTTTTGCATTGCGGGAATGGTCATTGACGTGCTGCATTGCCATTTGCGTCATGGTGCATTATAATATTTGTCAATTTATTTTTAAACTATTTAAATGTTTGCGTACGATTTTTGAGGCATTTGGATGTGTCGGTAGTCCATTCTTTTCAAAGGGCTATCCTAGGTTATGTTACCACATGACATCATGTGCATTAATGCACATGCGTTAATGCACCGCACACATGTGCTTGGTAAGGGCCCATTTATACCAGGTATTTTTGGTTAGGTGCACATGTTGTTGCGATGAGGTGGCATTCATTCTGTATGGCACCCAGGGCGGCAGATACCGGGGTAGCACTGGCCCTCCTATATGGGGCCCGGCAGTTTAACAGGGGGGCCCATGCAACTTTATGGCAGCTGGCTTCTCCTCTTCTCCTTCCAGTTGACTGTAAGCTGCTGCAGGGGGAGCTTCATGTTGGTGCCATGAGGCGGCATTCATTCTGTATGGCACCCAGGGCCACTGATAAAGGGGTAGAAATGGTCATCCTGTATGTGGGCCTGGACCCCGGCAGTTCAACAGGGTGGCCCGGGCAGATTATGGCATAGGCAGTTCCCCCCTCACTGCAGTACAGCTGGCTTCAGATATTGGCCCCCTTCAATGCACCGATTACCCCCTTTCCTGTCCAGGAACCCCCTCATCTGCAGCTTTGATCCCCTAGTCCAACCCTGTGTTTACTATGCTTCAGTTTGTAAATGAACAGGGAGTCTCTGTATAGAGTGCCTCCTGTTCATTCAATCTGTAGCAGCTGAGGCTGTAGAGAAAGAAATGGGGATTTGTGTCCTCAATCACTTTCTCTATCGCACATGTTTGCGTACATCCATTCTTTTTAAATGGTTGTCCCAATGCAGTGCTCGTTACCATGTAACACCACGTGACATCATGTGCATTACCGCACATGTGTTTATGCACCGCACACATAGGCTTGCTTAGGGCAATGATCATTCTGTATGGCACCCAAGGCTGCTGACAAGGGGGTAGAACTGTCCCTCCTGTACGGAGCCAGGGCCCCGGCAGTTCAACAAGGGGGCCTAGGCAGCTTTATTGCATAGGCAGTTTTCCTTAACTGCAACATGGCTGGCTTCTCCTGCTGACTGTCAGCTGTGGCAGGGGGACCCGAGAGGGGATTGGTTTCAGGGATTAGCACAGCTCTGATGCTCTGATCACCCCCTTTCCGGATCCCCCTCATCTGCAGCAGCTTTGATCCCCTTGTTCTCTTGCACCCCCCACCCCCCTTTCCTAAAAAAAATATATGATTTTTGTTACCTTTTTTTGTGACCCCATAGATTTCACGGGGTTCATCCTGGGACCTGTAGTTTTTCACTTTTGGGGCGGGGTCACATCTCCCAAAAGTGAAGGACTACAAGTCCCAGCATGAACCCATGATCTCTAAAGATGTGACCCCCCCCCCCAATTTGAAGGACTACAACTCCCAGCATGAACCCCTGAGATCTAAGGGTGTGACCCCATCGAATATCACGGTTCATGCTGGGACCAGTTGGGGGGGTGTCACATTTAAGCTCTGATGGGTTCATGCTGGGACCTGTGTCAGTTTTATTCCGGGACACTGTATTGTCCCAGAGAGAAGGTGCCCGGGACAGACCTGCAGAATGCAGGACTGTCCCGGGCAATCTGGGACATGTGGTCATCTTACCCCCCCCCCCCCCATGTTTACTATGCTTCAGTGTATGTGTAGAGTGCTTCCTGCTCATTCAATCTGTAGTAGCTGAGGCTGCAGATAAAGGATTGGTGATTTGTGTCCTCAATCACTTTTTCTTTTGAGAAAGCAGGGAACTGTTTAGACCCCTGATATTTCACCAATGTCGCCCCCCCCCCCCCCCCCCCCACACACACACACACACACACACACACACACACACACACACACACACACACACACACACACACACACACACACTCTACCCCCAGGGCTATTAAAAGGGTAAAAATTAAATAAAACATTTTGTAAAAAAAACAAAAAACATAATTAAGGGCTCATTTACATGGGTAAGAGAGCGAGGTTGGGAGAGAGAGGGGGAGGGGAGAGAGGGGTTGAGAAAGCAAGAGGGGGGTGAGAGTGGGATGAGAGAGAGGGGGTTACAGGGAGGGGGTGAGAGAGGAGGTTGACAAAGAGAGCAAGAGGGGGGAAGAGAGAGAGAGGGGGTGGGGGAGGGAGAGGGGGTGAGAGAGCAAGAGGGGTGAGGGAGAGAGAGAGAGGGGGTGAGAGTGGGATGAGAGAGAGGGGGTGATAGGGAGGGGGTGAGAGAGGAGGTTGACAGAGAGAGCAAGAGGGGGGAGAGAGAGAGGGGAGAGGGGGTGGGGGAGGGAGAGAGAGATGGAGGGTGAGAGTGTAGTGGGAGAGAGGGGGGGGCGGTAAGAGAGAGAGGGGTGGATTACTTGGGGTGTGTAGTGCGTGACAGGACACAGTGGGTCCCTCTTCCCTCGGGTCCTGTGTGCCCCGCACACTTCTGTGCACTGGATGGCATTGGCACAGGAGGTGATTAGGGTACACCCGGCACCCCCCACCAGTACACACCTATGGTCAGCACTTATACAGTATATAAGTCAGGTAGGGAGGAGCACACATACACTTGGGGCATGGGAGCCAAACACCCCACACCTATGTGGATGTAACCAGCACATGTAGGCCCTGGACAGGAGAGGAGGCTGGGTGGAGGGGAGTGGGCTGTAGTCTTTTTGTCCCTTTATGGAGGTGGGGGTTGGGTGGATTGCAAACTGTCTTTTAGGCCAGGTTGGAGATCCCTATGTGAGGCTGCTTCCCTGGAGAGTTCCTGGGAGAGATGTACTTAGCAAGGAGGTCACTACAGGGAGTTAATGACACGGGGCAGAGGAGAGACTGTAAGGGAGATGGCTACTGAGGTGCTGCACATGCTTTCACATGTGACTACTGCAGACCGTCCACTAAATGTGATTGACTGTGTCATGTGAAGTGAATCCAGAATGTATGTCCCCGTGATGTGACTGTAATGCCACTGATGGCGGGGGGTTTGGTCTCAGCAGGAGGGACAGTGTTCTAGCAGGGCTGGGTAGGGACTTGTACTCTTGGCACCAATACCAGCCAACCACAAAGCCCCTCTTACACATGGGTGCCAGCTGTCAGAATACAACAGCCGTTCAGAAGAAATTCTCGAATGAATTTGAGAAATTAACAGTTTGATTTTGCAACAGTTCACAAGGTAAGAGGTTGCAGCAAGAGGCTGATCTGCGTCAGACATTTGTGACCACAGCCTAGAATTGCTGAAGCAGCAGAATTGACATGATTGCGTCACCTGTGAGCTGAAATCTCCGTTCAGGAAGTTGGTGGCGATGTTGGATGATGCCCAAACAAAACGCGCCGTCTTTTTTTTGGGGGGGAGAAAAGCAGAGGAAGGCATTATCAGCAGGGAGTACTGTGATCTTACTGAGCATGCTTGGACTTAGCATGAAAATACATATCTGATGTTAGCTCCACTTTACTCATCCGCAATAGAGAGCGAACCCCTCCCCCACCCTCGTATATCAAAGAATAAAGCGATCGCTCGGGCCGGCCGGCCGCGCAGTCATAAAACACCTTTTCCAGAAGCCAAATGTTCTTGTGAGAGGATCGGCCTCTAATGACTGAACTTCTCCTGCCCTCTCTAAGTGCCTCTCTGGCATTTTGCAGCCTTTTTCGCCTACTTAACACCGGGCGCTCGCCCCCTTTCCAGCAGACGCCGCCGCCGACGATTTTTTACGCCGCCACATAATGAATGAACTGAAAATTCGTCTTTTTTGCCCAGAAACGGAGGATCTGGGACCCGGGACCTCGCTGATACCGGCTGACTCATAATTATGGTAACAGATGGGGACTCCTGCCAGCGTTTACTGGAAAGACGGGCGCATGGAGTGAGGCGGTTGCGATATTAATAATATCGCACAATAAGGGGAGCGTGTGACTGCGGCGTGGGCGTTGGAACATGTCGGGGTGCCGGGGGGGAAACTGAAATTTCTGACTAAATGTTACTAAGTAGATGTGTCATTCTTCATGACAGGAAAGAGCGGCGAGAAATAGAAAAACTTTTACTTGGTTATTATGTATTCTTTATCCTTCAAAGGAGAACAAAACTAATTGGCTCCCCCCGCCCCTCTTTCGTGCCGCCATCTTTAAAAACGAAAGGCATGTACGCATATGCATCACTGGTGTGTTCCAGATTCCTGTGCATGCACACATCACTGCCAGATTCTGTCAGATTGCCACGATAATGCCCGGCGGCGCTTGTGCACACGCGCACAAATCTGCCGCGCATGCGCGCCTACGCTGCGCAGTCGCAGCTTAATGACGCACTGCATTCTAGGATGGCTGTGACTTAGCCTTCTCCGGGAGGCAGCGGGGCCAGTCCTGGGCTGGAAACCTGGGGAAAAAAAATTAAACAGTGAAAAAATATATTTTTGGCTTTGGCGGGAAATGCAGAAATCCCGTTGCACATGCGCATATGCGCCGCCGGACCTGGAAGACGTTGGCAACGCATATGCACACACGCAGTGGAATTCCTGCACGTGCACACATGGCTGCTCGCCACTATACTGCCCGACGGCGTTTGTGCGCACGTGCACCTACCGCACACAGTTGTAGCTTGATAACACACTGCTTCCTGGGATGGCTGTGATGTAGCTTTCCCAGGAGGCAGCGAGGCCTGGCCAAGGTTTTGGGTAAAGACTTTAGGTTAAGTGCTAATGTTCATATAGGGGGTTAGGTTAAGTGTTAAGAGTTCAGTAGAGGGATTTAAGTGTAATGCCCCGTACACACGGTCGGAATTTCCGACGGAAAATGTCCTATCGGACCATGTTGTCGGAAAATCCGACCGTGTGTGGGCTCCATCGGACTTTTTCCGTCGGAATTATTTTGAGATCCTGCTCTCAAATTTTCCGACAACAAAGTCCGATCTGACTTTTTCCGATGGTGTGTAGCGAATTACGACGGACAAAGTGCCACGCATGCTCAGATCACATTACAAGACCAAAGCTATTGGCTACTAGCCTCTACGTAGTCCCGTCGTACGCAACGAACGTCACCACGTTTTAGAATGATCGGACTTTCCGACAACTTTGTCCGACCGTGTGTATGCAACACCAGTGTCGGACAAAATCCGTCGGAAAAAGTCAGATGGATTTTGTGGTCGGAATTTCCAACCGTGTGTACGGGGCATTAGAGTTGCTAGTTTTAAGTGTTATGGTTCCGATGGGGGGGGGGTAGGGTGAGCGCATTTCCCGGATTGGCCGGGACAGTCCCGCAATGCCCGAGACAGTCCCGCATTTTGCACGTCTGTCCCGGGTACCTTCATTACAGGACAATACAGTGCTCCGTAATACAGTGGAGATCCGAGCTGTCGCTGGAGATGAGGCTGAGGGGCCGCTCGCTGTGTGTCAGCCCACGGTGGAACTATTATTTCGCTACACAGTACATGTAACTGACACCGAGCAGCCGCACAGCCCCGCCCAGGACACGCCCTCCACTCACACCCCCTCTCCTGCCGTAGCAGAGCCGCTCTACCGTTGTATGACACCTCACAGCCTGCCGCTTTCATCCCCGGCCCACCAGGCTCCGGTGCACCCAGTGTGTGTGCCAGCTTAGCACAGCCGAGCCCTCTGTTTCCACGGGGCTTCCTGAAATAGGCGGAGACTTCAGGGGAGCTGCCCAAGATTTGCTACTGGAAATTGAAAGGCGTGGCTAGACGGCCAGGCATCGCTAAAGATGGCAACAGAATTTAGGCGGGAATAGAGAATTCTTTAAATTTCAAAATCTCCATTTCAGGAAGAATAGTGACACTGGGATTTGTAGACCTTCACTTTTGGGGGATGTAACCCCCCCCCCCCCCCCAAAGTAAGGACTACAGGCTAACCCCTAAGAAATGGCTAAAATTGGTATCAAAACTCATATTTTTTTCTTTGGGGGGTGTCCCCGAATGGCAGTGATGGGTAATAGCAGGCCACATACCAGGAGAGAGTACAGAGAGGACTACATGGACTACCCTGTCATTGCAGTGCAGGTTCTCCCCTATTGGGTATACCCTGATCAGCTGATATATTTAGGACCAACAGTGTTGAAATACAAAAGGATTCTGGTGTCCCAGTTTAATGTTTAAAGTTCTGACAGGGGGATACTAAGCTCACTTCCTGTCTATATGACCGGTGACAGACTGAACAGGAAGTGAAGAAAATCAGCCCACTTACTGTCTATATGATCGGTGACTCATACCTCCCAACTTTTTGAGATGGGAATGAGGGACACCTATCAGCAAAAGTATGCAGGCATAGGACACACCCCTTGCCATGCCCCCTTAAAGGAGAATTGTACAAAAAAATAAGATTGGTTAAACTCACAAGTGCTTTTTTTACCACTAATAGTCCTTTATATTGGCTTTTGGGATTTACAAATGCAGCAATTTTAGAAATCGGATGAAAGGTTTAGCACTGGATAACACTTTTTGATGGATAACAAGTGCATTTTATATACATCTATAGAGATCAGACCAAAATGAGGGACAAATGAGGAGGAATGAGGGACAGAGGGACATTGGTCCAAATCAGGGACAGTCCCTCCAAATCAGGGACAGTTGGGAGGTATGCAGATTGAACAGGAAGTGAAGGAAAATCAGCCCATTTCCTGTCTATATGACCTGTGACTAGAGTTGCCACCTCATCCCTTTAAACCGAACACATATGAATTACACGGGTTCTGTGGCTGATGAAGGTGGCCATTAAGCTAACTTGGTGCCTTATCTGCAATAAATTAGCCTCAGAACCCGTGTAATTCATATGTGTTTAGTTTTAAAGGTGGTAACCCTACCGGTGACAGACTGAAAAGGAAGTAGAGGAAAATCAGCCTGCTTCCTGTCTATATGACCGGTGACAGGCTGAACAGGAAGTGAGGAATCAGCCCACTTCCTGTCTATATGGCTGGTGACAGACTGAGCAGGAAGTGAAGGAAAATCAGCCCACTTGCTGTCTATATGACTAGTGACAGACTGACCAGGAAGTAATTGCAAATCAGCCCACTTCCTGTCTATATGATGAGTGACAGACTGAACAGGAAGTGATTGCAAATCAGCCCACTTCCTGTCTATATGACCGGTAACAGACTGAACAGGAGGTGAAGGGAAAATTGGCCCACTTCCTGTCTATATGACCGGTGTAGACTAATTTAGGGAGTAAAAGGAAATCTCCCCACTTCCTGTCTATTTGTTATGCAGAACAGGAAGTGGGTTGAAATCCCCAATACGTAGGCAGCAATAGCAATACATTTTCTATTGTAGCAAGGAAGGATGGCATCAGGATTTTCTTGCTGTGTCCCCATGAGAGAGATTTCACCTACCTTCCTGTTCATGTGACAGGTCTCAGAAAGAGAGCTCTCCTCTATGGGGACACAGAAAGCATTTGAAACCTGACAGATCGTCTTACCCTTTCCTTTGCTGACAAAACTAAAGATTTTGGATACAGGCTTTACATAGAATTGTATTGTTTCATGGAGGACACTGGCAGGCTGGTTTTTACTTAACACGTAAAGATGTTTTTTTTCAAGTGTCCAGGCATCATTTTGGGTCATCGTCTTCTTCAGAGATGACACAATCATGTAAATTCAGGTGTCTGTGCAGTTATTGGTTCACAATTGGTTGACACAGATCAGCCCCTGCTGTAGTCTCTCGCTGTCGGTGCTACTCGCCTTCCTCGATCCCAGCGACATCTCTGCTTCTAAGGCACACGGTTGTGCACACTTTCAGGTTTTACCAGGTGTCCTATCAGAGCATTGCCTGCCTCCCGACTGGGCAAGCCACTCAGAGTGGTGCCTTTTCCCCGAATGGCCGCAGCCCATCTCGGTAGCACTCTCCTCCCTTTGTTATGTTATATTTCGTTCATGTGGTTGTAGCTGTGTTCAGGGTCATACACCTGCACCTACCCAGGCTGGGGAATGGGGGCGCTGTCATGTAGGCTGTACGGGGGCCCCATGATTTCTGTCGGCAGCCCTGAATTCCCATGACTCGTGTTATTTAGACAATATTTCCTAATCCTGGGGTTCAGCTTTAATTATAACCCAACCATCTGGTAGTGTGAAGTAAAACAATGCTGCCAGACCGTATATGTCTAAAGGAGGCCTTGAAAAAAAAAATGACAAACGACTTTCTTCGTAAAAGGTCAGCGAAGACAACGGGAAAAACCCAGCAAAATACTTGAAAGGACGAAGAGCCAAGGAGAGAGGGAGAGTGAAGGAGGGAGTCCACTTTGTGAGAACTCCCAGCCCAGTCCAAACCAATTTGGCGCCCCTGTGCGTGCCTTTCACTCCGCGTCTCTCTAATCATTTCCTGAGACCTCGTGTTTCTGAAGTGACATCACCGTACGAGGTTACCTTCACCGAGCTGCCAAAAAGCGCGGCGAAGACAGACCGGGGAGGCATTTTCCAGCTTATATTTGGAAATCGGTCAGGGACAAAAGCCGAAGGAGAAAGTCGTTTTGCCGGTAACTTCAAGCTCTGATGGGATCTGGCGTTTTATAGACTCCACCCACTCAGTCACCTTCTTGTCTGCAGATCGCTTTAAGCAGAACCATGAATGCCAAATAAAAACCCAAGACGTTCTCCGTCCATTTCTTCACAGATCCAGAACAGTTCACTTGTATCGGACTTTTCAGTAACTTTACAAGGCAGCATGGAGAAACTCCCGGTATGTCAGTCACAGTATAACAAGGTCATTTATAAGCCACCCTTGAGGTCTAGTCTGTGACTTTGCCCAAGCGGAGATGATGTCATGATAGTCTGTTGCAGTCGGGGGGAGAGGTGGAGACTGAGGAAACAAGCCAATGGTCAAGAAGGGCATCATATACAGATAACCAGGAACAAGCCAGAGGTCAGGGCAGGCAGCAGATATGGAAAACCAGGAACAAGCCAGAGGTCAGAATAGGCAGAGGAGAGGTGGGGACTGAGGAAACAAGCCAATGGTCAAGAAGGGCATCATATACAGATAACCAGGAACAAGCCAGAGGTCAGGGCAGGCAGCAGATATGGAAAACCAGGAACAAGCCAGAGGTCAGGGCAAGCAGCAGATATGGAAAACCAGGAACAAGCCAGAGGTCAGGGCAAGCAGCAGATATGGAAAACCAGGAACAAGCCAGAGGTCAGAATAGGCAGAGGAAAGGTGGAGACTGAGGAAAGAAGCCAATGGTCAAGAAGGGCATCATATACCGATAACCAGGAACAAGCCAGAGGTCAGGGCAGGCAGCAGATATGGAAAACCAGGAACAAGCCAGAGGTCAGAATAGGCAGCAGACCAGGAACAAGATAAAGCACAGGATGGGTACCAGATATAAAAAAAAAAAAAAAAACAAGGAACAAGCCAGAAGTCAAGGCAGCCAGCAGACACGGATAATCAGGAGCATGCTAAAGGTCAGGACAGGCAGCAGATACAGGAATCAGGAACAAGCAACAGGTCAGTCAGTTAATGTCAGGACAGGCAACTGATATGTATAACCAGGAACAAGCCAGAGGTCAGAATAGGCAGAGGAGAGGTGGAGACTGAGGAAACAAGCCAATGGTCAAGAAGAGCATCATATACAGATAACCAGGAACAAGCCAGAGGTCAGGGCAGGCAGCAGATATGGAAAACCAGAAACAAGTCAGAGGTCAGAATAGGCAGCAGACCAGGAACAAGATAAATCTCAGGATGGGTACAAGATATAAAAAAAAAAAACAAGGAACAAGCCAGAAGTCAAGGCAGCCAGCAGACACGGATAATCAGGAGCATGCTAAAGGTCAGGACAGGCAGCAGATACAGGAATCAGGAACAAGCAACAGGTCAGTCAGTTAATGTCAGGACAGGCAACTGATATGGATAACCAGCAACAAGCCAGGAGTCCAAACCGGCAGCAGACATGGATGGATAACCAGGAAGAAAATAAGGGTCAAGATGGGTAGCAGATACGGACAACCGGGAACAAGCCCGAGGTCAGCATACACGGATAACCAGGAAAAAATTTCTTCCCTTGCAAGTCACGCCTACAAATAAGTGCCCCGCCTCTACTTATAATAAGGCTCCACCCACATAAAAAAAAAAGTATCCCTATAAATTTTTTCACAATGTTGGCAACTGTGACTGTGCCGATCTAGGCGCTCTAGCTACACTGTAATGAATACCCAATGGGAGGTGGCAGGCTTACTCAAGAAGTGTAGGCCAACACAACAGACCAGTACACAGTGGAGCAGGGTACCATGGGACAGGTTAGACCTGAAAGCTGGATATGCTTATTACAAACCATGCTGATGCGGAAGGGTCATCCTATAATGGATAAGACTTGGGAATGGGGTCAGGACTGGCTGAAGCAGGAGGCTGGCCCTGTGCGGGAGCGGGTGATGCAAGATCTCTCTGGGCGCAGAGTCTAGAACCCAGCTAATATTCACCAGGAACCACTTCAAGAAGTTTGGGATTCAATGTGTCCTGGCCCCCGGGTTGCCAACCTTGGGTTCACCCTGCTTAAATATCATGGACCACAGGTCACTGGTCACTAAGAACATTTCAGAAGTCAGGACAAACTGTGTGGATGGAAGTCAGGAGCAAGCCAGAGGTCAGGACGGCCAGCAGACACAGATAACAAGGAACATGCCAGAGGTCAAGATGAGCAGCAGATATGGATAACCAGGAACAAGCTAAATGTCAGGACAGGCAGTAGATAGAGATACCAGGAACAAGCCATGGGTCAAAACAGGCAACAGACATGGATAATCAGGAACAGGATACAAGTCAAAATGGACATCGGATACAAATAACCAGGAACAAGCCCGAGGTCTGGCAGGCAGCAGACGTGGAAAACCAGGAACAAGATAAAGGTCAGGAAGGGCATCAGATACAAATAACCAGGAACAAGCCAGAGGTCAGGGCAGGCAGCAGGCCTAGAAACCCAGGAACAAGCCAGAGGTCAGGGCAGGCAGCAGGCATAGAAACCCAGGAGCAAGCCAGAGGTCAGGGCAGGCAGCAGACATAGAAACCCAGGAACAAGCCAGAGGTCAGGCCAATCAGCAGACATGAATGCTAAGAAAAAGCTAAAAGTCAGTACACAGCAATCAATGGAGGATACAGGATAGCAGTAAGTTGTGCCAAGAGCTCATTAGCCAGCCTTCAAAAGTGCTGCTTGGGCAGCAAGCTGGGAGTTGTACTAAGATTATTAGTGTGAATGAGACCAGCATTTGTTTTTTTTTTTTTTTATTATTTTATACAGTTTTATTTTTTTAACATTATTAATAGCCCTAAGGGGAAACTTTGGTGTAAAATCAGGGGTCTAAACTGATCCTCAATCTTTTCTTTGCAGCCCCAGCTGCTCCAGAATGAATGAACAGGAAGCATGTAGGCAGGTGCAGTTCAGCCTCCCTGCTGTAGGTGGCCCCGTCCACTGGGGGGAAGGGGGAAACTTTGGTAAAAAAAATCAGAGGTCTAAATTGATCCCTGGTTTCTCACTTTGAAGACAGAGAAAGTGATTGAGGACACAAATCCTCAATCCTTTTTTTGCAGCCTCAGCTGCTCCAGAATGAATGAACAGGAAGCATGTAGGCAGGTGCAGTTCAGCCTACCTGCTGTAGGTGGCACCGTCCCCTGAGGGGGGGAAAACCTTGGTGAGATATCAGAGGTCTAAACATCCCTGCTGTAGGTGGCACCGTCCCAGCAGCTGCTATGCAGAAAGAATGGAGGTCAAAAGGAGGTTTTGCACTGCAACTGGCGCACATTTGCAAAGTGGCTAAGTTAGTGACAGGAACCCGCTGGTGAGGGGCAGTGTGTCTAGCACAGGGAAAGGTTTCGGTGGAGGAGGGACAGAGTAGGGAACCTCCCACCTGACTCCGCTAAGTGGTATATGCTGAGGGATCTGAGCTAGAAAGCCTCCTGGGCGCTCTAGCCACCTCATTGCCTCTCAGCCACCTCCTCTATATAGAGGCTCCCTGTTCATTCACAAACTAAAACATAGTGGAGTGGGGGTTACAGGGGGATCAAAGCTACAGATAAAGGGATCCTGAACAGGGGGAGATCACATAGCGGCATGGGGGGGTCGAATCCCTGAAACCGATCCCCCCTGTGGTGGCTCACCCTTCAGCAGTTGACAGTCGGCAGACGGGATGGGAGAAGAAACGAGTTGTGCTATAAGGAGGGGGAACTGCCTGCAACCATAAAGCTGCCTGGGCCCCTCTGTTGAACTGATAGGGTCCGGACCCTTTACAGGAGGGCTGGTGCTACCGCCCTTTACCTAAGGCCCTTGTGCTTTGTGTATTTCTTCTAGACATGTGCAATTTGTTTTATTCAAAATTCATTTTTTAACGAATTTTAACAAATTCGTTACTTTGGAAAGATCAGAATTAAAGAAAACCCGTTTAACAAATTTTTCAGAATATTGGAAAAATTTGTAGATTCGAAAATTCGTAATTTTGGAAATGTGAAAATCCAAAATTTCAGAAATTCTAAAATCTGAAAATTCGAAAATAAGAACGGTTATTCAAAAGAACGAAAATGCGAAAAAAAAATTGGCCAACCCGAAAATTTGAAAATCTGAAATAATAACTAACTAATAATAACTTAACTATTAAATTCTAGGTATTGGAATTTCTTTTCAAATTTGACTGTTAGAGAACTTTATCCGAAGTTGTGAATTATCCGAAATGACAAATGCCGCATCTAAACAAATGAAACGTAATAAATAATAAATAATAATAATAAAAAAATACTTTATTGTTATTAGTATATTAGGATTTACGGATTTTCAAATTTTATTAATTTACAAGTTTTCGGATCTTAGAATTTTCGGACTTTAGAATTTACGAATTTCTGGACTTTCAAATTTTTAGAATTAACGTGTTTTTGAATTTACAAATATACGAGTTTTCAAATTTATGAATTTTGGATTTTTGAAATTTCTAATTTACGAATTTCGATCAACTGACCCGGAAAATGCCCAAAAATTGAATTTTATGAATTTTAAGTTTTTCAGATTTTCGAATTTTTGGACTTTCAAATTTTTTTAATTTACGATCTTTTGAACTTCTGAATATATGAGCTTTCGAATTTACAAATTTTGAAATGTACGCATTAATGATTTACGAATTTACAAGTTTATGAATTTTCCAAATTTACGAATATACAAGTTTTTGAATTTATGAATTTCGGATTTTCGAATTTATGCATTTTGGATTTTCGTATTTACGAATTTACGTATTTTGATCTTAACAAATGACCCGTAAAATGCAAAAAATAGAATTTATGAATTTATGATTTTCAAATTTCAGAAGTTTTTGAATTTTTGGAAATAGCTTTGGTCTTGTAATGTGATCTGAGCATGCGTGGCACTTTGTCCGTCGGAATTCGCTACACACGATCGGAAAAAAGTCCGATAGGACTTTGTTGTCGAAAAATTTGAGAGCAGGAGATAAGACTTTATCCGTCGGAAAATCCGACGGAAAAAGTCCGATGGAGCCCACACACGGTCGGAATTTCCGACAACATGGTCCGATAGGACATTTTCTGTCGGAAATTCTGACCGTGTGTATGGGGCATAATTCATACCAAAGGTGTTCTATCGGGTTGCGGTCAGGACTCTGTGGAGGCCAGTCAAGTTCCTCCACCCCAAACTCACTCATCCATGTCTTCATGGACCTTGCTTTGTACACTGATGCTCAGTCATGTTGGAACAGGAAGGGGCCGTCCCCAAACTGTTCCCACAAATTTGGGAGCATGAAATTGTCCAAATGTCTTGGTATACTGACGCCTTAAGAGTTCCCTTCACTGGAACTAAGGGGCAAAGCCCAACCCTTGAAAAACAACCCCCACCATAATCCCCCCTCCACAAATGATTTGGACCAGTGCACAAAGCAAGGTCCATAAAAACACGGACTGAGTTTGGGGGGGAGTAACTTGACTGGCCTGCACAGTCCCGACCTCAAAGACTGTGAGCCAAGCCTTCGCATCCAACATCAGTGCCTGACCTCACAAATGGAAGAATGGTCAAACATTCCTATAGACACCCTCCTAAACCTTGTGGTCAGCCTTCCCAGAAGAGTTTCTGGATCTTGGGCTGCTCTAGAGCAGAATAAAAGGACTGGTCCTACCCAAACATGGCAACATCGTGTGACCCCATGTTCTTGTTAGACTACCTATAAAAGTTTTATTAGTTTAAGTACAGGTGCCTCATCAGAAGAATCGGCTACTAGTGTCCTAACAAGACCATGGGGTCACAATGTGTTGCCATTTTTAGGTGGTATCAGTCATTTTATTAGGGTCTTCTCTAGAGCAGCCCAAGATCCAGGAACTCCATTCTCTAATCCTTTGCAGTTTCCTTGCCTCGTGGGCATGAGGCAACTTTACCAGTACAATTAAATCTGGCCCTCATTGATCTCACTATAAATGATTAAATCTTTTATAGGTAGGCTTCTAGTCTTCTATCAAGATCTTTTTTATTAGGTTCTTCTCTAGAGCAGACCAAGATCCAGGAACTCCGTCCTCTAATCCTACTTTGCAGCTTCCTTCCCTGGTCCTGGTGGGTATGAGGCAACTGTACCCATACAATTAAATCTCACTAAAACCAGGCAAGATGTAGGTATGGGCTGATCCCAATATTGGATTCTGGACATAAATCCATATTAAAGATCTGAGCAAGGTACACAGGGACCAAATATTTAATAATGTGGACTTAGCCAACCTTAGGGAACATGTGTAGCTAGAATTATGGCAGCTGCAAACGTTGGGGTGCTTTTAATGGCAAAAGCCCCACCATGGCTTTACCACTAACAAGCATGCAACCTCTTTTTGAGTTTTTGTATGACAAATGTGCGGCGCTAGAAACAAGTGGTGAATATTTTAAATACTTGTATGGATATATAACACAAATGCAGTGCAATTAGAACGTATATCCTGTGAAACAAATATAGCGTCATAACCCCTGTGGGGCGGCTATATATTTTCTGGGCTTACCGATTACCTCCTCCTTGTAGCTCGTCGTTCGTTGTCTAGGGGTTCCCAGGGTTAGTACCCAGTAATTTCAGAGATCGATACTGAAAGTCCTTTTTTAGGATTTTTATTTGCAAAAAAAACATTCAACATAACACAGTCTCTTAGTTGGGAATAGGGGGCATGGGTGATAAAGCTCAGGCACTTCAGAACTGCTGACATCCAAACAAATGTCTCTTAAGACACTCGCAACTGGACTCTTCACTGTTGGATAAACCCTTGTCTGTAAATCTAGCAGCCAACAAGTGATTCAAAGGTTTGCACAGTCTCTGCCACAGACTAATGCCCCGTAAACACGGTCGGATTTTCCGACGGAAATGTTTTATTGGACAAAGTTGTCGGAAATTCCGACCGTGTGTAGGCTCCATCTGACTTTTTCCGACAGACAAAGTTTTATCTTCTGCTCTCAAATTTTCCGACAACAAAATCCTATCAGACTTTTCCCGATCGTGTGTAGCGAATTCCGACGGACAAAGTGCCACGCATGCTCAGATAAAATTACAAGACCAAAGCTATTGGCTACTAGCCTCTACGTAGTCCCGTCCGACAACTTTGTCCGACCGTGTGTATGCAAACACCAGTGTCGGACAAAATCCGTCGGAAAAAATCAGACGGATTTTGTGGTCGGAGTTTCCGACCGTGTGTACGGGGCATTAGTTGTGAAAATTCAAGTGAAAAAATGTTGTAAGCGAAGTATGGGTTAGGAACTCTTCCTATGGTACCTGAATCTTCCAGCCGTTTCGGCGATACCGTAGGAAATGCGGATTCACTAGTGTCCTTACAATCTCAGCTCCTAGGCTCTTACCGAGCAGCCAGCTTTTTAGCCCTCCTCCAAAGAGTCCTCCTCTGGTCGCTTGTACGAGTTGCCGTGTCCCTCCAATACCGAAAGCACACCGGGACACTTCAGAATCCTCCTTCAGTTACTGGGCCTCCAACTAGCCAGTTCCGGGGCTCGGGAACGGACGGATCCCCACCCCAGACGGCGCTACACAAAAATGATTTTTAGTGTCCAAAATAAAGTGCAAGTGCTCCATGTAATACACAAAATCCTTAATAATGTATTATAACAAAGTATTTTTTAACAGTCCACTATGACAGCATAAATAGTGATGATAGTGTCTTCATGCAATGTGCACACACCCTCCAGCAGATGTATTGCATGAAGACACTATCATCACTTTTAATGCTGTCATAGTGGACTGTTAAAAAATACTTTGCTATAATACATTATCAAGGATTTTGTGTATTACACGGAGCACTTGCACTTTATTTTGGACGCTAAAAATAATTTTTGTTTCACAGGATATACTTTTCTAATTTCACTGCATTTGTGTTATATATGCATATAAGTATTTAATGATTCACCGCTTGTTTCTAGATCCGCACATTTGTCATACAAGTTTGCATTATCACATTTTGGGGAAGTGTGGGGAGTGTTGGCAGCTGGTTTTAGTTTTAGTTTAATTCCACTTCAGGTTTTACTTTAGCATCTCACAAGGCTTTACCCATTTGCTTTTCTCTTTTTGAGTTCCCTGTCGAAAATTAAAGGTGCTCCGAGAGGAGCCAATAACATTCCAGTAATGGCGTGTGCACACGACCGGTTTTCCCGTCGGAATAAACTCGGAAGGTTTTCCCGACGGAATTCCGCTGAAACTGTCTTGCGTACACACGATCGCACCAAAGTCCGACTGTCAAGAACGTGGTGGCGTACAACACGTACGACGGGATTAGAAAAAGGAAGTTCAGTAGCCAATAGCTTCCGTCTCGTATTTGCTTCAGAGAATGCGTCGTTTTTGGTACGTCGGAACAGCGTACAGACGAGCGGTTTTCCCGATAGGCATTGGTTCCGTCTGAAAAATTTAGAACATGTTCTCTTTCTAGGTCCGTCAGAATTTTCGACGTAAAAAGTCCGATGAGGCATACACACGATCGGAATATACGATGAGAAGCTCCCGTCTGACTTTTTCTGACGGACGTTCCGCTCGCGTGTACACGGCATTAGGAATGAATGCTTCTGCCGCATAGCGACTCAACACACCAAATCCATCTGGATTTCAAGGACATTTTAAAAACTCTCTTGAGCAGCCCAAGTTCCAACTCCCACTAACGCCAACAATTGGGCCCAATAACAGGCCACGATTCCTCCCCAATGACACCCTTGTAGGAGGGTTGCCACCTCATCCCTTTTAAACCCTAATGCCGCGTACGCGCAGTCGGAATTTCCGATGGGAGCTTTTCATCGGATTTTCCGACCGTGTGTACGCCCATCGGTCTTTTTCTGTCGGAATTTCCGACGGACTTTGGATTGAGAACCTGTTCTTAATTTTTCCGACGGGAAAACCTTTCCATCGGATTTTCCGATCGTGTGTATGCAATTCCGGCAGGCAAAATTCCGACGCATGCTCGGAAACAATTCGACACATGCTCAGAAGCATTAAACTTCCCTTTTTATAGTGCAGTCGATTGTTTTTTAAGGCGCTGTGTTACTGACCGTCGGAAATTCGGTGTGACCGTGTGTAGGCAAGACAGTTTGAGCGAAATTCCGACGGGAAAACCATCAGCGCTGTTTCCGACGAGAATTTCCGACCGTGTGTACGCGGCATAACACATATGAATTACACGGGTTCTGAAGCTAATTTAATGCAGATAAGGCACCAAGTGAGTTTAATTATCACCTCAATCACCCACAGAACCCGTGTAATTCATATGTGTCCCGTCTTAACCGCTTCCCGACCGCCTCATGCAGATATCCTTGAGCAGAATGGCACGGCCAGGCAAAATCACGTGTATATATACGTGATCCTTTAAATGCCTGCCCGTGGGTCGCGCGCCGCCATCAGCGCGCTCGCGACCCAGTTGGGAGCTCCGTGACCCCGGCCGCGGGACCAGCAGACCCGATCGCCGCTGGTGTCCCGCGATCGGGTCATGGAGCTGAAGAACGGGGAGAGGTCTGTGTAAACAAACCTCTCCCCGCGCTTCCTACTCTGCCTGTCATTGATTGGCTGTTCCCGGTCATCGGGAAAGCCGATCAATGACTTCAGACGTCAGCCCCGCCCCCTAATGTAAAAAAACACACACACGTCACAGCCCATAACCCCTCCCCCTCCCTCCCCCTAGTGGTTAACTCTTTCACTACAACTGTCATTTATACAGGAATCAATGCATTTAAATAGCATTGATTGCTGTATAAATGACAATGGTCCTAAAAATGTGTCAAAAATGTCCGATGTGTCCGCCATAATGTCGCAGTCACAATAAAAATCGCTGATCGCCGCCATTACTAGTAAAAAAATAAATATTAATAAAAATGCTAAAAAACTATCCCCTATTTTGTAAACGCTATAACTTTTGCGCAAACCAATCAATAATCGCTAATTGCGATTTTTTTTTTTTTTTTTACCAAAAAATATGTAGAAGAATACGTATCGGCCTAAACTGAGGAAAAAAATGTTTTTTTTATATATTTTTTGGGGATATTTATTATAGCAAAAAGTAAAAAATATTGCATTTTTTTTCAAAATTGTCGCTCTATTTTTGTTTATAGCGCAAAAAATAAAAACCGCAGGGGCGATCAAATACCACCAAAAGAAAGCTCTATTTGTGGGAAAAAAAGGACGCCAATTTTGTTTGGGAGCCACGTCGCACGACCGCGCAATTGTCAGTTAAAGCGACCTAGTGCCGAATCGCAAAAAGGGGCCTGGTCCTTTGGCTGCCAATTGGTCCGGGGCTGAAGTTTAAAGGGATGCGGTGGCAGCTCTACCTTGTAGGCATGAGGCAACTTTACCTATACAACTAAATTTGGCCCTCATGGATATCGCTGTACTGTTAAATCTTTTATAGGTAGTCTTCTAGTCTTCTAACATGGGGGCCAAACAGCGTTTGCCATTTTTTAGGTAGGGCCAGTCCTTTTATTAGGTTCTTCTCTAGATCCAAGAACCTCGTCCTCTAATCCTCCTCTGCAGCTTCCACAAGCGTCACACAGCCGTGACCACCGCGAGCCTGCCTGCGGCGACCCTTCCCACGGACAGTGGCCTCCGAGAGAACGGGGAACGTCGGGGTGGGGAAGGGGGGGCCCGGCTCTCCTCTCCAGCCATTGTTGTTTCCGCATTTTACTGATAAATCAATCCATCAAAAAAAAAAATTTCCTTCGTGAAACTCAATCAAGAAAGGTCATGTCGGCGGGAGAGAAACAGATTAAATTAGCATCAAATTAGACATGGAAAGTGAGTTCTGTCAAAATCATCACAGCGCTCAGCACAATTAGAATATGTTAATTATGCATTTCATTAAGGTAGTGCTCTTTGAATGTGAGATGAAATGTCACTGGTGTAGGCATCCGCAAAAAGGAAGATTGCCAGGCACAACTTTCAGGAGACAATGTGTGACACCTTCATTAACATCAAGAAGCGCAAGACTGTCTTGACTTTTTCTTTGTAAAGTAGAACACCATTAACCCTTCACTGCCTTCTCCTCCCTGCCATGGTTTGGTCTCGGCTTTTCTCTAAAGCCTTCTTTTTTAGTGGGCTTGACGCATCCCATATCACCTGGGCCCTGGGGCTGCTTGGAGGACCTTTATGGCCCCTGGGGCTGCTTGGAGGACCTTTATGGCCCCTGGGGCTGCTTGGAGGACCTTTATGGCTCCTGGGGCTGCTTGGAGGACCTTTATGGCCCCTGGGGCTGCTTGGAGGACCTTTATGGCTCCTGGGGCTGCTTGGAGGACCTTTATGGCCCCTGGGGCTGCTTGGAGGACCTTTATGGCCCCTGGGGCTGCTTGGAGGACCTTTATGGCCCCTGGGGCTGCTTGGAGGACCTTTATGGCCCCTGGGGCTGCTTGGAGGACCTTTATGGCTCCTGGGGCTGCTTGGAGGACCTTTATGGCCCCTGGGGCTGCTTGGAGGACCTTTATGGCTCCTGGGGCTGCTTGAAAGCCCTTCCTGGCCCTGGTGGATCTGCATTTTTAAATGAAGCCTTCCTTCCAGTGGTTGAGTACAGCGCTGCAGGGCAAGCTCCAGAAAAACCAAAGGCACCCAGTAGACGTGGTCGAGGTGTTGAGGAGAATATATTGGATTCATCATTTAAAGCCCAGCTGTAATCCCTGATCTAGATAAGCAGTCAGATAGACACCAACAAATCCATCGTCCTACCTCCACTTTCCAGTTAAAGCAGCTACCCTGTTTCCCCGAAAATAAGACCTAGCGTGATTGTCGGTGATGGCTGCAATATAAGCCCTACCCCCCAAATAAAGCCTACCCTGTTCCCCGAAAATAAGCCCTACCCTGAAAAATAAGACCTACAAGGACTTTAACTAGGGCTTATTTGGGGGGTAGGACTTATATTGCAGCCATCACCGACAATCACGCTAGGTCTTATTTTTGGGGACACAGGGTATGCCGGGGTTTCTAAATAGGACTGTGCCGACCAGTAGGCACCAGAATTCCACCCAGCGCACTCCAAAATCGGCAATAGATCTGGCAAAGACACGCCCCAGTCGTTCTCTGCCATAATGACGAGGGGTGTGGCTGTTACTCAGCTCTGCCAGCAGAGAGTACTGCAGCGGTAGATCTGGTAAAGACCTGCCTACTTCCCTAACCAGTGTAGATAAGATGTCCATCTTTCATATGACTTTCCACCATTATCGTACTCCAAAACCTTCCCCACTTATCACCTAGATCAGGGATCTCCAAACTACGTAGGGTTGCCACTTTTTCTTCAAGCCAAGCCCAAACACTTTAGCAGCACAGTAAAAAAAAAAATTAGTTTTAGTATACACTATAGGATTGTATACCTGGGATATACAGACCTGAGACACCTTTGGGCACTCCAAAGAGAATAGTAATGTGACGCACATAGTGCCCCCTCACCCTCCTGTTAAGCCTTGTCCAAAGCCACATTCCTGTCTGAATAATGTGTCCGGGTTTCAGAAGGACTGAAACCCGGACACATGATTCAAAACCCGGACTGTCCGGGTGAATCCTGGACAGGTGACCAACCCTAAAACTACGGCCCTCCCAGTTGTTGCGGAACTACACATCCCATGAGGCATTGTAAAACTCTTGACATTCATAGACATTACTAGGCATGGTGGGAATTGTAGTCCCTGAACAACTGGGGGGCCATAGTTTGGAGACCCCTGACCTAGATTACCGAGACCACACGTGAGCTGGAGTATAACTGGCCATCGCAGCCATTTTATTTTACAAATATTTAAAAATATATAAAAATTGTAACCATAACAAACATCCCAGAATATCAGTTGCTCCCCCCCGGTGGTCTTTGACGGCACTTTCCGAAATAACTCCGTTCCACTTCCACACTGCGGGCTTTTCTGTATTAGGCCTCCAGCCGTGTCACACCAGCTTGGAGACAAACCCATTCCCGCAGTGCCACCATTACCATCTTCCAGTTAACCTGTGATAACTGAATACACCGTGGGCCCATACCACCGATGGGTCCCCAACACTTCCATCTTATAGGTTTCTTGCCACCATCAAAGACCACCACCACCATCTCCTTGCTGCCATGACATGTCCATTTTCACCTGAAATAAAGAAAAATTATAACACAAAACTTGGGGTGGGGTGGGTGGGAAACTGCTCCTCCGACACCATCCCCTGCAGTGTTACTCGGGTCACCCCACCTACTCCTTAAGTAAACTAAATCCCAACCTCTTCCCGTCTCTCCTCCAATCATTAATCCCCCACATTTGCTCTATTTTGTTAACCCCTTACTGTTCCCTTATCACCTCATCATGCCGGCCCTTTGCTAGTCCTTTTCATTCCCCCGCTACAGGCCTCTCTTTCTCTGCCATAATGATGAGGGGTGTGGCTGTTTCTCAGCTCTGCCAGCAGAGAGCACTGCAGCAGTAGATCTGATAAGACACGCCTATTTCCTTTCTCTGCCATAATGATTAGGGGTGTGGCTGTTACTCAGCTCTGCCAGCAGAGAGTACTGCAGGAGTAGATCTGGAAAGACACCCCCCTCCTTTCTCTGCCATAATGAGGGGTGTGGCTGTTACTCAGCTCTACCAGCAGAGAGCACTGCAGGAGTAGATCTGATAAGACACGCCTATTTCCTTTCTCTGCCATAATGAGGGGTGTGGCTGTTACTCAGCTCTGCCAGCAGATAGTACTGCAGCAGTAGATCTGATAAGACACGCCTATTTCCTTTCTCTGCCATAATTATGAAGGGTGTGGCTGTTACTCAGCTCTGCCAACAGATAGTACTGCAGCAGTAGATCTGGAAAGACACCCCCCCTTCTTTCTTTGCCATAATGAGGGCTGTGGCTGTTACTCAGCTCTGCCAGCAGAGAGCACTGCAGGAGTAGATCTGATAAGACACACCTACTTCCTTTCTCTGCCATAATGAGGGGTGTGGCTGTTACTCAGCTCTGCCAGCAGAGAGTACCGCAGCAGTGGTGGATTTACTAGTTCCAGGGTCCTAAAGGTAGCACTTGCGACTGGGACCTGGCTTTTCACCACCGTGTGGGAGGGGGGGGGGCAATATGGCCGGAAGGGGGCCCGCTGCAGAACATGGACTCAGTTCACACTGCTGCAACCCGCTTGCAATTTTCCTTGCCACTTTTGTGACTTAATGTTGCAGTCTATGCCGCTCAAATCGCACACCACAGTCCCTGAAAAGTAAAAGGCCCTGTGACAGGAGTAAAGGGCTCTGGGATCAGTGGGAAGGGCCCCAGGTTTGGAGGAAAGGGGCGCGGGACCAGAGTAAAGAGCCCCAGGACCGATGGAAAGGGCCCTTGGGATTAATAAAAAGGGCTTAAAGGAACCGTATACTGAAAGACTTGGAGGCTGCCATTCCTGTAGCACTCTTCCAGATGTTGGCTGGTTCATTGCATTCTTAGTCACTGACCTGAAATGGGCACCTAGTGCTTGTTTTGGGCCAGTGACTTGGACGGTACTATTAACCGAGCTAGCCAGGCGAGGCGCTACGTCCCCATAGAATAGCAGATGGCTCTAGCTGCATAAACACACCACTAATTCACACGGCCAAAGTACCAAGAGATTGAGGACATAGATTCCTCAATCCCTTTTTCTGCAGCCTCAGCAGCACTGCAGAATGAATGAACAGGAAGCGTTCTGTACAGAGGCTACCTGTTCATTCACAAACCGAAGCATAGCCACTTGCCGACCGCAATACGTACATATACGTTGCGGCTTGCAAGTGGTTTACCAGTGTTATGGCTGAAGCTATCAGCTTACGGCTGGCTTTCTCATGAAAGTGGTCCAAACGGCTCATTAGCCGCTGGATCGCTTTCAGAAGCAGCGGGAGGGGACCACCCCCCCCCACACACACCCTTCTGACAGTCACCGGTGTTTCTCGGGCTTACCGTTTTTACTGCCACACCCCAGAGCTGGCTGGTCAGAGGTGAACAGAGACCTCTATGGCCTTGGAGGACCGGCGCGACGTCATGACGTCACTTCCTGTCTAGGGCGAAAGTAAACACATTTATAAATTTTTTTAACAAAAGATCCAAAAAAAAAAAACGATTGATCTTTTGCTTTTAAAGGTAAAATTAAAGGTGACCCCCGATCTCTCCATAAAGAGGACCTGGACATTCCTTGTAATGGTAATCAAAAAAAAAAAAATAATGAAAGGGACAATGTAAAAATAAAAAATAAAGTGAAAAAGGAAAAAACAAAACAAATTTTAAGCGCCCCCATTCCTCTGTGCTCGCGACCATACATGTGAGGTACCGCCATGAACGTTGGAGCAAGAGCAATCATTCTAGCGCTAGACCTCCTCTGTAACTCTAAACCTGTAGAAATGTTAAAAACGTCGCCTATGGAGATTTTTAGGTATCGTAGTTGGTTGCAATTCTAGGAGTGTGCGCAATTTTAAAGCTCGACATGTTAGGCATCTTTTTACTCGGCGTAACATCATCCTTTATATTATAGAAAATAATTGGGGTATATAATGTGTTTTTTTTTTTTATTCATTTAAAGTGCATTTTTCCCCAAAAATTGCTTCTAAAAAAAACTGCTGCGCAAATACCGTGTGAAATAAAAAAATTGAAACGACTGGCATTTTATTCCCTAGGGTCTCTGCTAAAAAAAGAAAAAAAAAAAAAAATATATATATATATATATATATATATATATATATATATATATAATACAGTAGTATATAATGTACAGTGCATGGGTCATCAGTAGTATGTAATGCAGAGTGTGGGGGTCAGTAGCATGTAAGTATTGCAGAATGCAGGGGTCAGTTGTATGTAATTGCAGGGGTCAGTAGTATGTAATGTACAGTGCAGGGGCCAGTAGTATGTATTGTACAGTGCAGGGGTCAGGAGTAAGTATTGCAGAATGCAGGGGTCAGTTGTATGTAATTGCAGGGGTCAGTAGTATGTATTGTACAGTGCAGGGGCCAGTAGTATGTATTGTGCAGGGGCCAGTAGTATGTATTGTACAGTGCAGGGGCCAGTAGTATGTATTGTGCAGGGGCCAGTAGTATGTATTGTACAGTGCATGGGTCAGTAGTATTTATTGTGCAGGGGCCAGTAGTATGTATTGTACAGTGCAGGGGCCAGTAGTATGTATTGTACAGTGCATGGGTCAGTAGTATTTATTGTGCAGGGGGCAGTAGTATGTATTGTACAGTGCATGGGTCAGTAGTATGTAATGCCCAGCGCAGGGGGCAGTAGTATGTAATTGCACAGTGCAGTGGTCACTAGTATGTAATTGCAGAGTGCAGGGGTCAGTAGTATGTAATGCACAGGGAAGGGGTCAGCAGTAACTAATACACATTTATACACTCACACAAAAGTACCCCCAGTACAAAAAGTATTCCCAGGTCTCCCCTCAGCTGTCTCATATGATGTTTGTGCCATGTGCCTATTGGCACTCTGATCTGAGAGGCGGCAACCACTTCTAACGGAGGGGTGGCATTGCAGGATCCCAACCACACTGTTGCCAACCCCTGACCTAAACCCTAACTTCATGATATTGTGTTTGCTATAGCACTGTTTTTTGTGCAGGTTTTATTTTTTATTTTTTTTATTTTTTTTGAGAGTTTACAACCACTTTAAAAAAAATACAGAGAGTGACTTTTGAAGTGATAATAACATCTCAAAGCTTCTATGAGATTGTAGTAATTGGGATTACATCTACTTTAAGCTGATTACATTCAGACACATTCATACTTGAGCTTTCCTTTAAAGGTAACTGTCACCACACAGGCCCTACTTACTCTTCCCTGGATCAGAAGTTGCAAAGTAAGACGCACATAAGCACAGACATAAGCAAAAAGTACTAAAAATAAAAGGGATGAGCATAAGTAATTATCCAGCTTCCTTGAGTTGGACGGAACACGCGATTGGACAAGAAGGCCTGACTCAAATTCATCCCAAAGGTTTTCTATCAGGTTGAGGTCAGGACTCTGTGCAGGCCAGTCAAGTTCCCCAAACACACTCATCCATGTCTTCATGGACCTTGCTTTGTGTGGTCCAAACCATTTGGGGGGGGGGGGGGATTATGGTGTGGGATTGTTTTTCAGGGGTTGGGTTTGGCCCCTTAGTTCCAGTGAAGGGAACTCTTAAGGCGTCGGCATACAAAGACATTTTGGACAATTTCATGCCCCCAACTTAGTGGGAACAGTTTGGGGTCGGCCCTTCCTGTTCCAACATGACTGCGCACCAGTGCACAAAGCAAGGTCCATAAAGACATGGATGAGCGAGTTTTGGGTGGAGGAACTTGACCGGCCTGCACAGAGTCCTGACCTCAACCCAAAATAACACCTTTGGGATAAATTAGAGCCGAGACTGTGAGCCAGGCCTTCTAGTCCAACATCAGTGCCTGACCTCACAAATGCTCTTCTGGAAGAATGGTGAAACATTCCCATAGACACCCTCCTAAACCTTGTGGACGGCCCTCACAGAAGAGTTGAAGCTGTTATAGCTGCAAAGGGTGGGGCAACTCAATATTGAACCCCACTGACTAAGACTGGGATGCCATTAAAGTTCATGTGCGTGTAAAGGCAGGTGTCCCAATACTTTTGACAATATAGTGTAGATTGGACACCTCAGGTATGACGTAGTGTAGAGCAGTGGTCATCAACCCTGTGCTCAGGGCCCACTAACAGGCCAGGTTTGCAAGATAACTGAAATACATCACAGGTGATATTGTGATTGCAGTATTCTAGTCTGCATCTCCCCCAAGGTAATACATCAAACCTGGCCTGTTAGTGGGCCCTGAGGACCGTTCCTGCTGGAGGCTTGTTGGACACTGAGGTAGGAGCACTATATGCTATATATGAGTGGCTTAGCAGCTATCTATGGTGTACCTTGTGTAAGATCTCGGTACTGTCCGGTCCTCTGTGCCCCCTTTTGGAAATAATGGTCCACTTTTAGTGATCTTCAGTTGAAGTATACATCCTTTGCTCCTAAATAACTGGGCTCAACCGCAAGGAGTTCGTCCACATGTGCTCCTGATGAAGATTTTCTGAAACGCGTCAAGAGGACGTGAGGAATGTTTCCCTCTACTATGTACCCAACTCTTACACAAGGGACACCATAGATAGCCACCAAGCCAGTCATATGTTGCATTTAGTGCTCCAACCTCGGTGCCCACCAAGCCTCCAGCAGACACCGGGGTTAGAGCACTATGATGGTCCACATTTAGTGCTCTTCAGTAGATATATACATCCTTTGCTCTTAAATGACTGAGTTCATGGAGTTCATCCACATGTTCTCCTGACGAAGATGTATGATTATTCGAAACACGTCGCGCTGACACGTGGGATGTTTCCCTCTACTCTGTAGAAAATATATGTGAACCTTCTGTCATAGTACTGGATATGGTGCCACATATGTTTTTAATAGGGCTGTTACTGATTTAAATTTTCGTGTTCGATTAATCGATTTTTTGCAGTCCTAGGGTCTTGAAAACGTATTTGTGGGACGGTGAAGTGGATGATGTAAAAGATCCTATTGAGACTCAGGGTAGATCAGCAGGGACTCCAGATAGATATCAAAGCCGTGGAGAGGGAAGAAATAAAAAACAACATGTGTAGTATCGCCGTGGTAAACCTGTAGAACACTGTACAATAGTAACTCACTACTGAGCAGACGGGGATCAGCGAGTTCCGGGTGCGCGCTTGGCGTGCGCTCCAAAGCAGAACAGGAAGCAGCGTCACTGGCTTACTGACCGGAAATTGCGTTGACGCGTTTTGCCCCTCCTCCAGGGCGTCATCAAGGACACGCCAATAGTTTAGTCTGCCCAACTAGTTCTGTTCATCACCTATGATCGAATATTTGATCAATGTAATAAGTCACCTTTGACACCATTCCAATATTGTGCACAATTTGTTTGTTATATCAATATATATGTTGTTGCATTTGTTTCACTTATACTCACAGTGGTGAGTCACATTTGCTAGCGCAGCCTCCAATTTCTTATATTCCAGCACATACAGATCCAACTACTTTTAGCTGATCTCCTTGCAATGCAACTCTGCATTAGTCAGTGGTAAATGTGGTATACACTATATACAAATCACCCGACACTAGTTAGTTTCCACAATCCATGACTTAACGTCACAGTTCACACAAATACGTTCTAAATTCAAACTGTAGCACTGACGTAAGTCATTTTTTTTTCCACAGTAGTGTGACAATCCCTCCACCTCCGGTCTAACTAATCACTCTCACCTTATGGCATGGACCCCTGTGCAAACAGGTGGGTATCAAAAGGGGTAACATGTACCATAAACTTCTCTCACGTCTCCTTAGATCTCAGCAAGGACGCAGGTCATGGGTAGAAAGAAAAGATCGAAGTGCTCACCGCTTAAGTATAAGATTTAATTTTTGTGTTCAAACACAAACTACTCACATAAAGATGATAAAAACACAGCATGTAAAGCCGACCATCGTGTTAGTTCCGTAGGGCAGCAGCGGGTGACGTCATGTGTAGCTCCTCCCCCGTACGCGTTATGTTCAATCAGAACTTCGACATCACCGGACTTGGGGAAAGGGGGAGGAGTCCGGTGACGTCGATGTCCGTGACATCACGGGATCTCCGACGGAACTCCCTGAAGCCTGCGGAGAGGTGAGAACCAATTAGACATGTGCAATTAGTTTAGTTACGATTCGTTTTCCGTTCAAATTCGTTATATTCGTTCATTCGTTATCGTACGAATGAACGAATGATTTAGTAAAAATTTTAACGAATTATCGAATCGAACGAATATGAAAAACAACGAAAATACGAAATAATTAAATTAGAAACAACGAAACTACGAAAGAATGAAAATCCGAAAAACGAAAACAGGAACAACGGAAATCAAAATGAACGAAAAAATTCGTACATTCGTAACTTTTTTTTTTTTTGTTGATTCGTAATTTTTCCGTGTCTCTTACAATGGCGCTGCTTAACGTGCTTCGAATGGATTGAACGAAAAAATTCGTACATTCATAACTTTTTTTTTTTGTTGTTCGTAATTTTCCGTGTCTCTTACAATGGCGCTGCTTAACGTGCTTCGAATAGATTGAACGAAAAAATT
Organism: Lithobates sylvaticus; assembly: GCA_028564925.1. Taxonomy (NCBI): domain Eukaryota; kingdom Metazoa; phylum Chordata; class Amphibia; order Anura; family Ranidae; genus Lithobates; species Lithobates sylvaticus. Next base: position 10,311,610 of record CM053037.1, read on the forward strand.
CGTACATTCGTAACTTTTTTTTTTTTTTCAATTCGTAATTTTCCGTGTCTCTTACAATGGCGCTGATTAACGTGCTTCGAATAGATTGAACGAAAAAATTCGTACATTCGTAACTTTTTTTTTTTTTTTGTTGATTCGTAATTTTCCGTGTCTCTTACAATGTAATAATAGCATACACATTACATAACATTATGAATTATGCTCCGATTACGAATCTACGAAAACAATGTTACGAAAGTACGAATAAATCAATCTAACGAAAGTACGAATGTAACTAAATCTACGAAAATACGAATGCGTCCGAATACAAAATATAACGAAAATACGAATTTCGAATAAACGAAAGTTAGGGAAAAACGAATCAACGAAGAAAAAAAACTCTACGAAAATACGAACACCGACGACTTACGAATTTACATTACGAATCAACGGAAACGAACAGAAACGAAACGAAACTAAACAAATTTTTCTATTGTGCACATGTCTAGAACCAATCAAAAGAATTTTAATCGATTTAAAAAAAAAAAAATGAACGATTAATCGAGGAATTAATCTTTAATTTCCACAGCCCTAGTTTTTATTCTATGATAAGCTGCATGCTTTTATAAAAAAAAAAAAATGTTTTATGTGGTGCTAGGATTCATATATCCTGTAAAGTCCTTTGCTACAAGGATTGGTGGTCTGGGTGTAATATTTAGGATGGGGGCATATAGTGGCACAGAACCTTTTTTTTTTTTTTTTCCGAAATATTTTGGATATATAATAAAGAGGCGAAAAGGGGAGGAAATGAGAGAAGTCTATTGTCCCGGATTTACATCTTTTCTCTCTTTTTCAGCAATGGTTGTGTTTAATCTCATCGCAGAATTCTCAGAACATCGAAATGTAAGTCGTCTTCCTTTTTGTTCAACAATGATTATATATACAATATATATACACACACACAGTCATGGCCAAAAATATTGGCACCCCGGCAGTTTTGGCACAACTTCGCCCAGAAACTTGTTGTAAATTCTCCTGTTTGTATTGGTATGACACAAAAAGCCAAATTATTATTATTATTATTATTATTATTATTATACAGGATTTGCGCAGCTCTTAACAAAATAAAGGCAGACATTACAATTGCATTACTATTTGGTACAAGAGGAATCAGAGGGCCCTGCTCCTAATGCCGCGTACACACGGTCGGAATTTCTAATGGAAACAGTCCGATGGGAGCTTTTCAACGGATTTTCCGACCGTGCGTACACCCATCGGTCTTTTTCTGTCGGAATTTCCGACGGACTTTGGATTGAGAACCTGTTCTCAATTTTTCCGACGGAAAACCTTTTCTATCGGATTTTCCGATCGTGTGTATGCAATTCCGACACGCAAAATTCCGACGCATGCTCGGAAACAATTTGACGCATGCTCGGAAGCATTGAACTTCCCTTCTATAGTGCTGTCGAATGTGTTGTATGCCGCGGTGTTACAGACCTTCGGAATTTGGTGTGACCGTATGTAGGCAAGACAGTTTGAGCGAAATTCCATCGGAATTCCGACGGGAAACCCATCAGAGCTTTTTCCGACGAGAATTCCGACCGTGTGTACGCGGCATTAGAGCTTACAATCTAAAAAGGAAGGGTCAATTGATACAAAAAGGTAACAGCTGTGGGGGATGAGCTGATGGAGGAAGTAAAACAGTGTTAGTTAGACGCAGGATAGGCTTCTTTACAGAGAAGGGTTTTCAGGGATCGTCTAAAGATGGATAGATTAGGGGACAGTCGGACAGATTGGGGTAGGGAGTTCCAAAGGATGAGAGAAGCTCTAGAGAAATCCTGGAGGCGAGCGTGGGAGGAGGTGACAAGGGAGATAGAGAGCGGGAGGTCTTGGGAGGACCGAGGAGAGCTGCTTGGTTGGTATTTTGGGACTAGGTTAGTGATGTAGCTGGGGGCAGAGTTATGGATGGCTTTGTCAATTATTGTTAGTACTTTGAATTTTATTCGTTGGGTGAGTGGAAGCCAGTGGAGGGATTGGCAGAGAAGGCTGGAGGACACTGAATGGTTGGTAAGGTGGATGAGTCTTGCAGCGCCATTCATTGTGGACTGAAGGGGGGATAGTCTAAAGGTAATCCAATGAGGAGGGAGTTTGCATGAAATCTGACACATTCCATGCAAAATTCCAAAAAAAGGAACTGGACAAAATCATTGGCACCCTCAATTTAATATTTGGGAGCACACCCCTTGGAAAAAATAACCAAAATCAATGGCTTCCTGTAACCGTCAATGAGTTTCTTACACCTCTGGGTTCAGCCAATCAGAATACACTTTTCCTTGGCATGGCTAATGTTAGGTGACACCTCCCATTGGCTGTCGTGGACATCTCCTTGCCCTGGGATCTTTGGTGACCTCTCTTGTATATTTGGCCCTTCTGCATTTTTCGGGTGGCGATGGGTGGGCGATGGGAGATGCGTGTTGTTCAATCACCACCTTTGACACCTCTGTACACATAAAACATACACTAAGCTGTTTCAGCATGGGAATTCCCAAATCCTGGGGGGGCGCTGCTTTGTGAATAGCGATCAGTCATTGTGCCCCCTCCCACCGCTATTATGCACTACGCTATTGGCCAACGAGGCTGCCCATCATAGTGAAGGGCTAGCAGTGCGGTTCTGGATTTGGCCTGCAAGGTGGTCAATTGTAGAATGCACTCAGGATTTGGGGAGTCTTGGTGTGCAGGAGTTAAGGTATGTCGGCATGCAGGTACCATAAAACGCCTGCTATTATTTTTCTTTTATTTATTTTTTTTATAAACTTTGGGGTCACTTGGGGTGCACGTTGTGTTTTTCAACAGTAAGCATAGTGAATACCAGTGTATGGATTTAAAGCTGAAATCCGGGCATAAAAAAAATGTAATTTAATATTCCTAAATAGCCTCAAAGGATATAAATCCACTTTATGTGCACCAAACGCCTTTACAAACCCAGATATTATCCTATATAAAAGTAGCAGTGACATCATTATTGTACTGAAAATAGCCCACGCAGAGAGCAGAGCTGCAGGAGGGGTCTAGCAGACTCCACCCACTACAATCTGCCTGCAGAAAACTACAGGAGGGGGCGGAGACAAGACCAGTCACCCTGCACAAGGAGGGAGAGCAGAACTATAGGAACAGCCCAGCAGGCCCCACCCACTACAAGCTGCCTGCAGAAAACTACAGGAGGGGGTGGAGACAAGACCAAGACCTCTGAGTGATCACATGCCATTAATGTTGCCAAATCTGCCCCCCGCAGGGGTGGACTAAGACCTTTTTGTTAAGCAGGGGTGGAGCTTTTGTTCTAGCTTTTCACATGATTTATCTGATTAAGGACCGATTCACATCTGATTCACACGTAAACACGCTCCGCTTTCCCGCATTTTTCAGATTTTGCAGCCTATTGGTTTGAATTTGCATTCTCTATCTTAAAAAACACGTCGCAGCAAATCGCCTGTAAACACACTGCGTTTTCAATCTGCATTTGGGTGCTGTTAACAATACTTTGGCACTCGCAGCAGATTGCATGGGCAGTGCGTTCGTGCACCGAGCGGGAAAGTGCATCTTTATTCCACCGCGTACATGTGTATATAACACACCCCTGAACTCTGCACTCTGTACGTAGCGCACCCCTGAATGCTGCACTCTGTACGTAGTACACTCCTGAACTTTGTACGTAGAGCACTCTTGAACTGTGCACTCTGTACACAGCGCACTCTTGAACTGTGCACTCTGTACACAGCGCACTCTTTAACTGTGCACTCTGTACACAGCGCACTCTTGAACTGTGCACTCTGTACACAGCGCACTCTTGAACTCTGCACTCTGTACACAGCGCACTCTTGAACTCTGTACTCTGTATATAGAGCACTCCTGAACTCTGCACTCTGTACACAGCGCACTCCTGAACTCTGCCCCCTGTACACAGCGCACTCCTGAACTCTGCCCCCTGTACACAGCACACTCCTGAACTCTGCACCCTATACACAGCGCACTCCTGAACTCTGCACCCTATACACAGCGCACTCCTGAACTCTGTACACAGCACACCCCTGAACTCTGCACTCTGTACATAGTGTACTCCTGAACTCTACACTCTGTACATAGTACACACTTGAACTTTGCACTCTGTACACATCTCACCCCTGAACTCTGTACACTGCACACCCCTGAACTCTGCACCCTGTACACATCTCACCCCTGAACTATGCACATAACGCATTCATGGTATTTATTGCCCCCTTAAGATCCTCCCACTGTAAGTGCAATTCGGTCACACCCACCATTAGATGCGGTTCAGCTTGGGGTGTGGTTGAGTATCTGTACCTATTCTCTGAGAAATACAAAAAGCCCTGGATAAATTTACATATTATTACAGATACCCCTTTGAGGGCAACCAAAATGCTGATGCGGCCCACGATTAAATTGAGTTTGACCCCCTGGTGTAGATGTTCACACTGCGCTGCTGGTAAATCTAATTGAGCTTACAGATAAGTCTGAAACAAGACTGGACTGTGTATTGTTGGCTAGAGGACTTTTCTTACATGACCAAAAACCTCTTAGTACTGGTACTCCTAGTATTTGAGGGTGTTGTTACTGGGCCTGTCTCTCATTATGTAATAAGGCAGTAAAAAATTTTTAAGGTTGAATAAAGACACCAGTCCATCCAGTTCAACCTGTGTGGTGTGTCAATACTGTGACGGAAGTCGCTTTGGGCGGGGGGCTTGTGGAACCCAGCTTACCTTGGAGAGCTCTGGAAACTCCTTGTCCAGCTTCCTGGCCCCTCCTATGTGTAAGTAACCCTGTGTCTATTAGGGGCACAGGGTGACCGAGAACCCCAGTCTGATCTGCACTAATCAGGCTCACCGTACAACCACACCGGACTAAGCATTTTATTTTACCCGTTATCCAGGGTCTTATATGTGTGGTTTGTGTTGAAGGAATAAAGGGGCTATTTCACTTGGGACATTGGTGTTTCTGAATAGTGTCCCTCAAGAATATATGATGATAACTGGAATAACTGAGCCGCCATGTCTAGTTCACGAGCGCCGCTGGAATAACTGAGCCGCCATGTCTAGTTCACGAGTGCCGCCGGAATCACAGAGCAGTCATCTTCTGTTTACAGTACTTGGCTCTCACACACACACGTCCCGCCTCCGCCACTGGCATTAGACCAGTGTTCTGTCAATCACAGGAGCTTGTCCAATAGCGATGGCGGAGGCGGGACGCGTGTGTGTGTGAGAGCCGGGTACTGTAAACAGAAGATGACGGCTCAGTGATTCCGGCGGCGCTCGTCACCCTCCTGATTTCCTGCACTGCATGAGAAATGGTGAGGCTGCAGATAAGGCATCAGGCTGCATTGGATGGGCACATATCAGGCTGAAGATGGGCACAGAGGCTGCAGATAGGCATCAGGCTGCATTGGATGGGCACAGATCAGGCTGCAGATGGGCACAGAGGCTGCAGATGGGCATCAGGCTGCATTGGATGGGCACAGATCAGGCTGCAGATGGGCACATAGGCTGCATTGAGGCATCAGGCTGCATTGGATGGGCACAGATCAGGCTGCAGATGGGCACAGAGGCTGCACTGAGGCATCAGGCTGCATTGGATGGGCACAGATCAGGCTGCAGATGGGCACAGAGGCTGCATTATGGCTGCAGATGGGCACTAATCAGGCTGCATTGATTGGCACTGACCATTATTTTGCTTCAAAGTGTTTTTTTTACTGAAACTTCCAGCCGGCACGTTATACGCCGTTAAATACGGTATATTCCAGACTGGAGGAAGCGGTATATGACGGAAGCACTCAAGCGGAGTTTGGGACGTGCTGTTACAAATACCATTTCCCCTATACCTGTATATTGCGTTTACTAAGATGCTCATCTAAGAACTTCTGAAATTTTTAACACCACCAGCTGTTGAAGGGAGTTCCACATCCTTACAGCTCTGACAGTAAAGAATCCCCTATGCAGTTTGTGATTAAACCGCTTCTCCTCCAATTTAATTAAGTGGCCGCATTTCTTAAGCTCCCTGAGACTGAATAGTCTTTTCCCCATGTTAGGATCACCAGTTGGATACAGTATTTGTATATTGCAATCATATTTCCTCTTAAACGTCTCTTCTATAGTGAGAATAATTTCTTCTGTAGACCACTGAATTCTTGTATAGAAGATAATCTATAATCCAGGAGCCAGTTCTGCAGAGCGTGGGGTTCCTGCAGGTCATGTCATGGCTGGCGCCTGGCCCAGCTCGCCCTTCCCGTCATATTCTGAAAACAAGAATGAAGCTGGGGACAATGCGGAGCTATAAGGAGAATTAACGATCGGACTGTCTGGAAGAGAATCCTGGAAGATGAGGAGACCCAACCATCATGTTCTGATCAGCGGAACGATAAGGGGTTCAGGAGCTGCCAAGACACAGCCGGAGCCCCTCGCACGGCCTTTGGGGTAATATAAAGGAGACGCATTAAACAAGAATGGGAACGGCAGCTCTGGTCCAGGAGAAGTGGGCTGTGGCGGGGAGCCCAATGAAGTGATTTGGCCGCTGAAAAGCATTCACCGTATGTGAATTTCTCGCAGCCGCGGGACACATGGCCAGAAATTAGCCGACTCCGCTTCAGTGTGGCTGCAGACTTTTCGTTGCCGCAATAAAATAACACGGACGTGATCGCCGAAGAAATGGACTGGACATTGCAGGATTTGGGCAGAGCTAGCTGTAGGTTTATCCTTCTGCAAGACAAATAATAATGATATTTTTTGTCCTTCTCATTAACACTTAAAGCCTAACTTTTTAAAAAAATAAAATGGTGCCCCATCAGGTTCCTTAAATATAAAGGCAGCTTAGGCTGCCATTGACCCTGTGCCACTGCCCCTGCATTACCTCATCTCCACCACAAGATGTCCTCAATTAACTGAGGAGTGTCACTGCAGTCTCTGCTTGGAGACATCTTAGGCTGCCATTAACCTTGTGCACTGCCCCTGCAATACCTACATTTTCACCACAAGAGGTCCTCAATCAACTGAGGAGTGTCACTGAGGTCTCTGGAGGCTGCCACTGACCTTGTTTACTACCATTGCATTACCTATTCTTCACCACAAGATGTCCTCAGTTTTCCGGCTTTATGACACCCAACTTCCCTCAACCCAGAAGAGTGCAGGATGTCATGGCCCTGCCCCCCGCCCCCCGCCCCCTAAGAAAACATGACTACAACACCCTATATTCTCTGTGTGATGATGCAGAGAGTGGTGCTGACATCATCACATTACTGACCGGCCTAAATTCTGCATAAAAAGTTAACTATACAAAAAAACAATTGGTCCAATACTGTAGAACAAAGTCTGTCTTTATTTAAGCTTAAGTCAGCCAATAATAAGGCAGAGCTTACATTTTTACTTTTGTCTGTGGTCCCCACCCCCCCCCCTCTTTTGTTTTGTACAGAGTGGAGGGAACAGGAGTGTGTAATGCACAGAGCGCAGGGGACAGGAGTGCGTAATGTGCAGGGGACAGGAGTGTGTAATGCACAGAGCGCAGGGGACAGGAGTGCGTAATGTGCAGGGGACAGGAGTGCGTAATGTGCAGGGGACAGGAGTGCGTAATGTGCAGGGGACAGGAGTGCGTAATGTGCAGGGGACAGGAGTGCGTAATGTGCAGGGGACAGGAGTGCGTAATGTGCAGGGGACAGGAGTGCGTAATGTGCAGGGGACAGGAGTGCGTAATGTGCAGGGGACAGGAGTGCGTAATGTGCAGGGGACAGGAGTGCGTAATGCACAGAGCGCAGGGGACAGGAGTGCATAATGCACAGAGCGCAGGGGACAGGAGTGTGTAATGCACAGAGCGCAGGGGACAGGAATGCGGGGGACAGGAGTGCAGGGGACAGGTGTGTGTGTAATGCACAGAGCGCAGGGGACAGGAATGCGGGGGACAGGAGTGCAGGGGACAGGTGTGTGTGTAATGCACAGAGCGCAGGGGACAGGAGTGTGTAATGCACAGAGCGCAGGGGACAGGAGTGCGTAATGCACAGAGCGCAGGGGACAGGAATGCGGGGGACAGGAGTACGTAATGCACAGAGCGCAGGGGACAGGAGTACGTAATGCACAGAGCGCAGGGGCTTGGAGTGCATAATGCACAGAGCGCAGGGGACAGGAGTCTGTGTTTTTTTTTTTTTTTCATAGGTCCTTATGCAGTTGCCGGCTTGTGTCCTCACCCGCTGCCTGTCAGATCTGCAGCACAGAGCCAAAAATAAGTTCTATGCAACTCCTCAGCTGTAACAGGTGGCGGCTGGGGACAGAAGCCAATAGCTGCATATCAACATATGGGAAAAAAATGCTTGTAGTCCCAGCATTAGGACCGACCTGGGGTACCCACCTAGTTACACCCCTGGAACCTTTGTCAGGTTTTTACTTTACCAATGGAGAGATTCATCCTCTCTCTTTTATCCTTTTAAAGGAACGTTTGTGGTCATTGAACAAGGCTTACAATGAACATAGAATCCTCCACCTCTCATATTTTTACCAGATTTTCTGGGAGGAGGAGCATAGAAAAGGAATGTGAATTTAATGGATGCCGTGTAAAGCTGGATACACACTATGCAATTCTCTGTAGATTTTTTTTCCTTTTGATTTACCAAAACCAAATTATATGAGGTCAAACCTAAACACTTTCAATTTTTATGCAATCAGGCAGGCCCTTGCGCTACATAGATGAAGATAAATCTAATGGAAATTGAACAACAACAGTTGTATAGTGTGTATCCAGCTTTATGAAAACGGGGTGCTTCCGGTTGATGCCAAGGATGCAGAATTCCCTAATTACACCCGAGGATCCGATACTGGACTAGTATGAGGATGTAACATCACATAGAGAGTTACGGCTGACAGTGACGTGGTCATCTCCCTCTGCCGGAATCCATTAGCCCCCCCCGCGTCCTAACCTTCCGATCGTTACACGCGACAAACAAGTCTCCTAATTACTGCCAGCACTCCCTGGTCTGTCACCGGGACAATTGCGCCAGTTAGAACTCTCCTGAAACCATCGCTCTAGTCACCGCCTCAGCTGTTCTGTGGTCCCCAGGAGGACCGCCGCGCTCATTGAGAGTTCAGAAGTTGAGTGTCGGCGAGGGACGGCGAGATCAGAGGAGGCGTAATGAGCAGGACTGCAGACAAGATGAATTCTCTCCACCGGCTTCTGGAGTTTTTATGTGACGTGTAACGATGAACCTCTGTCCCTCCAAGTCATACCCCATTCCTAATCTCAGCTGTACCGGTACCCCCCCATGGATGACATCACCACCAATGTCATACCCCATTCCTAATCTCAGCTGTACCGGTACCCCCCATGAATGGTATCATCAGCAATGTCATACCCCATTCCTAATCTCAGCTGTACCGGTACCCCCAATGGATGGTATCACCACCAATGTCATACCCCATTCCTAATCTCAGCTGTACCGGTACCCCCCATGGATGACATAACCTCCAATGTTATACCCCATTCCTAATCTCAGCTGTACCGGTACCCCCAATGGATGACATCACCACCAATGTTATACCCCATTCCTAATCTCAGCTGTACCGGTACCCCCCATGGATGACATCACCACCAATGTCATACCCCATTCCTAATCTCAGCTGTACCGGTACCCCCCATGGATGACATCACCTCCAATGTCATACCCCATTCCTAATCTCAGCTGTACCGGTACCCCCCATGGATGACATAACCTCCAATGTTATACCCCATTCCTAATCTCAGCTGTACCAGTACCCCCAATGGATGACATCACCACCAATGTCATACCCCATTCCTAATCTCAGCTGTACCGGTACCCCCCATGAATGGTATCACCACCAATGTTATACCCCATTCCTAATCTCAGCTGTACCGGTACCCCCAATGGATGACATCACCACCAATGTCATACCCCATTCCTAATCTCAGCTGTACCGGTACCCCCAATGGATGACATAACCTCCAATGTTATACCCCATTCCTAATCTCAGCTGTACCGGTACTCCCAATGGATGACATCACCACCAATGTCATACCCCATTCCTAATCTCAGCTGTACCGGTACCCCCAATGGATGACATCACCACCAATGTCGTACCCCATTCCTAATCTCAGCTGTACCGGTACCCCCCCATGGATGACATCACCTCCAATGTAATACCCCATTCCTAATGTCTGCTGTACAAGTACCCCCAATGGATGACATCACCTCCAATGTAATACCCCATTCCTAATGTCTGCTGTACAAGTACCCCCAATGGATGACATCACCACCAATGTTATACCCCATTCCTAATCTCAGATGTACTGGTACCCCCAATGGATGACATAGTTACATAGTTACATCCAGTTCAACCACAAATAAAAAAAAAAAAAAAATATATATATATCATACAATCCCATATACCCCATTCTATACCCACAGTTGATCCAGAGGAAGGCAAACATCACCTCCAATGTTATACCCCATTCCTAATCTCAGATCATGTACCGGTACCCCCAATGGATGACATCGCCACCAATGTCATACCCCATTCCTAATTTCAGCTGTACCGGTACCCCCCCAATGGATGACCTCACCACCAATGTCATACCCCATTCCTAATCTCAGATGTACCAGTACCCCCAATGGATGACATCAGCTCCAATGTTATACCCCATTCCTAATCTCAGCTATACCGGTACCCCCAATGGATGACATTACCACCAATGTCATACCCCATTCCTAATATCTGCTGTACAGGTACCTCCCAATGGATGACATCACCTCCAATAGTCTATATATGTTGGCTGCCAGTGCTTGTTCGCTTTTACGGGCCAAGTTATATTTGTCATGGTATTCCATTTAAGTGCGAATATTGGGTGGTTGGACTTTACCAGGAATTATTTTTTTCTTTGGGGACTCCATTGGAGGGGACATATCCCAGTCCACTCAACTGCTGTAACTATTGTGGCACAAAGTGTGGAATACAAAAGGGAATGCGAGTATGACAACTTGGTGGTGGTGGTGGGCCAACTACTTGGCCATCTCCTACTACAAGAGCCAATTCCTACAATTACTACTACAAGAGCCATCTCCTACAATGTCTGCTACAAGAGCCATCTCCTACAATTACTACTACAAGGGCCATCTCCTACAATGTCTGCTACATGGCCATCTCCTACAACTACTACTACAAGAGCGATCTCCTACAATTACTACTACAAGGGCCATCTCCTACAACGTCTGCTACAAGGGCCATCTCCTACAACGTCTGCTACAAGGGCCATCTCCTACAACGTCTGCTACAAGGGCCATCTCCTACAACGTCTGCTACAAGGGCCATCTCCTACAACGTCTGCTACAAGGGCCATCTCCTACAACTTCTACTACAAGGACCATCTCCTACAATTACTACTACAAGGGCCATCTCCTACAACGTCTGCTACAAGGTCAATCTCCTACAACTTTTACTACAAGGGCCATCTCCTACAACATCTACTACAAAGGCCATCTCCTACAACTACTACTACAAGGGCCATGTCCTAGAACTACTGCTACAAGGGCCATGACTTAAAAATTATACTACAAGGGCCATATCTTACAATTAATTCTACAAGGACCATCTCTTACAATTAATACTACAAGGACCATCTCTTACAATTAATACTACAAGGGCCATCTACTACTACAAGGGCCATGTCCTACAACTATTTGCACAAGAGCCGTGTCCTACAAATTTTACCACAAGAGCCATCTCCTACAACTACTACTACAAGGGCCCTGCCCTACAACGACTACTACAAGAGTCCTCTCCTACTACAACTACTGCAAGGGCCATCTCCTACAATTACTACTACAAGGGCAATCTCCAACAACTACTACAAAGGCCATCTCTTACATCTCCTACTACAAAGGCCATCTCCCGAGATGGTAAACAACTAACCGATTGCCCTAGTAGTAGTCGTTGATCATATCCTGTAGCAATCGGTTAGTTGTTTACCATCTCGGGAGATGGCCTTTGTAGTAGTAGTTGTTGGAGATTGCCCTTGTAGTAGTCGTTGATCATATCCTGTAGCAATCTCTAAGGCCCCTTTCACACTGGGGCGGCATGCGGCTAAAACGACGGTAAAGCAGCGCTAAATATAGCACTGCTTTACCGTCGCCGCCCGCACCGCCCGAGTGTGAAGCCGGCCTTACAACTACTACTACAAAGTCATACCCCATTCCTAATCTCAGCTGTACCGGTACCCCCAATGGATGGTATCACCACCAATGTCATACCCCATTCCTAATCTCAGCTGTACCGGTACCCCCCCATGGATGACATAACCTCCAATGTTATACCCCATTCCTAATCTCAGCTGTACAAGTACCCCCAATGGATGACATCACCTCCAATGTCATACCCCATTCCTAATCTCAGCTATACCGGTACCCCCAATGGATGACATCACCACCAATGTTATACCCCATTCCTAATATCTGCTGTACAGGTACCTCCCAATGGATGACATCACCTCCAATAGTCTATATATGTTGGCTGCCAGTGCTTGTTCGCTTTTACGGGCCAAGTTATATTTGTCATGGTATTCCATTTAAGTGCGAATATTGGGTGGTTGGACTTTACCAGGAATTATTTTTTTCTTTGGGGACTCCATTGGAGGGGACATATCCCAGTCCACTCAACTGCTGTAACTATTGTGGCACAAAGTGTGGAATACAAAAGGGAATGCGAGTATGACAACTTGGTGGTGGTGGTGGGCCAACTACTTGGCCATCTCCTACTACAAGAGCCAATTCCTACAATTACTACTACAAGAGCCATCTCCTACAATGTCTGCTACAAGAGCCATCTCCTACAACTACTACTACAAGAGCCATCTCCTACAATTACTACTACAAGAGCCATCTCCTACAACTACTACTACAAGAGCCATCTCCTACAATTACTACTACAAGGGCCATCTCCTACAATGTCTGCTACAAGGGCCATCTCCTACAACGTCTGCTACAAGGGCCATCTCCTACAACGTCTGCTACAAGGGCCATCTCCTACAACGTCTGCTACAAGGGCCATCTCCTACAACGTCTGCTACAAGGGCCATCTCCTACAACGTCTGCTACAAGGGCCATCTCCTACAACGTCTGCTACAAGGGCCATCTCCTACAACGTCTGCTACAAGGGCCATCTCCAACAACTTCTACTACAAGGACCATCTCCTACAATTACTACTACAAGGGCCATCTCCTACAAGGTCAATCTCCTACAACTTTTACTACAAGGGCCATCTCCTACAACTACTACTACAAGGGCCATGTCCTAGAACTACTGCTACAAGGGCCATGCCTTACAAATTATACTACAAGGGCCATATCTTACAATTAATTCTACAAGGACCATCTCTTACAATTAATACTACAAGAACCATCTCTTACAATTAATACTACAAGGGCCATCTACTACTACAAGGGCCATGTCCTACAACTATTTGCACAAGAGCCGTGTCCTACAAATTTTACCACAAGAGCCATCTCCTACAACTACTACTACAAGGGCCCTGCCCTACAACGACTACTACAAGAGTCCTCTCCTACTACAACTACTGCAAGGGCCATCTCCTACAATTACTACTACAAGGGCAATCTCCAACAACTACTACAAAGGCCATCTCTTACATCTCCTACTACAAAGGCCATCTCCCGAGATGGTAAACAACTAACCGATTGCCCTAGTAGTAGTCGTTGATCATATCCTGTAGCAATCGGTTAGTTGTTTACCATCTCGGGAGATGGCCTTTGTAGTAGTAGTTGTTGGAGATTGCCCTTGTAGTAGTCGTTGATCATATCCTGTAGCAATCTCTAAGGCCCCTTTCACACTGGGGCGGTATGCGGCTAAAACGACGGTAAAGCAGCGCTAAATATAGCGCTGCTTTACCGTCACCGCCCGCACCGCCCGAGTGTGAAGCCGGCCTTACAAATACTACTACAAAGGCCATCTACTACTACAAAGGCCATCTCCCAAGATTGTAAACAACTAACCGATTGCTACAGGGTATGATCATCTCCTGCAACGTCTACTACATGGGCTCTCTCCTACAAGGGCCATCTCCTACAACTTCTAATACAAGGGCCCTCTCCTACAACTTCTACTACAAGGGCCCTCTCCTACAACTTCTACTACGAGGGCCCTCTCCTACAACTTCTACTACAAGGGCCCTCTCCTACAACTTCTTCTACAAGGGCCATCTCCTACAACTACTACTACAAGGGTCATCTCCTACAACTTCTAATACAAGGGCCCTCTCCTACAACTTCTACTACAAGGGCCCTCTCCTACAACTTCTACAAGGGCCCTCTCCTACAACTTCTACTACAAGGGCCCTCTCCTACAACTTCTACTACAAGGGCCCTCTCCTACAACTTCTTCTACAAGGGCCCTCTCCTACAACTTCTTCTACAAGGGCCCTCTCCTACAACTTCTTCTACAAGGGCCCTCTCCTACAACTTCTTCTACAAGGGCCCTCTCCTACAACTTCTTCTACAAGGGCCATCTCCTACAACTTCTTCTACAAGGGCCATCTCCTACAACTACTACTACAAGGGCCCTCTCCTACAGGAATGTAGACGCTTGTGTTTCCAGCTAGGAGTCACAGCAGCTGCACCTGAAAATGATCCGATACAAACCAACTCCTGATTGTTGGGAACGTATTTTGCTGGATGGAATTTCATTGTGTGTAATGGTGAGTAGGAAGATACAGAAACAGGAATGTGTTGGCCTCTGTTCCTATCCCATGCCTATAACTGTACGGAGCGTTTTGCAGCTGGACGTTGCGTTGGTTGGTCCTGTATCCGGTGGTCGGTTTTGTATGGGGTCACAGGGGATCCATCCAGGAAGACCCTATATAAGGTGGGCAGGCTGAATCCTCTCCTCGTCCTCCTCGCTCCCCCTACGGGACGTGTCGTGTGAGGAGGAGAAGACGCCGGCTAGAGATCATTTACTGGCAGCTTTGTTTAAGACAATCTGCAGAGCCGGGACTAATCCGCTCCGGGATTACCTGCCTTTGGGAAGGATCAATAAAGTCAATAGAGTTACATATCTGAGCGGGCGGCGTGATTCACGGGAGTAGCTGTAATCCGGCTCATGGCGGTTCTAATACCTCCGCCGCCACGTTCACCCGGCATTTCATTTCAGGACAAATTCCTCCTTCATGCCAAATTCTCCCCCCCCCCTTTAGAAAACACCAGCTCAATTCGGGTCTCTTCGTGTCCAGGTGTGGCCCTCAGTGGTCAAAAGCCCCGCCCCCCCTGCAGCCTGATTATGTCTGCTGGCTTCCTGTGCAGCCAAAAAACATGGATTGTTCTTTTAAAGGTGAACTCCGAGCAGAAATAGAGTAATTTAAATGTATTCCTCAATAGCTACACAGGATATAAATCCACTTTGTGTGCATCAAATTCCTTTGTAAGCCCAGATATTACCTTGTAAGAGTAGCAGTGACATCATCACTGTGCTGTACATATCCTGTGCAGATAGCAGAGCTGTGGGAGGGGCCCAGTAGGCCCCACCCACTGCATAAAATGACAGGTGGGGGCGGAGACAAGACCAGGCCCCCTGCACAAGAAGAGAGCAGAGCTGTGGGAGGGGCCCAGCAGGCTCCACTCACTGCAGAAAATCCCAGGAGGGGGCGGAGACAAGACCAGTCGTCCTGCACAAAGAGAGAGAGCAGAGCTGTGGGAGGTGCCCAGCAGGCTCCACCTACTACAGGCTGCCAATAAAAACAACAGGAGGGGTCGGATACAAGACCAGTCGTCCTGCACAAGAAGTGAGCAGAGCTGTGGGAGGAGCCCAGCAGGCTCCACCTACTACAGGCTGCCAATAAAAACAACAGGAGGGGCCGGATACAAGACCAGTCGTCCTGCACAAAGAGAGAAATTAGCTGTGGGAGGGACCCAGCAGGCTCCACCCACTACAGGCTTCCTATAGAAACAACAGGAGGGGCGGAGACAAGACCAGTCACCCTGTACAAAGAGAGAGCAGAGCTGTGGGAGGGCCCCAGCAGGCTCCACCCACTACAGGCTGCCTATAGAAACAACAGGCAAGGGTGGAGACAAGGCTAGTTGCCCTGTACAAAGAGAGAGAGCAGAGCTGTGGGAGGGGCCAGGTAGAATCCACCTACTACAGGCTGCCTGCAGAAAACTATAGCAGGGGGCGGAGACCAGACCAGTCACCCAGCCCAAGTGGGGGCCAATGGATTCTCTTTATTTGCAGGGATTTCCTCTCACTTCCTGTTTTGGCTATGGGACAGGAAATTAAGGAAAATATCCCCAACGGGGACACAAAAGACCAAAAAAAACCCAGACAGAGGTTATAACCCTCCCTTATTCTGTCCAAAATGGAAAAAAAAAAGGTTTTGACTATTGTACTACTATAATCTGCTTATTTTTTTGCCTTCCCCCCTCATCGACCTGCTAATGAAATGCCTAAATAAAATCTTTCTGTTTTCATTACATGCCTCATTTTAGAAATGTCATCCATGGGTCTCTTTGCTTCTCTATGCAATGCAGGCTGATCATGGCCCAGTGCGAGGGGTCAGCAAGGGGCTGTATCTATCTTCCTGGAAACCTCCCAGCACTCTCAGTGCTCATCACAACTGAGACCTCGGTCTTGATGCAAGCAGTGGGAGGAGTTATGCAAATATCCAAATGCCTTGCTGGCTGGAGGAGTGGGCGTTCCTGGGCTGGCTACATTTGAATACAGGTAACGCCCACATATGATGCTGAACCTCCATGATTGAAAGAATCTAATGAATAAAAGGGGCGGGCCAGGGACAGTCAGGCTGGGGAGGAGAGGGCTAGATGATGCTGGACGTCCCCCAGTCAGGAAATGAGGGGCTCTATCTGACTTGCTGCAGCGTCTAATGCACATTGTGAGAAGCTCACAGTGTGCAGTGATATCAGAGGAAGCCACTTCAGTCCAGGAGGGCAGCCTGTACAACTGTGCAAGACTGAAGGGGGAGGCCGGCGGGAGGAAATTGAACTAATATCAAATATGAATATTTTTACGCTCAGTCCATGCATGCAAAAAGCAATTCTCTGTAACTCCGAAATCAGTTACCCCCCCTCCCCCCCGCCCCACCTCACGACGGTACCTTCGTCTGCTTCCTCTCTAGAAGGGCGGCGCCATCTTTGTTCAGGCATCACCCAGGGTCACCCCCTTTTTCTGGACGGAGATGCCGGCTCAGCGGTGACACAATCCATGGAAATTCTTGCCAACCTTCAGAACCATCGAGCTGCGGCTTTCCTCGTCTGTTCCCACTCAGTCCTCAGGGGGGCGACACAGTCTTCCCACGCGCAGCGGTCGCTATCACAGAATAACTCGCAGCAACAAAGCAGCTTTGTAGCCTCGATCCCGGTGTGTGTGACATTCACTGCGGAGGAGCCGTGTCTGTCGTCTCAGACGATCGTTATTTATTCATGTTTGTGGATTCATTGCCTGCACCCTTGCATTCTAAAGCCTTTGCTACAGTCACACAGGTGTGCACGTCATGCAGGTGGGGCAGTTTTGGTCAGGAGTTGGTTAAGGATCGGTGTTCATCAGGCGCCACTTAGGAATCGGCTTTGGTCAGTTGTTGGTAAAGGATTGGTGGTCAGGCACTAGTCAAGGATCAGTGTAGGTAAGGTGCCAGTTAAGGATCGGTTTTGGTCAGGCACCTGTTGAGGATCGGTTTTGGTCAGGTGCCTGTTGAGGATCAGTTTTGGTCAGGCGCCTGTTGAGGATCAGTTTTGGTCAGGCGCCGTTGAGGATCAGTTTTGGTCAGGCGCCGTTGAGAATCAGTTTTGGTCAGGTGCCTGTTGAGAATCAGTTTTGGTCAGGCGCCTGTTGAGGATCAGTTTTGGTCAGGCGCCTGTTGAGGATCAGCTTTGGTCAGGCGCCTGTTGAGGATCAGCTTTGGTCAGGCGCCTGCTGAGGATCAGCTTTGGTCAGGCGCCTGTTGAGGATCAGCTTTGGTCAGGCGCCTGTTGAGGATCAGCTTTGGTCAGGCGCCTGTTGAGGATCAGCTTTGGTCAGGCGCCTGTTGAGGATCAGCTTTGGTCAGGCGCCTGCTGAGGATCAGTTTTGGTCAGGCGCCTGTTGAGGATCAGTTTTGGTCAGGCGCCTGTTGAGGATCAGTTTTGGTCAGGCGCCTGTTGAGGATCAGTTTTGGTCAGGCGCCTGTTGAGGATCAGTTTTGGTCAGGCGCCTGTTGAGGATCAGTTTTGGTCAGGCGCCTGTTGAGGATCAGTTTTGGTCAGGCACCAGTCGAGCATTGGTTTTGCTCAGGTGTCAGTTGAGGATTGGTTTTGGTCAGCCAAAGATCGGTTTTGGTCAGGCGTCCGTTGAGGTTCGGCTTTGGTCAGGCGTCACCTGAGAACAGTTTCGGTCAGGGATCAGTTGAGGGCCGTTTCGGTCAGGGATCAGTTGAGGACAGTTTCGGTCAGATGCCATTTGAGGACGGTTTTTGGTCAGGTGCCATTTGAGGATGGGATTCGGTCAGGCACCAGTTAAGGGTCGGTCAGTTTCGCTCAAGCGTCTGTTGAGGTTCGGCTTTGGTTAGTTGTTGATCAGTTTTGGTCAGGCGTCACCTGAGGACAGTTTCGGTCAGGGATCAGTTGAGGACAGTTTCGGTCAGGGATCAGTTGAGGACAGTTTCGGTCAGGGATCAGTTGAGGACAGTTTCGGTCAGGGATCAGTTGAGGACAGTTTCGGTCAGGGATCAGTTGAGGACAGTTTCGGTCAGGGATCAGTTGAGGACAGTTTCGGTCAGGGATCAGTTGAGGACAGTTTCGGTCAGGGATCAGTTGAGGACAGTTTCGGTCAGGGATCAGTTGAGGACAGTTTCGGTCAGGGATCAGTTGAGGACAGTTTCGGTCAGGGATCAGTTGAGGACAGTTTCGGTCAGGGATCAGTTGAGGACAGTTTCGGTCAGGGATCAGTTGAGGACAGTTTCGGTCAGATGCCATTTGAAGACAGTTTTTGGTCCAGTGCCATTTGAGGATGGGTTTCGGTCAGGGACCAGTTAAGGGTCGGTTTCGGTCAGGCACCAGTTAAGGGTCGGTTTCGGTCAGGCACCAGTTAAGGGTCGGTTTCGGTCAGGCACCAGTTGAGGGTTGGTTTTGGTCAGGCACCAGTTGAGGGTTGGTTTTGGTCAGGCACCAGTTAAGGGTCGGTTTCGGTCAGGCACCATGTAAGGATTGGTTTTGATCTGGCGTCAGTTGAGGATCGGTTCTGGTCAGGAGTCAATTATGGATCAGTTCTGGTCAGACGTCAGTTATGGATCGGTTTTGGTCAGGTGTCATTTAGCAATCGGTTTTGGTCAGGCACCAGTCAAGGATTGGTTTTGGTCAGGCACCAGTCAAGGATTGGTTTTGGTCAGGCACCAGTCAAGGATTGGTTTGGGTCAGGCACCAGTCAAGGATTGGTTTGGGTCAGGCACCAGTCAAGGATTGGTTTGGGTCAGGCACCAGTCAAGGATTGGTTTGGGTCAGGCACCAGTCAAGGATTGGTTTGGGTCAGGCACCAGTCAAGGATTGGTTTGGGTCAGGCACCAGTCAAGGATTGGTTTGGGTCAGGCACCAGTCAAGGATTGGTTTGGGTCAGGCACCAGTCAAGGATTGGTTTGGGTCAGGCACCAGTCAAGGATTGGTTTGGGTCAGGCACCAGTCAAGGATCGGTTTTGGTCAGGCGCCAGTCAAGGATCGGTTCTGGTCAGGCGTCAGTTGTACCCTACTGCTGTATGTTTTGGATTGTGGAAGAAAACACCTATACACATGAGGTGAATAAGCACTGCCAACACCGAAAGCGTCATAAAAGGCCTGGAGCCCTGCACCCGGGTTCTGCAAATGCGTTAACCACTGCGCCACCCATGATTCCCCACCGCCTGCTCCTTTGACATCAATCAAGGCAAAGCTACTCTAAATTTAAAAAAAAAAAAAAAAAAAAAAAAAGCCAAGGGAGGGCATGTGAAGCCAGAGGCCGGTAATTAAAAGTATTTCTTTCGCCGTTTTTTGCTGCAGGCCGATAACGCGGACCACTTACCAGAGGCCAGGGGGGGCGGCAAAGTGAGACGGATAGAAAATGTTTTTGTGCTCATCGGAGCGCGGAGAAGTTAATGTGTATTATCCCATTAATGCGCATCAACAACAGAAGTAAGCACAGCCATGCAGGCGCGCCGCGCGCTCACTTATCATCATCTAACATGTTTAATGACAGACTGACTGAGGATCTGCAAATGCGAGCTGGCACCCATGCCGCTGCCTTCAGCTCTCGCCGCCTTCCTCTGCAACGCCAGCAATATTTATGTGCATAATTTGGTTGCCGCATCTTGCTGTTAGTACATTTTTAATATTAACTATGCAGGAACGAGACAGATGAACTTACGGAGCTCTGATGGTTTGGAGTTCATTAGATTGAGTGAGATAGGCCGACGCTGACAGAGATTGAGCCGCCGGCGGCGGATCAAAGGAGCAGCGCTTTACAAACAACGCCGCACCTCCAACAAACTGAAAGAACACGGTTTTGTGTTGTCGGCGAGGCCGCGCGTACATCAGGGGAGGTTTTATTTATTTTTTTCCCTTTTTTTTTTTGCTAACGTTTCCTCTTCCTTCTTTCGGGGGCCTATTGATGGCAAGCGTCATTAGAGCGGTCGCTGGTCTGCGCTCGGGCACACGGGCCGTCCTTGTTTGCATCTGCTTTTTCGAGAAAGAAAGACTCCCCGGCTGAATATGGCAGCGGTAGAGGGTTGTGTTTTAACAGAGTGGTGCCAGAATCAAGGTTGTAGGTATCCCTGCTTCCATTCAAGACCACCTTCTAAAAAATGCCATCTACAGTGGGCAAAATAAGAATGTGACCCCCTGCAGATTGTGTAGGTTTGCCCACTTACATAGAAATGAAGGGTCTATAGTTTTTTATCATAGGTGTGTTTTATACAATAGAAACAGAATATCAACCAAAAATCCAGAAAAAAAACACGATACAAATGTTATTAATAAAGTTGCAGTTCAGTGAGTAAAATAAGTATTTGATCCCCAAGCAAAACATGACTTGGTACTCCGTGGAGAAACCCTTGTTGGCACAGAGGTCAGACGTTTCTTGTAGGTGGTGATCAGGTTTGCACATCTCAGGAGGGATTTTGGTCCACCCTTCTTTACAGATCTTCTCTAAATCCTTAAGGTTTCTTGGCTGTCTCTTGGCAACTCGAAGTTTCATCTCCCTCCATACATTTTCCATAGGATTAAGGTCTGGAGTCTGGCTAGGTCATTTAATGACCTTAATGTGCTTCTCCTTGAGCCACTCCTTTGTTGCCTTGGCGGTATGTTTTGGGTCATTGTCATGCTGGAAGACCCATCCACCACCAATCTTTAGTGTTCTGGCTGAGGGAAGAAGGTTTGGCCCCTTAATGCGGCAAAGTCGGCCTGTCTCTGCAGCACTCCACCAATCAGGCCTGTATGGTAGAGCGGCCAGACAGAAGCCACTCCTCAGTAAAAGGCACATGACAGCCCAGCCTGGAGTTTGCCAAAAGGCACCTGAAGGACTCTCAGACCATGAGAAACAAAATTCTCTGGTCTGATGAAACAAAGATTGAACTCTTTGTCCTGAATGGCAAGCGTCATGTCTGGAGGAAACCAGGCACCGCTCATCACCTGGCCAATACCATCCCAACAGTGAAGCATGGTGGTGGCAGCATCACGCTGTGGGGATGTTTTTCAGTGGCAGGAACTGGGAGACTAGTCAGGTTCGAGGGAAAGATGAATGCAGCAATGTACAGAGACATCCTTGATACAAATCTGCTCCAGAGCGCTTTGGACCTCAGACTGGGGTGAAGGTTCATCTTCCAACAGGACAATAAACCTAAGCACACAGCCAAGATAACAAAGGAGTGGCTACGGGACAACTGTGAGTGGCCCAGCCAGATCCTAGAGTTGAACCCAATTGAACATCTCTGGAGAGATCTGAAAATGTCTGTGCACCGACGCTACCCATCCAACCTGATGGAGCTTGAGAGGTTCCTGCAAAGAAGAATGGGAGAAACTGCCCAAAAATAGGTGTGCCAAGCTTGTAGCATCATACCCAACAAGACTGGAGGCTGTAATTGGTGCCAAAGGAGCTTCACCAAAGTATTGAGCAAAGGCTGTGATACTTCTGTACATGGGAGGAGCCTGTGATACTTATGTACATGGGAGGAGTTTGTGATACTTCTGTACAGGGGAGGAGCCTGTGATACTTATGTACATGGGAGGAGTCTGTGATACTTCTGTACAGGGGAGGAGCCTGTGATACTTATGTACATGGGAGGAGCCTGTGATACTTATGTACAGAGGAGGGGCCTGTGATACTTATGTACATGGGAGGAGCTTGTGATACTTATGTACATGGGAGGAGCCTGTGATACTTATGTACATGGGAGGAGTCTGTGATACGTATGTACATGGGAGGAGCCTGTGATACTTATGTAGATGGGAGGAGCCTGTGATACTTATGTAGATGGGAGGAGCCTGTGATACTTATGTACATGGGAGGAGCCTGTAAAACTTATGTACATGGGAGGAGCCGTGATACTTATGTACATGGGAGGACCCTGTGATACTTATGTAGCTGGGAGGAGCCTGGGATACTTATGTAGATGGGAGGAGCCTGAGATACTTATGTACATGGGAGGAGTCTGCGATACTTATGTACATGGGATTTTTTTCATTTTTTATTTTTATTAAATTGGCAAAGATTTCAAACAAACTTCTTTCACGTTGTCATTATGGGGGATTGTTTGTAGAATTTTGAAGAAAATAATGAATTTATTCCATTTTGCAATAAGGCTGTAATATAACAAAATGTAAAAAAAGTGAAGCTCTGTGAATACTTTCCGGAGGCATTGTACATCTGTTCAAAGTCCAGAATTTAAAAAGCATGTCTGAGCTGTCAGGAAAAAGGGGGCAGGGAGCTGAAGTTACACCCTGCAGAGCTCAGTAAGGACCCCTCCCCCCTGCCCCTTCACACAGCCCACAGGAACAGAGCTGAGGCTGTCAATCACAGGCTGTGTGCTGGAGATCCCTTCCCGTCACCATGTTTCTCTCTGTGTCAGGAAAACTTGTCAGAAGTGACTCGTGCTGATAGCAGAGGAAGGAGGCAGCAGACAGAAAGGACACTTCATGCTCTGGATTTCTGGATTGAGACAAGTACACACTATAGAGGGATGTGCTTTGCTCATATTTCATGTCTGAGGTTTACAACCTCTTTAAGCTCATATTTTTTACAGTAAATTCTAAAAAATGTCAGCCACCTCCTCTCTCTCTCTCTCTCTCTCTCTCTCTCTCCCCCTGTGTGTGTGTGTGTATATATATATATATATATATATTTTTTTTTATATCCTCTGCTTATGTATTTTTCCATCATATGCGCAGGGCAGATTGCCAATATTGTGACAAGCTCTCGTTGAATCTTCTGAGCGTTTTTTTTTGAGGATTTGTGTATGCGTGTTTTTTTTTAAAGCGGTTTTGAGCTTTGCCGTTTTTTTAATTGGCCAATAGAGAAAAATATCACCTGTTTCATCATTTATTGCTATGTTTTTCAGTTTTTTTTTTTTTTTTTATCCGCTTTTATATATTTTTTATTAATAATTTTCTTTTTTTTGTAAGGAGTTGATTTATTTATGTACTTATTATTTTATTTATTTTGCTAGCTTAGGGGTTAATAGGGTTAGGTTTTAGGATTAGGGCTAGGGGCTAATATTAGGGTTAAGGGTTAATATATTGGGGTTAAGGGTTGGGTTTAGATTTTTTTTTATTTTTTTTACTTGTATTTATTTATTATTTTTACTTGTATTATTTATTTTATCATGTATTTATCTATTGGTATTTTTTTTTATTTAATTATTTTTACTTGTATTATTTATTTTATCATGTATTTATTTATTGGTATTTTTTTTTTTTATTTAATTATTGCATTTGAGCAGAAAAATTCTCAAAAACGCACGATAAAATGCTTAAAAACACTCGAATCAAGCGTTTTCATGCATTTGTATGGGACACAAAAATGTGTATAAAAAAAAAAAAAAAGCCTAAATTTGTCCGATTTGAGCTACAAAAAAAACACCAGAACTTTTTTGAGCTTCAGGCTTTGGGCTTCAGGTGACCTGTAGTGGAGATGTGAACCGTCTCCATAGAGAATTTTTTTATTTCTTTTTTCCCTCCAGCGTTTTGGAGCTTCAAGCTACACAATTCGGAGGTGTGAATGGGACCTAAGGGAGAGGAGACTGAGGAAATGCTTTCTCCTGCCTGCAGCAGATTGATGACATCACCCCAGTCTAAGCAAAGTCACTAATTGGAGCTAAAGTATGGCTTATAAAAGGTGGAGCTCAAACGTTGGTTTAATGCAGACAGGTCCACTTTAATCACAGCAGAGCGTTCGGAAGGAGAAGGCGTTCTTCATGGCGGAGATGGATTGGGTTACTGCCGGTCAGGCAGAGTTCTCGGGGTGAAGTGACGGCCGGTGTTGATGGATTTCTTTATCAGATTGTGATGTCTCTTCTATCTTCATGCTGGAAGATCCGGTATTATCCCCTCTGTACTAATCCCGCGTCTTGTACAACATCCGCCCCATGAACGATCACCCGATACTTCCAGAATGATAAATATTGGAGTATTTGGGGGCAAACCGCCATAGCGCGGTCAGCGAGATGTCATCTGGGCTCATGGCAGACGGGTCCGCAGCTTGTGTAATCCCCCCACCCCCGCCTAGCCGGATTTCCAGGTGTACGTCATAAATCTGTGGTATATTTATTATAAGAAGAGCGCATATTAATAACAATGAACTCCTTCCTTCAGCCAGGATGGGAACGTTCCTTCTCTCTAATCCACTCGCTCTTTCTGTCTGTCTGTAGTGACATGAATCCCATCAGAATGCTGGATCTCATGTCTTACCATCTATCTGAGCGACTGTTGTTACATCAAAACTGCATGTAAATCCATTTTGTGCAAATGGGGGGAAAAAATCGAATGTTCTCCGACTATATTCTCTGCAGGTCGAACGTGTCAATGGTGAAAAAATACCGCATTATGGCCACTAGATGGAGCTGAGGAGTATACTTCTTTTCCGTGATAACCAGCACCATCTAGTGGTCATAATGCACTATTTTCCCCATGTACACATTTAATTTTAACCACTTGCTTACTGGGCACTTAAACACCCTTCCTGCCCAGACCAATTTTCAGCTTTCGGTGCTCTCACACTTTGAATGACAATTACTCAGCCATGCAATACTGAACCCAAATGAATTTTTTGTCCTTTTTTTCCCACAAATAGAGCTTTCTTTTGGTGGTATTTGATCACCTCTGGGTTTTTTATTTTTTGCGCTATAAATGAAAAAAGACCGAAAATTTAGAAAAAAAAACGCATTTTCTTTGTTTCTGTGATAAAATTTGGCAAATTATTAATTTTTCTTCATAAATTTTGGCCGCAATTTATACTGCCACATATCTTTGGTAAAAATAACCCACATTAGTGGATATTATTTGGTCTTTGTGAAAGTTACAGACTCTACAAACTGTGGTGCGAATTATACAAAATTGATCACATCTGATGTACTGGTGGCCGATCTCATTTCTTGTGACCCGAACTTGCCAGGAAAGTACAAATACCCCCCAAATGACCCCTTTTTTGAAAGTAGACATTCCAAGGTATTTAGTAAGAGGCATGGTGAGCTTTTTGATGTTGTCATTTTTTTCCCACAATTCTTTGCAAAATTAATTATTTTTTTATTTTTTATTTTTTTTCACAAAATTGTCATTGTAATAGGTTATTTCTCTCACATGGAATGTGTATACCACAAATGACACCCCAAAATAAATTCTGCTACTCCTCCTGAGTATTATGATACCACATGTGTGGGACTTTTACACAGCCTGGCCACATAGAGAGGCCCAACATGCAGGGAGCGCCATCACGTGTTCTAGGAGCATAAATTACACATCTAACTTGTTGACTACCTATTACACTTTTGAAGGCCCTGGAGCACCAGGACAATGACACGTGACACTGACGTGGCACTGATGACAGGTGGCACTGATACGTGGCACTGATGACATGTGACACTGATGTGGCACTGGTGACAGATGGCACTAGTATGGGGCACTGATGACACGTGACACTGATGACAGATGGCACTAATACAGGGCACTGATGACATGTGACACTGACAGATGGCACTGATGACAGATGGCACTAATACGTGGCACTATCATGTGGCACTAATACGTGGCACTGATGAGAGATGGCACTAATATGCGGCACTGATGACAGATGGCACTAATATGTGGCACTGATGACACGTGACACTAATATGGCACTGATGACAGATGGCACTGACGTGGCACTGATGACACGTGGCACTGGGGACAGGTGCACTGGGGACACGGATGGGGACAGGTGGATGGGGACAGGTGGATGGGGTGGATGGTGACGGGTGGATGGTGACGGGTGGATGGTGACGGGTGGATGGTGACGGGTGGATGGTGACGGGTGGATGGTGACGGGTGGATGGGGACGGGTGGATGGGGTGGATGGGGACAGGTGGATGGGGACAGGTGGATGGTGACAGGTGGATGGTGACGGGTGGATGGGGACAGGTGGATGGTGACAGGTGGATGGTGACAGGTGGATGGGGACAGGTGGATGGGTACAGGTGGATGGGGACAGGTGGATGGGGTGGATGGTGACGGGTGGATGGTGACAGGTGGATGGGGACAGGTGGATGGGGTGGATGGTGACGGGTGGATGGGGACAGGTGGATGGTGACAGGTGGATGGGGACAGGTGGATGGGGACAGGTGGATGGTGACGGGTGGATGGGGACAGGTGGATGGTGACGGGTGGATGGGGACAGGTGGATGGGGACAGGTGGATGGGGACAGGTGGAGACAAGTGGATGGTGACAGGTGGATGGTGACAGGTGGATGGTGACAGGTGGATGGTGACAGGTGGAGACAAGTGGATGGTGACAAGTGGATGGTGACAGGTGGATGGTGACAGGCGGATGGTGACAGGCGGATGGTGACAGGCGGATGGTGACAGGTGGATGGTGACAGGTGGATGGTGACAGGTGGATGGTGACAGGTGGAGACAAGTGGATGGTGACAAGTGGATGGTGACAGGTGGATGGTGACAGGCGGATGGTGACAGGTGGATGGGGACAGGTGGATGGGGACAGGTGAATGGGGACACAGATCGCACATTTAGTTTTTTTTTTTTTTTTTTTCTTACTTACGGCGCTGCAGCCGTTGTTCTCTCTCTCCCCACACGCTGTCTGTGTGAGGAGAGAGAGCGGCGCTGACAGATGATCTCATATGTTTCCATATGAGATCATCTCTCATTGGACACGCCGATCTCACTGTAAACGGCCGCTGTAATTGGCCGTTTACAGCGATCTGTGACCGGCCGTGTCCGACGGACACGGCCAGCACAGAACTTCCCCGATGCGCGCTCTCAGGAGCGCGCATTAGGGAAGTAAACAACAGGACGTCCAGGGACGTCCTCCCTGCAGGGAGCGTCCGCGCTGCAGCCGTCTTTCGGCTATAGCGCGGGCGCGAAGAGGTTAAAGAGATTATAGCTGGGGAACATGCCCTTCACACAGAACAGATTTATATGCAGTTCCAATGGATGTAAAGCTATGTAAAATGTTTATAAATGTATCCCTCAATATTACTATTACTCACGGATCTCTGATCCATCGTAGATCAGCTTAGCAGAGTCTGGTATTAAGTCAACTTGATACGAACCCTGATAAAGGGAATGGTTTGGCCCCCCAAAACACATCAGTATTGATTCAACTTGATAGGAAGCCATGATAAAGGGAATGGTGTGCCCCCCCCCCCCCCGAAAAAAGGTCAGTATTGATTTCACTTGATATGACGCCCTGATAAAGGGAATGGTTTGGCCCCCGAAACCCATCAGTACTGATTCAACTTGATACGAAGTCCTGATGAAGTTAATGGTTTGGCCCCCCAACACATCAATACTGATTCAAATTGATATAACGTCCTGAAGAAGGGAATGATTTGGCCCCCGAAACACATCAGTATTGATTTATCTTCATAAGATGCCCTGATAAAGTGAATGGTTTTGCCCCCCAAAACACGTCAGTATTGATTCAACTTGATACGTAGCCCTGATAAAGTGAATGGTTTGTCTCCTGAAACCCATCAGTACTGATTCAACTTGATACAAAGTCCTGATGAAGGGAATGTTTTTCCCCCCGAAACATGTCGGTATTGATTCAACTTGATATGACGCCCTGATAAAGGGAATGGTTTGGCCCCCGAAACCCATCAGTACTGATTCAACTTGATACAAAGTCCTGATGAAGGGAATGTTTTTCCCCCCGAAACATGTCGGTATTGATTCAACTTGATATGACGCCCTGATAAAGGGAATGGTTTGGCCCCCGAAACCCATCAGTACTGATTCAACTTGATACGAAATCCTGATGAAGTTAATGGATTGGCCCCCTAACCCATCAGTACTGATTCAATTTGATATAAAGTCCTGATGAAGGGAATGATTTGGCCCCCGAAAAACATCAGTATTGATTTAACTTATTATGAAGCCCTAATAAAGGGAGTGGTTTGGCCCCTGAAACATGTCGGTATTGATTCAACTTGATACAAAGTCCCGATGAAGGGAATGATTTGGCCCCTGAAACACATCCGTATTGATTTAACTTAATATAAGGCCCTGATAAAGGGAGTGATCTTACTAATAAGGGGGTTTCCTATCACACTTCCTGTCCTAGGGTGACAACACTACATAGATACAGTACACTGTTTGACAGCCTCAGCTCTGTTCCTGTGTGCTGTGTCCCTTTCCTCCAATCCGCTCTCAGAGCTCTCTTTACTGAGCTCTGCAGAGTGTAACTTCAGCTCCCAGCCTCCTTCTTTTTTTTTTCCCGAACCCGGCTTTATAAATTCTGCACTTTGGCTGTAGAGAAGAGGAGACTGTAGATAAACAGGTACAACTTATGTAGAGATGTCCATCTCTGTGTATCACCTGAGGCCAGTCACATCACTGGGTTAGATGATTATGTGAGGGGCCCTATGCTCTTGTTAGATGATTATGTGAGGGGCCCATGCTCTTGTTAGATGATTATGTGAGGGGCCCATGCTCTTGTTAGATGATTATGTGAGGGGCCCATGCTCTTGTTAGTTGATTATGTGAGGGCCCCATGCTCTTGTTAGATGATTATGTGAGGGGCCCATGCTCTTGTTAGATGATTATGTGAAGGGCCCCATTCTCTTGTTAGATGATTATGTGAAGGGCCCCATTCTCTTGTTAGATGATTATGTGAGGGGCCCATTCTCTTGTTAGATGATTATGTGAGGGGCCCCATGCTCATGTTAGATGATTATGTGAGGGCCCCATACTCTTGTTAGATGATTATGTGAGGGGCCCCATGCTCATGTTAGATGATTATGTGAGGGCCCCATTCTCTTGTTAGATGATTATGTGAGGGCCCCATTCTCTTGTTAGATGATTATGTGAGGGGCCCATGCTCTTGTTAGATGATTATGTGAGGGGCCCATTCTCTTGTTAGATGATTATGTGAGGGGCCCATGCTCCTGTTAGATGATTATGTGAGGGCCCCATGCTCTTGTTAGATGATTATGTGAGGGCCCCATGCTCTTGTTAGATGATTATGTGAGGGCCCCATGCTCTTGTTAGATGATTATGTGAAGGGCCCCATGCTCTAGTTAGATGATTATGTGAGGGGCCTATGCTCTTGTTAGATGATTATGTGAGGGCCCCATGCTCTTGTTAGATGATTATGTGAGGGCCCCATGCTCTTGTTAGATGATTATGTGAGGGCCCCATGCTCTTGTTAGATGATTATGTGAGGGGCCCATGCTCTTGTTAGATGATTATGTGAGGGGCCCATGCTCTTGTTAGATGATTATGTGAGGGGCCCATACTCTTGTTAGATGATTATGTGAGGGGCCCATACTCTTGTTAGATGATTATGTGAGGGGCCCATACTCTTGTTAGATGATTATGTGAGGGGCCCATGCTCTTGTTAGATGATTATGTGAGGGGCCCATACTCTTGTTAGATGATTATGTGAGGGGCCCATACTCTTGTTAGATGATTATGTGAGGGGCCCATTCTCTAGTTAGATGATTATGTGAGGGCCCCATGCTCTTGTTAGATGATTATGTGAGGGTCCCATGCTCTTGTTAGATGATTATGTGAGGGCCCCATGCTCTTGTTAGATGATTGAGGGCCCCATGCTCATGTTAGGTGATTGAGGGCCCCATGCTCATGTTAGATGATTGAGGGCCCCATGCTCTTGTTAGATGATTATGTGAGGGGCCCATGCTCTTGTTAGATGATTATGTGAGGGGCCCATGTTCTTGTTAGATGATTATGTGAAGGGCCCATGCTCTTGTTAGATGATTATGTGAGGGCCCCATGCTCTTGTTAGATGATTGAGGGCCCCATGCTCATGTTAGATGATTATGTGAGGGCCCCATGCTCATGTTGGATGATTATGTGAGGGGCCCATGCTCTTGTTAGTTGATTGTGTGAGGGCCCCATTCTCTTGTTAGATGATTATGTGAGGGCCCCATTCTCTTGTTA
The DNA here is from genome assembly GCA_028564925.1 of Lithobates sylvaticus. NCBI lineage: Eukaryota > Metazoa > Chordata > Amphibia > Anura > Ranidae > Lithobates > Lithobates sylvaticus. The sequence goes on from CM053037.1 coordinate 10,342,268, forward strand.
GATGATTATGTGAGGGCCCCATGCTCTTGTTAGATGATTATGTGAGGGGCCCTATGCTCTTGTTAGATGATTATGTGAGGGCCCCATGCTCTTGTTAGATGATTATGTGAGGGGCCCATTCTCTTGTTAGATGATTATGTGAGGGGACATCATTAGCACCTCCTTCCCTGGTCGCACTTCTTCCGTGGAGTAGCTCTTTCACTTGATTTGGTACATTGTAGATCAGTGGTGAGCAGTGCGGTCACTCCCCACATCGTCCAGTAGAGGGCAGCAATGCAGGATGTAGAAGGTGTGAGATGGATCTGGGACAAGTCCAGTCCTCCTCCTTGTGTCTTCAATCACCAATAATGCTAATAAAGAGCCAATAATTACCCGATGCTTCTTCTAGAGCTATGTTTAGGATACCCACCATGTGACTCCATACCCCCAATACTAGTATTGGGTGGAGCTATGTTTAGGACACCCACCATGTGACTCCATACCCCCAGTACTAGTATTGGGTTGAGCTATGTTTAGGACACTCACCATGTGACTCCATACCCCCTGTACTAGTATTGGGTGGAGCTATGTTTAGGACACTCACCATGTGACTCCATACCCCCTGTACTAGTATTGGGTGGAGCTATGTTTAGGACACTCACCATGTGACTCCATACCCCCTGTACTAGTATTGGGTGGAGCTATGTTTAGGACACTCACCATGTGACTCCATACCCCCTGTACTAGTATTGGGTGGAGCTATGTTTAGGACACTCATCATGAGACTCCATACCCCCTGTACTAATATTGGGTGGAGCTATGTTTAGGACACTCACCATGTGACTCCATACCCCCTGTACTAATATTGGGTGGAGCTATGTTTAGGACACTCACCATGTGACTCCATACCCCCAGTACTAGTATTGGGTGGAGCTATGTTTAGGACACTCACCATGTGACTCCATACCCCCTGTACTAGTATTGGGTGGAGCTATGTTTAGGACACTCATCATGAGACTCCATATCCCCAGTACTAGTATTGGGTGGAGCTATGTTTAGGACACTCACCATGTGACTCCATACCCCCAGTACTAGTATTGGGTGGAGCTATGTTTAGGACACTCACCATGTGACTCCATACCCCCTGTACTAGTATTGGGTGGAGCTATGTTTAGGACACTCATCATGAGACTCCATATCCCCAGTACTAGTATTGGGTGGAGCTATGTTTAGGACACCCACCATGTGACTCCATACCCCCTGTACTAGTATTGGGTGGAGCTATGTTTAGGACACTCACCATGTGACTCCATACCCCCTGTACTAGTATTGGGTGGAGCTATGTTTAGGACACTCACCATGTGACTCCATACCCCCTGTACTAGTATTGGGTGGAGCTATGTTTAGGACACTCATCATGAGACTCCATACCCCCAGTACTAGTATTGGGTGGAGCTATGTTTAGGACACTCACCATGTGACTCCATACCCCCTGTACTAATATTGGGTGGAGCTATGTTTAGGACACTCACCATGTGACTCCATACCCCCAGTACTAGTATTGGGTGGAGCTATGTTTAGGACACTCACCATGTGACTCCATACCCCCTGTACTAGTATTGGGTGGAGCTATGTTTAGGACACTCATCATGAGACTCCATATCCCCAGTACTAGTATTGGGTGGAGCTATGTTTAGGACACTCACCATGTGACTCCATACCCCCAGTACTAGTATTGGGTGGAGCTATGTTTAGGACACTCACCATGTGACTCCATACCCCCTGTACTAGTATTGGGTGGAGCTATGTTTAGGACACTCATCATGAGACTCCATATCCCCAGTACTAGTATTGGGTGGAGCTATGTTTAGGACACCCACCATGTGACTCCATACCCCCTGTACTAGTATTGGGTGGAGCTATGTTTAGGACACTCATCATGAGACTCCATATCCCCAGTACTAGTATTGGGTGGAGCTATGTTTAGGACACTCGCCATGAGACTCCATACCTCCAGTACTAGTATTGGGTGGAGCTATGTTTAGGACATCCACCATGTGACTCCATACCTCCAGTACTAGTATTGGGTGGAGCTATGTTTAGGACACTCACCATGTGACTCCATACCCCCAGTACTAGTATTGGGTGGAGCTATGTTTAGGACACTCACCATGTGACTCCATACCCCCTGTACTAGTATTGGGTGGAGCTATGTTTAGGAGACTCGCCATGAGACTCCATATCCCCAGTACTAGTATTGGGTGGAGCTATGTTTAGGACACTCGCCATGAGACTCCATATCCCCAGTACTAGTATTGGGTGGAGCTATGTTTAGGACACTCGCCATGAGACTCCATATCCCCAGTACTAGTATTGGGTGGAGCTATGTTTAGGACACTCGCCATGAGACTCCATATCCCCAGTACTAGTATTGGGTGGAGCTATGTTTAGGACACTCGCCATGAGACTCCATACCTCCAGTACTAGTATTGGGTGGAGCTATGTTTAGGACATCCACCATGTGACTCCATACCTCCAGTACTAGTATTGGGTGGAGCTATGTTTAGGACACTCACCATGTGACTCCATACCCCCCGTACTAGTATTGGGTGGAGCTATGTTTAGGACACTCACTATGTGACTCCATACCCCCTGTACTAGTAATGGGTGGAGCTATGTTTAGGACACTCGCCATGAGACTCCATACCCCCTGTACTAGTATTGGGTGGAGCTATGTTTAGGACACTCGCCATGAGACTCCATATCCCCCGTACTAGTATTGGGTGGAGCTATGTTTAGGACACTCACCATGTGACTCCATACCCCCCGTACTAGTATTGGGTGGAGCTATGTTTAGGACACTCACTATGTGACTCCATACCCCCTGTACTAGTATTGGGTGGAGCTATGTTTAGGACACTCGCCATGAGACTCCATATCCCCCGTACTAGTATTGGGTGGAGCTATGTTTAGGACACTCACCATGTGACTCCATACCCCCCGTACTAGTATTGGGTGGAGCTATGTTTAGGACACTCACTATGTGACTCCATACCCCCTGTACTAGTATTGGGTGGAGCTATGTTTAGGACACTCGCCATGAGACTCCATACCCCCTGTACTAGTATTGGGTGGAGCTATGTTTAGGACACTCGCCATGAGACTCCATACCTCCAGTACTAGTATTGGGTGGAGCTATGTTTAGGACACTCACCATGTGACTCCATACCCCCCGTACTAGTATTGGGTGGAGCTATGTTTAGGACACTCACTATGTGACTCCATACCCCCTGTACTAGTATTGGGTGGAGCTATGTTTAGGACACTCGCCATGAGACTCCATACCCCCTGTACTAGTATTGGGTGGAGCTATGTTTAGGACACTCGCCATGAGACTCCATACCTCCAGTACTAGTATTGGGTGGAGCTATGTTTAGGACACTCGCCATGAGACTCCATACCTCCAGTACTAGTATTGGGTGGAGCTATGTTTAGGACACTCACCATGTGACTCCATACCCCCCGTACTAGTATTGGGTGGAGCTATGTTTAGGACACTCACTATGTGACTCCATACCCCCTGTACTAGTATTGGGTGGAGCTATGTTTAGGACACTCGCCATGAGACTCCATACCCCCTGTACTAGTATTGGGTGGAGCTATGTTTAGGACACTCACTATGTGACTCCATACCCCCTGTACTAGTATTGGGTGGAGCTATGTTTAGGACACTCGCCATGAGACTCCATATCCCCAGTACTGGTATTGGGTGGAGCTATGTTTAGGACACTCACCATGTGACTCCATACCCCCAGTACTAGTATTGGGTGGAGCTATGTTTAGGACACTCACCATGTGACTCCATACCTCCAATACTAGTACTGGGGGGTATGCTTTAAATTGACCTGCAATCAAAAAGACAAAATGTGATGTTGATCGTTTTTTTACATAATTGCCCTCCTCTGCTCCACCCATAACTAAACAACAGGTCCTGAGTTTGTGACTCCATACTCTCATTACTAGTACTGAGGGGGAGGTTATCTTTAAATATCTCCACCTTCAAATTTGTCCTCCTCCGCTCCACCCATAACTTAACTCACCGTTTACGACACCCAGCGGCGTCCGCAGCCTCCGTAGATCATTTAACAAATCAATTTGCTGCGGGAGGGAGGCGTGGCGCAGGGGCTGATTTAGAACGGCGGCGGCGCTAAAATGGCTTTTGTTCTCCCTCCACTCCAGCTGCTTTTATGTGAAGTGTCAGAGCTCCCGAAACAAATACCGGCTGCCAGGCAAATCAAATTCCTCATCTTAAACTCCGCGCTAAATAATTTATAGCGTTAATCTGCTCGGCGAGGTGTGCAGCCGCTGACAGTAATTATAAATGCATGCAGGAATTATTGCTGAATGTTTTAACTGCATTAGGAGGCCTTTGATGAACAACGATGATTTCCGCGTTCCTTCCCAACAATGGAGGGCACTGCCGTGTCACCGCATTAGTGCGTTCACTGCCTCGCTCTCTCCATTTACTGCGAAATGTCACTTATTGTTGCCTGGAAAAAAAAAAAAAAAAGGAAAGAAAGAAAAGATCGGAGTCTGTATTTAATAACGGGCAAATCACCGGCAGAGAAAATCCCACAATTGCACAGAAAAGAAAGTGATTGGAAACAAAAAAGATAATGTGATGGTTTTATCTGGATGTACGGAGCCCGCAAGATGGTTCCTTCCATAATAAGCACTGGTTGTAGGCAACACTAAGAAATGGTTAGAGACGGCCCCTTCCATCAACAAGAACTGGTTAAAGGTGACAACAAAAACTGGTTAGAGGTGACTCCTTCGATTTACAAGAACTGGTTGGAGACAACCCCTTCCATTAACGAGAACTGGTTATAGATGGCCCCTTCCATTAACAAGAACTGGTTATAGGTGGCCCCTTCCATTAACAAGAACTGGTTAGAGATGGCCCCTTCCATTAACAAGAACTGGTTATAGATGGCCCCTTCCATTAACAGGAACTGGTTAGAGGTGGCCCCTTCCATTAACCAGAACTGGTTAGAGGTGGCCCCTTCCATTAACAAGAACTGGTTATAGATGGCCCCTTCCAATAACAAGAACTGGTTAGAGATGGCCCCTTCCATTAACAAGAACTGGTTATAGATGGCCCCTTCCATTAACAAGAACTGGTTATAGATGGCCCCTTCCAATAACAAGAGCTGGTTAGAGGTGGCACCTTCTATTAACAAGAACTGGTTGGAGGTAACGCCAAGAACTGGTTAGAAATGGCTTCTTCTAACACATACTGGTTGGAGGTCGCTACTTCCGTTAACAAGAACTGGTTGGAGACAACCCCTTCCATTAACAAGAACTGGTTAGAGGTGGCCCCTTCCATTAACCAGAACTGGTTATAGATGGCCCCTTCCATTAACAAGAACTGGTTATAGATGGCCCCTTCCATTAACAAGAACTGGTTAGAGGTGGCCCCTTCCATTAACCAGAACTGGTTAGAGGTGGCCCCTTCCATTAACAAGAACTGGTTATAGATGGCCCCTTCCAATAACAAGAACTGGTTAGAGGTGGCCCCTTCTATTAACAAGGGCTGGTTAGAGATGGCCCCTTCCATTAACAAGAACTGGTTATAGATGGCCCCTTCCAATAACAAGAACTGGTTAGAGATGGCCCCTTCCATTAACAAGAACTGGTTATAGATGGCCCCTTCCATTAACAAGAACTGGTTAGAAGTGGCTCCTTCCATTAACAAGAACTGGTTGGAGATAACACCAAGAACTGGTTAGAAATGGCTTCTTCTAACACATACTGGTTGGAGGTCGCTACTTCCGTTAACAAGAACTGGTTGGAGGCAGCTCCTTCCATTAACAATAAGTGATTGGAGGTGACACCAAGAACTAGTAGATACGGCTCGTTCCACTAACAAAAAACAGTTAGACCGCTCCTTCCACCAACAAGGACCGGTTAGAGACGGCTCTTTCCACTTACAAGAACCGGTTGGAGGCAGCTCCTTCCATTAACCAGAACTGGTTGGAGGTGACACCAAAAACTGGTTGGAGGTGGCTCCTTCCATTGACAAGAAGTGGTTGGAGGTAACACCAAGAACCAGTTAGACACGGCTCCTTCCATTAACAAGAACTGGTTGGAGATGACAGCAAGAACTGATTAGAGATGGCCCTTTCCATTAACAAGAACTGGTTGGAGGTGACAACAAAAACTGGTTAGAGGTGGCTCCTTCCATTAACAAGAACTGGTTGGAGATGACAATAAGAACTGGTTAAAGGTTGCTCCTTCCATTAACAAGAACTGGTTTGAGGTGACACCAAGTACTGGTTAGAGGCGGCTCCTTCCACTAACTAGAACTGGTCAGAGGCAGCTCCTTCCATTTACAAGAACTGGTTGGAGGCAACACCAAGAACTGGATAGAGACGGCACCGTCTACCAACAAGAACTGTTTAGAAGCAGCTCCTTACATTAACAAGAACTGGTTGGAGGTGACACCAAAAACCTTCCATTAACAGGAAATGGTTAGAGGCTGCGCCTACCATTAGTGATCTTCTTATAATAAGAGTTTATTTTATTCATAACAGTGTAGCACCCTGGTGTTTAGGCAGGGTTGCTCCTAAATTTACCTGCCAGTTATTGGCTAATTGTTAAAGATCAATTGATTTCACTCTAATGCCCCATACACACGGTCGGAAATTCCAACCACAAAATCCGTCAGATTTTTTCCGACGGATTTTGTCCGACACTGGTGTTGCATACACACAGTCGGACAAAGTTGTCGGAAGATCATTCTGAACGTGGTGACGTTCGTTGCGTACGACGGGACTACGTAGAGGCTAGTAGCCAATAGCTTTGGTCTTGTAATGTGATCTGAGCATGCGTGGCACTTTGTCCGTCGGAATTCGCTACACACGATCGGAAAAAGTCCGATGGGACTTTGTTGTCGGAAAATTTGAGAGCAGGATCTCAAATTTTGTCCGACGGAAAAAGTCCGATGGCGCCCACACACGGTCGGATTTTCCGACAACATGGTCCGATAGGACATTTTCCGTCGGAAATTCCGACCGTGTGTGCGGGGCATTAGTCTGCAATTGCTGCACTTCTCTCTTTTGCCGCTAGGTGGCCGGGTACTTGGTGGCATTAGATACAAGAAGGGCAATGCAAGGTCAGTTTATAGGTATATGGGGTATCCCAGCCAATGGGCAGGGGTTTTCTTAAATCCCTTGGCCTGCTGGGAGAACCTATATATTTGTATGGGGTCAGGTGATCGACGTTCTGTGCCACCTGGACGGCTGTCTGGGTGGATGTGTGTTGTATTACCTGGGCTGCTAGGCAGGAGTTTGGGCCTGTCCCGGGCATATCTGGTTGCTAGGCTATCTGAGGGCCTATCCAGAAGCAACAGAGCAGTGCAGGGTTGCCGGCCGGAGAACCTGTCGTGGACAGAGGTAGAGGGGAAGTTGTCGCAACTAAGGGACCAACCACCTCATTACCAGGGACCACAGTGAGTAGCTGAAACAAGTACCGGAGCAGAATTATCACCAACCGGGGACGGTGAAGAATTGGGAAACTTCAGTGGGTTTTTAAGCCAGGGACCCAGCAAGCGGAGGTGACGCTTTCAGAGCAGCCTTGTGTGTCAAGCCAGGGACCGAGCAGGCCAGTGGGGTGAAGCTTGAGGAGGGTCTTGAGTGCCAAGCTTGGGACCCAGCAGAGAAGTGGGGGTGACGCTTGAGGAAGATACTACTGTGAAGATTGGAGGAGCTCAAGGGATTCAGTGGCAGTGAATCATCTGGTCTAGTGAGAGAGACATGGCTGTCCTCCTGTTGAGGTCTCGGAGTCTGACAATTACCATTGCAACTACCTAAGGATGTCCTGGCCCCAACCCTCTCTCCCAAATTTCTCAAAAATCTCTTTGCATTCAAGAAGTGTCTGGTGTCCAATGAATCTATCTTGCATTACACCCACTATGCCTCACAACCCACCATATACAGAAGGAGGTCAGATATCTCTGGCCCTGGAGGTTCTCATTAGAATGAAGGAGGCCGGAGACCTCGCTACAATAGGATTAATTGTTAGATTTATGAAAGAAATCACATTGGAGTTTGTTGGTGTAAAGACTTTTATTGGGCTCTTAGGGGAGGGGAAAGAAATTGAGCTCACTGGTCTTTAGGGTGAATTGGCCTTATGGGAGGGGTAAACTACACCACCCAGAATTCACATCTCTGTTTTTGGTGGATTGTCCTTTAAGGTTTTTATGGTGAATGGAGGTCCGTCCCTGCGGTGCTGTCCAGATCCAATTGCATTTTAAATCCATTGTTCGGTGAGTGAAGTTGTATACAGGCTGCGCTAGTAAAGGTGGAGAAAGTTTTCATGGAATTTCTCCATCCAATCAGTCATCTGACTTCCATTGTTTTCTCCCATAGTCCTCTGGGGGATATGCCAATATCAACAGGAGCACCACTGGCTGGCCACGTATAAACAGTGAGGTGCGGATTGATAGCGACGTGCGAGGAACCAGATGTTCATGTCTGACATATGTGGACAGATGTCAGATCCTTCTGTGATTGCAGCTCATCCCCACCAGGAGGAGACAGAGTGCTGCAATGACAGACAGACCTGAAATGTGAACTGTCTGACCCATTCTTCAGAGGGAAAGGTCATTGTTCAAAGTACAGCAACCAATCAGTGTTTTCCCATTGGCTGGAATTTGGTTATGCTATCGCTGCTATGTCTGGCTGACTGTGATATGTGATCTCAACCCTGCCCACTGTCCCACTTCCGACCCAATTCCAACCCTATCCACTGTATTGACTGTCCCAATTTTTCACCCAATGCCAACCCTACCCACTGTACTGACTGCCCCACTCCTCCCCCAATCCCAACCCTGCCTTCTGTAATGACTGTGCCACTCCCCCCCGACCCAATCCCAACCCTACCCACTGTACTGACTGTCCCACTCCTCACCCATTCCCAACCCTGCCCACTGTACTGAGTGTCCCACTTCCCACCCAATCCCAACCCTACCCACTGTACTTATAGTCCCACTCCTCACCCAATCCCAACCCTGCCCACTTTACTGACTGTCCCACTCCTCACCCAATCCCAACCCTGCCCACTGTACTGACTGTCCGATTCCTCACCCAATCCCAACCCTACCCACTGTACTGATTGTCCTACTCCTCCGCTGATCCCCACCCTGCCCACTGTACTGATTGTCCAACTTCTCACCCATTCCCAACCCTGCCCACTGTACTGGCTGTCCCACTCCACACCCATTCCCAACCCTACCCACTGTACTGACTGTCCCACTCCTCACCTACTCCCAACTCTACCCACTTCCCACCCAATCCCAACCCTACTCACTGTACTGACTATGCCACTCCTCCCCCGATCCCAACACTACCCACTGTACTGATTGTCCCATTCCTCACTCAAACCAAACACTGACCACTGTACTGACTGTCCCAATTTTTCACCCATTCCCAACAACCCTGCACACTGTACTGACTGTCCCACTCCTCACCCAATCCCAACCCTGCCCACTGTACTGACTGTCCCACTTCCCACCCAATCACAACCCTACTCACTGTACTGACTGTCCCACTCCTCACCCATTCCCAACCCTACCCACTGTACTGACTGTCCCACTCCTCACCTACTCCCAACTCTACCCACTTCCCACCCAATCCCAACCCTACTCACTGTACTGACTATGCCACTCCTCCCCCGATCCCAACACTACCCACTGTACTGATTGTCCCATTCCTCACTCAAACCAAACACTGACCACTGTACTGACTGTCCCAATTTTTCACCCATTCCCAACAACCCTACACACTGTACTGACTGTCCCACTCCTCACCCAATCCCAACCCTGCCCACTGTACTGACTGTCCCACTTCCCACCCAATCACAACCCTACTCACTGTACTGACTGTCCCACTCCTCACCCATTCCCAACCCTACCCACTGTACTGATTGTCCCACACCTCACCTAATCCAAACCCTACCCACTGTATGGACTGTCCCACTTCCCATCCAATCCCAACCCTACTCGCTGTACTGACTGTCCCACTCCTCACCCATTCCCAACCCTACCCACTGTACTGACTGTCCCACTCCTCACCCAATCCCAACCCTACCCACTGTACTGATTGTCCTACTCCTCCGCTGATCCCCACCCTGCCCACTGTACGGATTGTCCCACTTCTCACCCATTCCCAACCCTACCCACTGTACTGACTGTCCCACTCCTCACCTACTCCCAACTCTACCCACTTCCCACCCAATCCCAATCCTATTCACTATGCCACTCCTCCTCCGATCCCAACACTACCCACTGTACTGATTGTCTCACTCCTCACTCAATCCAAACCCTGCCCACTGTACTGACTGTCCCAATTTTTCAACCATTCCCAACAACCCTACACACTGTACTGACTGTCCCACTCCTCACCCAATCCCAACCCTGCCCACTGTACTGACTGTCCGATTCCTCACCCAACCCCAACCCTACCCACTGTACTGATTGTCCTACTCCTCCGCTGATCCCCACCCTGCCCACTGTACTGATTGTCCCACTTCTCACCCATTCCCAACCCTACCCACTGTACTGACTGTCCCACTCCTCACCTACTCCCAACTCTACCCACTTCCCACCCAATCCCACCCTACTCACTGTACTGACTATGCCACTCCTCCCCCGATCCCAACACTACCCACTGTACTGATTGTCCCATTCCTCACTCAAACCAAACACTGACCACTGTACTGACTGTCCCAATTTTTTACCCATTCCCAACAACCCTGCGCACTGTACTGACTGTCCCACTTCTCACCCATTCCCAACAACCCTGCCCACTGTACTGACTGTCCCACTTCTCACCCATTCCCAACCCTACTCACTGTACTGAGTATCCCACTCCTCACCCATTCCCAGCCCTACCCACTCTACTGATTGTCCCACACCTCACCTAATCCAAACCCTACCCACTGTATGGACTGTCCTACTCCTCCGCTGATCCCCACCCTGCCCACTGTACGGATTGTCCCACTTCTCACCCATTCCCAACCCTACCCACTGTACTGACTGTCCCACTCCTCACCTACTCCCAACTCTACCCACTTCCCACCCAATCCCAACCCTATTCACTATGCCTCTCCTCCTCCGATCCCAACACTACCCACTGTACTGATTGTCTCACTCCTCACTCAATCCAAACCCTGCCCACTGTACTGACTGTCCCAATTTTTCAACCATTCCCAACAACCCTACACACTGTACTGACTGTCCCACTCCTCCCCCGATCCCAACCCTGCCCACTGTACCAACTGTCCCACTCCTTACCCATTCCCAACCCTGCAAACTGTACTGACTGTCCCACACCTCACCTGACAATTTTCTTTAGGTAATATGCTGGCTATCTGCTGCTTGTGGGGGTTCTATACCTTGCCGTGCTGTGTAGATTCTCAGTTGGAGGATGGGTGCCTATGGATGGGGAGATTTCCTAGAAATAAAGATAAATTACATATGGAATGTTCTGGGCACACAAATGGCTGATGATGGAAGATATCTGTCAGAACTATTTCCCAGCATCAATGAAATTCCTTAATTCAGATATTCGTTTTTTTGGAAAATATTTTTGGCATGCTTGGTTAAAACCCTGAGATGATAACAGTGAGTGGCCCTGACCATCTGAGGGGCCCAATATTTATATATGTTAACAGTGGAGAGCTTCCAGATCAGTTCTAAGTTCCTCACCAAAATCCCATCATTCCTGGCAATGGCGACTCCAGAGGTGGACATACCACATTTACAGACTGTTAAATGGTAGAAGGGCCCTTTGTGCCTCAAGTGCCCATTTATACTAGATGTGGGCTAGATGGGTGCAGGAACTCCTGCCATCATCATGTACAGCAGAACATGGCTCAATTCTAGTAAACTGTCAATTGATATACAGGAGTTGGGTGTTTATACTTTTTATTTGACTCCGGGGCCCAAAAATGTTTCCTCACCTATGGGCCCTTTGGTGACTCTGTCCACCACTGGGCAAACTGGACTGTCTGCAGGTGCTGAGGGGCCACCGGGCCTGATGAGAATATTGTCTTGTGTACCCCATAGAGGGCACTGTTCTGTCTGCCCTGATCAAAGAACTGTCAGAATCTGGTTCCCGTGGTCAGAATGGAACATTTTCATCTTATCTACTGTAGTTGGGACACTGGGACCTCAGTGGGACACTGCATCTCTATGGCATTCTGAGGTCTCTATGGGACACTGAGGATTCTATGGGACACTGAGTCCCTATGGCATTGTGAGGTCTCTGTAGGACAATGATTATTCTATAGCACACTGAGGTTTCTATGGCACTCTGAGATCTTTATGGCACACTGAGGTCTCTGCGGGACACTAAGTCCAAGTGGCATGCTGAGGTCTCTATGGCACACTGAGGTCTCTATAGGACACTGAGTCCCTATGGCATGCTGAGGTCTCTGTAGGATACTGAGGATTCTATAGCACACTAAGGTCTCTATGGCGCACTGAGATCTCTATGGCTCACTGAGGTCTCTGTGGTACACTGAGGTCTCTATGGGACACTGAGGTCTCTATGCCATACTTAGGTCTCTTTGCGACACTGAGACCTGTATAGGACACTGCATCTCTATGGCAGTCTGAGGTCTCTGTAGGACACGAGTCCCTATGGTATGCTGAGGTCTCTGTAGAAAACTAAGGATTCTATAGCACACTGAGATCTCTATGGCACACTAAGGTCTCTACAGGACACCACGTTCTCTATGGGACACTGAGATCTCTATGGGACTCTAAGGCCTCTATGGGACTCTGAGGCTTCTATGGGACTCTGAGGCCTCTATGGTACACTGAGGCCTTTATGGGACACCTAGTTCTCTACGGGACTCTGAGATCTCTATGGGACTCTGAGGCCTCTATGGGACTCTGAGGCCTCTATGGGACACTGAGGCCTCTATGGGACACTGAGGCCTCTGTGGGACACTGAGGCCTTTATGGGAAACCTAGTTCTCTACGGGACTCTGAGATCTCTATGGGACTCTGAGGCCTCTATGGGACACTGAGGCCTCTATGGGACACTGAGGCCTCTGCGGGACACTGAGGTCTCTTTGCCACACTGAGCTCTCTATAGGACATCGTGGTCTCTATGGCACACTTACGTCTCTATGGGACCCTGAGTCCCTATGGCATGCCAAGGTCTTTTTGTCATCTTTAATTTTGTGTAAAAAGCATTGATACAATTGTATCTGGATATTTCTCAGTGTAATAGACTAATACATGTTAGCCTAGGTTCACACTAGTGCTGCTGCACAGTCATGCATTTCTCAGAGCGTTTTTGGTAATTTTTTACTGTTTTTGATGCGTTTTTCATGGTTCATATTTTTTTTTCGTAGGAGAAGGTGTCAAGTTGTTAAACCCTAAACCCTGCCAAAAACACACCAAGATATGTGTGTGCGTGCATTTTTCAGTTTGTATGGGGGTCTTTCATGTCTATGGAGCTCTGCACATTTATAGCCATCCACATCTTACTAAATAATAATTGGCTTTTGTGCCCTTCGAGGTTTAGCTGTACAATCAACCTGAAGCCCTCAACACATACAATCTGATTTGTACAATCTCCTTTTAGATTTACCAACAACCATGTGTAAGGGATACAAATCCAACAGATCATTTAGTTAGGCCCTCATGTGACATTGTCATGGAGGATGCACAGATGGGTGATTTGTACAGTAACATGTATGGTTAGCTTTATAGTGGTCATACACATTGCGTCGATCATTTAATATGACTAGATTGATCAAAAATCCTGCCAGTTTGATTGACCATAGTGGAATTATGTCAGTCAGTTCTGATTAATTTTCTGACCGTATGTTGGAGAAATGTTCGTAATTCAGAGCGATTAAATGATCATTTACATTTATAACCGACAGATCATTTTTACAGGTGATTTCAAAGTGCCAAAGAACACGGCATGTGTGTTGTATCGTTGCAATGTTACTAAAGCGCTGATGTGAAGATAAAAAAAATTGTGATACAACTGAAAAATATTAAAAGATAATCAAATAATTGCTGCAATTATTGTCTTGTGTACTGATATCACAAAAAAAATGTTATATATAGGGTTAATAATGCGCTAATATCAACCTTCTAATATTGCACAGTGCTCCAACAAACTACTATATTATATATATATATATATATATATATATATATATAAATATTTGAAAAAATAAAACACATAAAATGTTGAGAAAGTCACGTGTCTAGTGACGCAACACGTCGGGAGGAGCCAGTGATGTCACCCACAGTGCTCTGTGTGTACTGGATGGGGAGTGAGGACAATCTAGTTGTATGCAACTGACCAACTTATATGCGATCTAACTTCGGGATATGTATGAGTGCAATCAACCAAACCCTTAATTCGTTTTTAGTTATACTATCTGCACAATGATTTTGTATTATTTCTTTTGAGAATTGCGGCATATTATCGAGGCTTGAAACAGTCCAGCGCATATGAATATCAGTAGAGACTCTGATGTGACCATCTGGGTATCGTACTTTGGATTTTAAATTATCAAGAGAGATGTCTGTTTGTTTTTTCCTACCGCGGCATTCATTCAACAATCACTTTTAATGGTGGTGGATGTTTTATTGGACACTCATTTTATGTTTTATTTTTTCAAATGTGTGTTGTATCGTTTGATATACTTTTTATTTCTTGTGTAGCCAGCCAGGCTAGTGTAGTGTAGTGTAGCCAGCCAGTATAGCCAGCACGGGGGCAGCAAAATAAACAACTTTTGTAAGTAATATATTACTTAGTCCTTTTCCCCAGGATTACCCCACTTTCATTTTTCGATTTTCATTATACTTACGTTTTTGACAGGTCTCCAGGCTGGTTGAAATTCCACTTGCTCTATAGACTTTCTCTAGTGGTGGATGGTCCTCAATGACAGGACGTCACTGCCGTACTCAGGGCCGTTTTTAAGGCAGGGCAAAAGGGGCAGCTGCCCTGGTCCCTGTCATTGTTGTGGGGCCCAAAGCAGCTGCCTCATACTTGCCAACTATCCTGGTTTTAAATTCCCTCGTCCCTCAAGGTTTTAGTCCCGTGCTGTGTCCCAATATCTCAGTGTGAAGTGCTGTTACTAATGCTGCCCAGCTCTGCCCTATTGTTGTGTACAGATGACTCACCTGCAGACCCTGTGTTTACATGTAAATTACCGGCATTTATATGTAAATAGCGGCAGCATTCATATGTAAATAGTGGCGGCATTGATGTGTATATCATGCCCCCCTGAGGTCATATCCACAGTAATCTCTAGCAACCAATCAACACGCAGAAATCATGTGCTGTAACCTCTAGCAACTAATCAGTGAGCAATAATGTGTGCTGTAACCTCTAGCAACCATTCGCAATATCTTCCTGATCTGATTCAGTAAAGGGATTTTAAGTCTAGCTGCTATTTATTGTATGTCTCAGAGCAGGTGGAGAGCGAAACTGCATGTAGGGGGGGGGGGGGGGCAAGAAAAGTTTTGCCCAGGGTCCAATCAATATTAAAGACGGCCCTGGCCGGACTGAGTCTTGGGCTCACGGGAAGTGGGGTGAATGATGCCAAGCCTCATTCAGCCTGGCACTGTGAGTCTGAGGGGGAACAGCTCCAAGGAGGAGGGCAGTATTGGAGCCAGAACTGTTGGGTTGCTATTTTAAACATTATTTTTATAAAGTGGTGTTAGGCTTTAAATTGTGTTTGCTGCCTGCTGGAAACTGTAGACACAATGTAATGCCATGTCTAAGAGAACCTTCCATGGAGAACTGACTGACCGTACATTTGGAAGCAAAATTGGAAGAACCTTGACCTGGCATGGTAGTAGCATGGTCCTCCAAAACCTTTTACTCAACAATATACAGTAGGTCATTAATAATAAATATAGTTACATAGTTGGTAAGGTTGAATAACGACAACAGTCCATCCAGTTCGACCTGTGTAGGTGTATCCATACTTCCAGCCGACACCACCCATTGTGGAAGAGAGTTCCACATCCTTACCACCCTGACAGTGAAAAACCCCCTACTCAGCTTAAGGTTCAACCGCTTCTCTTCCAGTCTCATCGTGTGGCCCCCGTGTCCCCTCACACTCCCTGGGACTGAAAAGTTTCATACTTACGCTGGGATCACCACTGAGATATTTGTAGATCGCTATCATATCTCCAATCAATTGTCTCTTCTCCAGGGAGAACAAATTTAGCGCTTGTAGTCGTTCCTCGTAATTGAGGTCCTCCAGTCCCCATATTAATTTAGTTGCCCTTCTCTGGACTCTGTCCAGCTCAAGCACATCCCTTCTGAGGTATGGTGACCAGAACTGGATGGAATACTCCCAGATGTGACCGACCTACAGTTTTATAAAGTGGCAGAATAATCGCTTGGCGTAAATTCCCTTTTTAATGCATGCTAACATTCTGCTGGCTTTGGTAGGCGCGGCTTGACATTGCATGCTATTGCTCAGTCTGTCTTCTACTAGGACCCCCAGATACTTCTCTATCCTGGAAGCCCCTAGGGCAGTGATGGCGAACCTTGGCACCCCAGATGTTTTGGAACTAAATTTCCCATGATACTCAGCTACACTGCAGAGTGCATGAACATCATGGGAAATGTAGTTCCAAAACATCTGGGGTGCCAAGGTTCACCATCAATGCCCTAGGGGTTCTTCACCTAAAGAGTAACTTAAAGCGGTTCTGCACTCTGAAAAAAAATTTTTTTTTTTAGGATGTAATATAAAGTGTGCTTACCTTTATTAGGGGACTCACCTGTTCCATCTTCCATCTCGATCGCCGCCGGTTTTCGTCCGATGAAGTTCCTCGTCTTCTTCTTTAGTGCTGGGGGCCATCTTGCCTGTGGGCATGTGAAACACCCACAGGGACTTTAGATGGCCCAGCATGCACTGCCGTTACTCGCGCGTGCGCAGTAACGGCTCATCTGCCGAGATCTCACGAGATTTCGGCAGATGCGGCCGAAATCTCGGGAGATTTCGGAAGATGTGGCCGAAATCTCGCGAGATTTCGGAAGATGCCCGCACTGGCTCCTGGGATCAATGACACCAGATCCCAGGAGACAGTGCGGCGTGACGACGATCGACGCAAGACCCCGCCCGCCGCCGCAGAGGGAGAAGACCGGAAGTCTTCAATTACAAGGTAAGTAAAAAAAAAAAAAAAAAAAAAAACATTTCATTTAGTACTCTTTGCCTGATTTGGAAGGCAAAGAGATTTACTAAATGAAATGAGTGTAGAACCGCTTTAAGTTTTATATTTTACCCTCCAAGTGCATTAGTGGTTTTTTTGGGGTTTTTTTTTTGCCTTCCTCTGGATCAACTGTGGGTATAGAATTGGGTATATTGGATTGTACGATATTTTTTATTTTTATCTATTATTTCTTTTTTTTATGGTTGAACTGGATGGACTTTGTGTCTTTTTTCGGCCTAGCTAACTATGTAAATATGTAACTACCGTATTTATCGGCGTATAACACGCACTTTTTCCCCCTTAAAGTTGTGGGTGCGTGTTGTACGCTGATCCCCACTGTCTGTGAGCCTAAAGTAGTGAGAGCCGCCGAAAAATACAGAGCACTGCCGAAAAATACTGAGTGCCGCCGAAAAAGACAGAGCGCCGACGGAAAAGACCGAGTTGACTGCTCGGCTCCGCTCGCAGTCCCGCCTCCCTGCTGTTTCTGGAGCGAGCGCTGCCGAAAGACCGAGCCGACTGTACTGTGTACTTGGCACGGCTCGCAGTCCCACCTCCCTGCTGTTTCTGGAGCGAGCGCTGCTCCACTCGCAGTCCCGCCCAGACTCTGTCTTTTTCGGCAGCGCTCGCTCGGTCTGTCTCGGCGGTGGGAAATTTAAACATGGGCAAGGCTGCAAACCGGGGCTGGGCAAGGCTGCAAACCGGGGCTGGGCAAGGCTGCAAACCGGGGCTGGGCAAGGCTGCAAACGGCGCTGGGCAAGCTGCAGATGACACTGATCATTCTACAATGATGGACAAGGCTTCAGATGCACACTGATGAGGCTGCATTGATGGGCATTTAAATGTACGTGTTTTTTTTCCCTTAAACTTCCCTCTGAAACTTGGGGTGCGTGTTATACGCCGATAAATACGGTATGTAACTATGACACAAATGTACTGTGGGTTGTAGATATAGTAGTTATTAGCAGGGGGTTCCCTGAGCCTGGAAAGCAATTTCAAGGGTTCTGCCATGTTTAAAAGGGTTGAGAAAGGCTGGTTTATATGTGTAGTTAGTAGTTAAAAGTGACAACTTTGACAACATTTTTTGCCTTTTCATCTTGTGTATGAGGAGGTTGTAGTCATATTAGTGCACTTATAACAAGAACAATTGAGTACTGTCCATGATTTTTTTTTTTTATTACCGCATTTGCACTAATATCCAAACGTTCAGGACAAGCTTTCGAGGTCTACCCCCATCCTCAAGGTCCAAGGAGAGAAAAGCTTGGATCTTGATGGAGGGTGCAACCCAAAAGCTTGTTCAAAAAAAAAATGTAGATGTTGGCGCAAATCAGTGCCATCCGGTGGTAATTTTTGTTTAAACAGTGATAAAAGTTTCACAGGCAGTACCCAATTGTTCTTGTCTCCTGCTGTACCTAATGTATCCATCATTATTTTTATGCTACCCTCTTATATATTGATATCCTTAGTTAAAATACATTTTTTTTTTTTTATTTGTCTCTCTGTTGTCTGTACTTCTGAACTAGGAGAACGAGCAGGTCTATAATTGAGCAGCAGGAGTAGCTCAGAGGTTAAGCATGCTGCTTGGGGCGCTGGAGGCCTGGGTTTGAATCCCTTGGGCGCCCTGTACAAGGGGTAAGGCCTAGACAAGGAGATCGAGAGCCCTGTGTTACAGGGGAAAAAAGTGTGTGGTGGAGAGGGTTGGGGAAATGGGGTAGGAGGTTGCACACACAATAAATAAAAAAAAAAAAAAAAAAAAGTAATTTTTTTTATTGTACTGTTACTTTTTCCTCCAAGCTTCCACAATTGGAATTGAAGCGTCTTCTTCCTCCAAGCTTGCCCTCAGTTTACTGCACTCTTCTGTTGGTGGCGACACGTTTATTACCTCCAACTTCCTCTGAGGTCTCACACCCAGGCTGGGGGGTTGCTTGTTATTTCCATGTTTTCCTCTCCAGTCTTTCATGGGGTCCACCACACCAGCTTGCTTGTTAGTTCCATGTTTTCCTCTCTGGTCTTTCATGGGGTCCACCACTCCAGCTTGAAGTTTGCTTGTTATTTCCATATTTTCTTTTGTTGTTCCTTTCTTGGGTCCACTCCCGATTGGTAGGCTGTTGGTTAGCGATGAGTTTTCTCTTGGTTGTATTGCATCTTTCATGGTCCTGCACCCAGACTGGATGGTTGTTGGTTACTTCCGAACTTTCTTTTGGGTTTATTGCACCCTCTACGGGTCTGCACCCAAACCGGACTGCGATTTGTCTGATTCACCGTCTGTTCCATGTCTGTAGCCATTATCTTGGGTCGGCACCCATCTCTACCGGCAGTTCTGTGGATTTGAACTTGAGTTTCCATCGTCGTACTCATTGTTCTTATTCATTGAGCTATCCACCTTTGCTCATTTACTGTTGGGCCTGTCCTCCTACTTCAGGAGTAAAATCTCTGCACACATTCAAATAATTGACCCGAGATTTGAACCTGGAACTTCAAAATATCTGCTGCGTTATGGGCTAGCTCTTAAACCCCTGAGCTATTCAGCCCTTTTGCATGTTGGTGCTGTGAATAACGACTTAGTAAATTAAATGTGAACCCTGCTTCTAAAAATTGTTATGGTTGAAGCTGGATTTGAACTTGGAAAAGTCTGTAACTCCTGGGCTCAGTGGCGGCAGCTAAACCCCTGAGCCAACCAACATTTTGAGTTTGGAAATCCAGAATTAGTAAATAAAATGTGGTCATTTATTTCTAGAAATTTGAATAGTCGAATCAAGATTTGAACCTGCAACATTAAAATCTCTGTAAAAAAGTTGGAAAAAAAAAAAAAAAAAAAAAGTCTAACCTCCTAGGCCAACCAGTACTTTGAGTATGTCAGCCAGTAAATCCAGACTTAGTAAAATAAAATGTGATTACTAGCTCCTAAAAATTCCAATGTGGCAGAATGTTGCTAAAGCCAGACTTTGTAAATAAATTGTGATAATTGGTGCATTGAAATTTAAATCTATAAATCAAGATTTGAACCTGCAACTCCTAAATTTCTATGGGGTGAAAGGCTGACTTCTAAACAACTGGGCCAACAAGGCCTTGATGCTGGTTGTTTGATTAATATTATTCTAGACTAAATGTGATCATTGACAGATAGAACTTGAAATAGTTGAGTCAAGATTCGAACCCTCAACTTCAAAAGATCTGTTGGGTGAGAAGGCAGTTTCTAAACCACTGGGCTAACAAGGCATTTGTTTTATCAAGCCACACTTGGTAAATACGATTTGATATTTGACTACTATACTATCAAAAGGTTGAACCTGGAACACCACAATTTCAGATGGGTCAAAAGCTGATTCCCAAGCAGCCCTGTGTGGCAGCACACGGATACATCCAGATTTAGTATATAAACCTGGAACACCAGAATTCTGTTGGGTGAAAGGGTGGTATATAAACCTCCAGGCCAACTAGGCCTTTTAAAGAGATGTGTTGATTAATCCCAGAAGCTGATTCCCGAACCAGCCTTGCGTGGCAGCAAGCTAATAAATCCAGAATTAATAAACAATTGTTGTCCTGGAAATTCAAAGTTTTAATCAAGATTTGAACCTACAACTCTAAATGATCTGTTTAGTGTAAGGTTGGTTCTTAAACCACTGGGCCAACTTGGCCTTTCCGGCAGAGTGTTGAATTGCCTAGACTTAAAATGTGATAATTGATGCCTAGAAATTCAATCAAGATTAGAACCTGGAACATCAAAAGACCGTGTGGTGAAAGGGTGGTCTCTAAACCACTGGGCCAACTTGGCCTTTCCGGAAGAGTGTTGAATTGCCTAGACTTAAAATGTGATAATTGACGTCTAGAAATTCACTCAAGATTAGAACCTGGAACATCAAAAGACCGTATGGTGAAAGGGTGGTCTCTAAACCACTGGGCCAACTTGGCCTTTCCGGCAGAGTGTTGAATTGCCTAGACTTAAAATGTGATAATTGACGTCTAGAAATTCACTCAAGATTAGAACCTGGAACATCAAAAGACCGTATGGTGAAAGGGTGGTCTCTAACCCACTGGGCCAACTTGGCCTTTCCGGCAGAGTGTTGAATTGCCTAGACTTAAAATGTGATAATTGACGTCTAGAAATTCACTCAAGATTAGAACCTGGAACATCAAAAGACCGTATGGTGAAAGGGTGGTCTCTAACCCACTGGGCCAACTTGGCCTTTCCGGCAGAGTGTTGAATTGCCTAGACTTAAAATGTGATAATTGACTCCTAGAAATTCAATCAAGATTAGAACCTGGGACATCAAAAGACCGTATGGTGAAAGGGTGGTCTCTAACCCACTGGGCCAACTTGGCCTTTGAGGACATGTAATGATTAATCCAGACTTAGTAATTTAAGATATGATCATTGACTCCTAGAGAATCAAACAGGGGAATCAAGAGTCAGACATGGAACACCAGGATTTTAGGTGGGTCAAATACTGGTTACTAAACCCCAGGGCCAAACAGCCGTATGTGGCATCACAATGATAAATCCAGATTTAGTAAATAACTGACTCTTAGAAATTCATAAAGGTTTAATGAAGATTTGAACCTACAACTCCAAAGTTTATTTTTTGGTGAAAAGATGGTTCCTTAAACCACAGCGGCAAATATGCATTTGAGAAAGTACTGTTGATTAGTCCAGATTTTATAGTATCAGCGATCACATCTTATTTATTAATATAGTTGAATCAAGATTTGAACCTGGAACACCAAAGACTTCTGTTGGGACAAGAGCTGATGCCTAAACCCCCTGGGCCAAACAGCCCTTGAGGAGACTCTACTGATGAATCCAGATAAATGTGATCATTGATGCGTAGAAATTCAAATAGTTGAAACCTGATTCACACCTGCAACTCCAAAATGTCTGGGGGGTGAAAGGCCGACCCTTTGCAGCAAAGGATTGACAAATCCAGACTTAGCAAATAAAATGTGATTGATGATCAGTAAAATGGCCACCTCCAGCCTGCAGAGACCGGAACGTTACGGGAGGCAGTTTACAGAACACACTAATTTTGGTAGCATAAATATTAATGTGGAATGGATGTTCCTTGTTAAAGAACATTATTTGTTTTTAACAAGTTGTTATGGGTAATGTTGCGCTTTAAAGTGGAAGTAAACCCCCCTATCGTTTTCAGCCAAGGAAGCTGCCATCTCTGCCTCTGTTTAATCTTCAACTGCCACAGTGCTGCACATGTGATCCGTTATGACACCAGCCATTGGATGGTTTGACTGTTTGGTTGAGAGCACAGCCAATGTGCAGTTAGCATTCCCGGCATGCCTTTTTTTTTTAAACTGTTAAATCGATCGGTTTACTTCCGCTTTAAGAAGTTGTTTTGTAGCTATGGCAGGCCATCATAATCTTCATCCACCACCCCTCTGTTACTGAGATTCTCCTACTTCAGAAATGGAAGGGATTATTAATATTTAATGTTCACCACTTCTGGAGGTGTCTACTGATCCCCATAATTAGTCCCCAAAGATCCGGTCTGTATAGAACTCCAGGTCTGGAGTAATAGACAGTCAGTTTTATTGGGACGGCCCAGTTATAAGTTTGAAGACTTGATTACGATCCAGTATGCGAGTCCCTGGGTGTTTTTGTAGAGATGTTGATCTGGCTCATGGGAAATCTTTGTTCTTCTGGAGAGACGGGGCAGCACATCAGTCAAGAGATGAACTGGTGCGTCCGAAGTGCTGGAAGACGGAGTTTCGAACATATGGGCCTGTTATTTTACCTTGTCCTGTGATAGTAAAATCACATTAAACTGATGACACTTTGAATATTTTTCTGATTATAGCCCCCCCCCCCCCCACCTCTCTTTAAGGGCTCATTCATACAGTGCAGTGATTCCTTTTGCATGGGCTTGGCTTGTTTTAAGCCTCATAATGCCAACCCCACCATGCATGCATTGCACACAGTTGCAGGGCGGTTGCGGCGTAGCTCTATTTACTTGAAGGGGTCGTGTTCGGCAGCAATATCGTCCACTGAAAGCCACATTTTGCCATGGCTGTGGCATGAGTACAACCCTCAGTGGCTGCCATTGTTCAGGTAGGTGGGCAGTCAAACCACTGCTCAGCTGTGTCATTTTGCCACCCTCTGGTCACTTACGTAAAAGAGCCTTAAAGGCACTATCTCTCCACATATTGGGGAACATGTATCAAAACTGGGTGCATGGCAACCAATCAGCTTCTATCTTCCATTTTCAAAGCTAAAATGAACAGTGTGAAGACAGAAGCTGATTGGTTGTCATACGCAGTTGCTCCAGTTTTTATATATGTCCCCCAGTGTGTGGGGGAATTGGGAATATGTCACAGATGATGCAGTCTGACTAGGGTTGCCACCTGTCTGGGTTTTACCCGGACAGTCCGGGTTTTATATCATATGTCCATGTTTCAAGCCACCTGAAACCCAGACACATACTGTTCCTCCCAACCCTCCAGCACTGTACCGACAATTGACCCGGTACTGTCTGACGGTAGTTTTAACACAGCAGCTTTTGTTTTTTCTTCTGTAACATAGTTTTATTACGTGCTGATCCTGCCAGTAGATCCATTATTAGTCCACTTCCTTGGCCATAGGGTCAAGCTGTCCAGCAACAGGGGTTGGGACAAACCATATAACACTGCCGGGGGGGGGGCTTAGAACTGTCAGCTTTGGTTCATGTGGTTGTCACTCTGTTACAGGAAGTGGAATAGTCTTTTTGCTCTGTTACAGGTAGTGGAAAAGCGTTGTCGCTCTGTTACAGGAAGTGGAATAGTCTTGTCACTCTGTTACAGGAAGTGGAATAGTCTTGTCGCTCTGTTACAGGAAGTGGAATAGTCTGTTACAGGATGTGGAATAGTGGTGTCACTCTGTTACAGGAAGTGGAATAGTCTTGTCACTGTTACAGGAAGTGGAATAGTCTTGTCGCTCTGTTACAGGAAGTGGAATAGTCTTGTCACTGTTACAGGAAGTGGAATAGTCTTGTCGCTCTGTTACAGGAAGTGAAATAGTCTTGTCGCTCTGGTACAGGAAGTAGAATAGTCTTGTCGCTCTGTTACAGGAAGTGGAATAGTCTGTTACAGGATGTGGAATAGTGTTGTCACTCTGTTACAGGAAGTGGAATAGTCTTGTCACTCTGTTACAGGAAGTGGAATAGTCTTGTCGCTCTGTTACAGGACATGGAATAGTGTTTTCACTCTGTTACAGGAAGTAGAATAGTCTTGTCGCTCTGTTACAGGAAGTGGAATAGTCTGTTACAGGAAGTGGAATAGTCTTGTCACTCTGTTACAGGAAGTGGAATAGTCTTGTCGCTCTGTTACAGGACATGGAATAGTGTTTTCACTCTGTTACAGGAAGTAGAATAGTCTTGTCGCTCTGTTACAGGAAGTGGAATAGTCTGTTACAGGATGTGGAATAGTGGTGTCACTCTGTTACAGGAAGTGGAATAGTCTTGTCACTGTTACAGGAAGTGGAATAGTCTTGTCGCTCTGTTACAGGAAGTGGAATAGTCTTGTCGCTCTGTTACAGGAAGTGGAATAGTCTTGTCGCTCTGTTACAGGAAGTGGAATAGTCTTGTCACTGTTACAGGAAGTGGAATAGTCTTGTCACTGTTACAGGAAGTGGAATAGTCTTGTCACTGTTACAGGAAGTGGAATAGTCTTGTCGCTCTGTTACAGGAAGTGAAATAGTCTTGTCGCTCTGTTACAGGAAGTAGAATAGTCTTGTCGCTCTGTTACAGGAAGTGGAATAGTCTTGTCGCTCTGTTACAGGAAGTGGAATAGTCTGTTACAGGATGTGGAATAGTGTTGTCACTCTGTTACAGGAAGTGGAATAGTCTTGTCACTCTGTTACAGGAAGTGGAATAGTGTTGTCACTCTGTTACAGGAAGTGGAATAGTCTTGTCACTCTGTTACAGGAAGTGGAATAGTCTTGTCGCTCTGTTACAGGACATGGAATAGTGTTTTCACTCTGTTACAGGAAGTGGAATAGTGTTGTCACTCTGTTACAGGACGTGGAATAGTGTTGTCACTATGTTACAGGACGTGGAATAGTCTTGTCACTCTGTTACAGGAAGTGGAATAGTCTGTTACAGGATGTGGAATAGTGTTGTCACTCTGTTACAGGAAGTGGAATAGTGTTGTCACTATGTTACAGGACGTGGAATAGTCTTGTCACTCTGTTACAGGAAGTGGAATAGTCTTGTAGCTCTGTTACAGGAAGTGGAATAGTCTGTTACAGGAAGTTGAATAGTCCTGTCACTCTGTTACAGGAAGTGGAATAGTCTTGTCACTCTGTTACAGGAAGTGGAATAGTCTTGTCACTCTGTTACAGGACATGGAATAGCGCTGTCACTCTGTTACAGGAAGTGGAATAGTGTTGTCACTCTGTTACAGGAAGTGGAATAGTGTTGTCACTATGTTACAGGACGTGGAATAGTCTTGTCACTCTGTTACAGGAAGTGGAATAGTCTTGTCGCTCTGTTACAGGAAGTGGAATAGTCTGTTACAGGACATGGAATAATGTTGTTGCTCTGTTACAGGAAGTGGAATAGTCTTGCCACTCTGTTACAGGAAGTAGAATAGTCTTGTCGCTCTGTTACAGGAAGTGGAATAGTCTTGTCGCTCTGTTACAGGAAGTGGAATAGTCTGTTACAGGACATGGAATAATGTTGTTGCTCTGTTACAGGAAGTGGAATAGTCTTGC
Organism: Lithobates sylvaticus; assembly: GCA_028564925.1. Classification (NCBI taxonomy): domain Eukaryota; kingdom Metazoa; phylum Chordata; class Amphibia; order Anura; family Ranidae; genus Lithobates; species Lithobates sylvaticus. The sequence continues at coordinate 10,368,205 of CM053037.1, forward strand.
CACTCTGTTACAGGAAGTAGAATAGTCTTGTCGCTCTGTTACAGGAAGTGAAATAGTCTGTTACAGGACGTGGAATAGTGTTGTCACTCTGTTACAGGAAGTAGAATAGTCTTGTCGCTCTGTTACAGGAAGTGGAATAGTCTTGTCGCTCTGTTACAGGAAGTGGAATAGTCTTTTACAGGAAGTAGAATGGTGTTGTCACTCTGTTACAGGACGTGGAATAGTGTTGTCACTCTGTTACAGGAAGTAGAATAGTCTTTTACAGGAAGTAGAATAGTCTTGTCACTCTGATACAGGAAGTGGAATAGTCTTGTCGCTCTGTTACAGGAAGTGGAATAGTCTGTTACAGGACATGGAATAGTGTTGTTGCTCTGTTACAGGAAGTGGAATAGTGTTGTCACTCTTTTACAGGACATGGAATAGTGTTGTTGCTCTGTTACAGGAAGTGGAATAGTGTTGTCACTCTTTTACAGGAAGTGGAATAGTCTTGCCACTCTGTTACAGGAAGTGGAATAGTCTTGTCACTCTGTTACAGGAAGTGGAATAGTCTTGCCACTCTGTTACAGGACATGGAATAGTGTTGTTGCTCTGTTACAGGAAGTGGAATAGTCTTACCACTCTGTTACAGGAAGTGGAATAGTCTTGTCACTCTGTTACAGGAAGTGGAATAGTCTGTTACAGGACGTGGAATAGTGTTGTCACTCTGTTACAGGAAGTGGAATAGTCTTACCACTCTGTTACAGGAAGTAGAATAGTCTTGTCGCTCTGTTACAGGAAGTGAAATAGTCTGTTACAGGACGTGGAATAGTCTTGTCGCTCTGTTACAGGAAGTGGAATGGTCTGTTACAGGACATGGAATAGTATTGTTGCTCTGTTACAGGAAGTGGAATAGTGTTGTCACTCTTTTACAGGAAGTGGAATAGTCTTGCCACTCTGTTACAGGAAGTGGAATAGTCTTGTCACTCTGTTACAGAAAGTGGAATAGTCTTGTCACTCTGTTACAGGACATGGAATAGCGCTGTCACTCTGTTACAGGAAGTGGAATAGTGTTGTCACTCTGTTACAGGACGTGGAATAGTGTTGTCACTCTGTTACAGGAAGTAGAATAGTCTTTTACAGGAAGTAGAATAGTCTTGTCACTCTGTTACAGGAAGTGGAATAGTCTTGTTGCTCTGTTACAGGAAGTGGAATAGTGTTGTCGCTCTGTTACAGGAAGTAGAATAGTCTTTTACAGGAAGTAGAATAGTCTTTTACAGGAAGTAGAATAGTGTTGTCACTCTGTTACAGGACGTGGAATAGTGTTGTCACTCTGTTACAGGAAGTGGAATAGTCTTTTACAGGAAGTAGAATAGTGTTGTCACTCTGTTACAGGACGTGGAATAGTGTTGTCACTCTGTTACAGGAAGTAGAATAGTCTTTTACAGGAAGTAGAATAGTCTGTTACAGGACATGGAATAGTGTTGTTGCTCTGTTACAGGAAGTGGAATAGTCTTACCACTCTGTTACAGGAAGTGGAATAGTCTGTTACAGGACGTGGAATAGTGTTGTCACTCTGTTACAGGAAGTGGAATAGTCTTACCACTCTGTTACAGGAAGTGGAATAGTGTTGTCGCTCTGTTACAGGAAGTGGAATAGTCTTGTCGCTCTGTTACAGGAAGTGGAATGGTCTGTTACAGGACATGGAATAGTATTGTTGCTCTGTTACAGGAAGTGGAATAGTGTTGTCACTCTTTTACAGGAAGTGGAATAGTCTTGCCACTCTGTTACAGGAAGTGGAATAGTCTTGTCACTCTGTTACAGAAAGTGGAATAGTCTTGTCACTCTGTTACAGGACATGGAATAGCGCTGTCACTCTGTTACAGGAAGTGGAATAGTGTTGTCACTCTGTTACAGGACGTGGAATAGTGTTGTCACTCTGTTACAGGAAGTAGAATAGTCTTTTACAGGAAGTAGAATAGTCTTGTCACTCTGTTACAGGAAGTGGAATAGTCTTGTTGCTCTGTTACAGGAAGTGGAATAGTGTTGTCGCTCTGTTACAGGAAGTAGAATAGTCTTTTACAGGAAGTAGAATAGTCTTGTCACTCTGTTACAGGAAGTGGAATAGTCTTGTCGCTCTGTTACAGGAAGTGGAATAGTCTGTTACAGGACATGGAATAGTGTTGTTGCTCTGTTACAGGAAGTGGAATAGTGTTGTCACTCTGTTACAAAAAGTGGAATAGTCTTGTCGCTCTGTTAAAGGAAGTGGAATAGTCTGTTACAGGACATGGAATAGTGTTGTTGCTCTGTTACAGGAAGTGGAATAGTCTTACCACTCTGTTACAGGAAGTGGAATAGTCTTGTCACTCTGTTACAGGAAGTGGAATAGTCTTGTCGCTCTGTTACAGGACATGGAATAGTGTTGTCGCTCTGTTACAGGAAGTGGAATAGTCTGTTACAGGACATGGAATAGTGTTGTTGCTCTGTTACAGGAAGTAGAATAGTCTTTTACAGGAAGTGGAATAGTCTTGTCGCTTTGTTACAGGAAGTGAAATAGTCTGTTACAGGACATGGAATAGTGTTGTTGCTCTGTTACAGGAAGTGGAATAGTGTTGTCACTCTTTTACAGGACATGGAATAGTGTTGTTGCTCTGTTACAGGAAGTGGAATAGTGTTGTCACTCTGTTACAAAAAGTGGAATAGTCTTGTCGCTCTGTTAAAGGAAGTGGAATAGTCTGTTACAGGACATGGAATAGTGTTGTTGCTCTGTTACAGGAAGTGGAATAGTCTTACCACTCTGTTACAGGAAGTGGAATAGTCTTGTCACTCTGTTACAGGAAGTGGAATAGTCTTGTCACTCTGTTACAGGAAGTGGAATAGTCTTGTCGCTCTGTTACAGGAAGTGGAATAGTGTTGTCGCTCTGTTACAGGAAGTGGAATGGTCTGTTACAGGACATGGAATAGTGTTGTTGCTCTGTTACAGGAAGTGGAATAGTGTTGTCACTCTTTTACAGGAAGTGGAATAGTCTTGCCACTCTGTTACAGGAAGTAGAATAGTCTTGTCACTCTGTTACAAAAAGTGGAATAGTCTTGTCGCTCTGTTACAGGAAGTGGAATAGTCTGTTACAGGACATGGAATAGTGTTGTTGCTCTGTTACAGGAAGTGGAATAGTCTTACCACTCTGTTACAGGAAGTGGAATAGTCTTGTCACTCTGTTACAGGAAGTGGAATAGTGTTGTCACTCCGTTGCAGGAAGTGGAATAGTCTTGTCATTCCTTAAACAGGAAGTAGAGTAGTGTTGTCACTTTGTTGCTGGTGAGCCTCATGGAGACGTCGGCTGTGTTTTTCTGGGTGGGAGTGGTCCAGGGCTGTTAAACTGGGGAACTGCCCACACGCTGTCTGGCCAATCAGAATAGTGTTAACACTGTTACAGAAAGTGGAATAGTGTTGTCACTTTGTTACTGGAAGTGAAAGAAAATGATACGGGCAGGACTCAGAACAACATAAACAGATGTGATGATGATGATGATAGTGGCAGACTGCATCATATTATATAATGTCATTTTTTATTATGGCCGGGGTTTCACTTCTCTCTATTCTTTCTGATGTTCCTTCTTGGAGTCCTTTAAATGGAACCTTACATCGATGACCTCCTCCACAAAATGCTGCTTCCCTGACTGTCCCTGGATTCAGGTGCTTACCAAGAATCAGCATGCAGCAAGTGAAGTCAGAACTAATCTGCTTGTTTTAGGCCAGTGACTCAAAGGGGCGGGGGATTTACTAAAACTGGAGCACACAGAATCTGGTACAGCTCTGCATAGTAACCAATCAGCTTCCAGCTTTTATTGTCAAAGTTTAGTTGAACAAGCTGAAGTTAGAAGCCGATTGGTTACTATGCACAGCTGCACCAGTTTTAGTAAATCTCCCCCAAAGAGTCCTACGTGAATGGAAAACTCCATCTAGGAGTAAAGCAGCGGTGGCACCTTACCCCTGCAGTATGTCTCTCAGCACTTCTTTACTTTTTTACTGAGGCTTTACATACAGGGGGTTATTTATAAAATCGTTTGCATATGTTCATTCTGTGAAAAATCGAATAATTCCTCTAGGTCGAAAGTTGATTCATAAAAAAAAAAATAATTTGTTTGGGAATATACAACATTATGGCCACTAGATGGAGCGGAGGATCATAGGTGTTATTTCCTGAGATCTTTAGCTCCATCTAGTGACCATAATGTATTTTCCCCAACCACCAGCAGGTTGATTGAAGGAGAACAATTTTTTTTTGGTCCATTTGCACAGAACGAATGTACTAGCAGTTCGGCTGAATAAATAGCAAACCTGTGAGGTCCCAAACTGCCATAAAAACCTGACAAAAGATTTTTAGTTTTGGGTGTAAAGAGGAAGGGTTAGAACCCCTGAACTGACAGGAAGGCCACACAGGCAGCAATAAAAACCTGACAGAACCCCCATCACCCTTCCATTGCTGAGACCCAGATGAAGATTTTCCCCACTCTATCCAACATTTTATTCCTGGAGTTACTGTAGGCTTTAACATGGATGAAAACCCCAAGAGAACCGACCCCCTAAAATCAACCCTTAACCCCCCACCCAACACATACTCCTCAAACTTTGTGTCTGGACCTTGGAGGGCGTGTGATCCTACACCATTACTGTGCCACCTGCATGTTCGTCGTCTCTGACCATCTCCTGTATTATGTCTTCAGTCTCTGATCATCTCCTGTAGTATGTCTGCAGTCTCTGACCATCTCCTGTACTATGTCTGCAGTCTCTGACCATCTCCTGTACTATGTCTGCAGTCTCTGACCATCTCCTATACTATGTCTGCAGTCTCTGACCATCTCCTGTATTATGTCTGCAGTCTCTGACCATCTCCTGTATTATGTCTGCAGTCTCTGACCATCTCCTGTACTATGTCTGCAGTCTCTGACCATCTCCTGTACTATGTCTGCAGTCTCTGACCATCTCCTGTATTATGTCTGCAGTCTCTAACCATCTCCTGTACTATGTCTGCAGTCTCTCTGACCATCTCCTGTACTATGTCTGCAGTCTCTGACCATCTCCTGTACTATGTCTGCAGTCTCTGACCATCTCCTGTATTATGTCTGCAGTCTGCAGTCTCTGACCATCTCCTGTACTATGTCTGCAGTCTCTGACCATCTCCTGTACTATGTCTGCAGTCTCTGAGTATCTCCTGTAGTATGTCTGCAGTCTCTATCCATCTCCTGTACTATGTCTGCAGTCTCTGACCATCTCCTGTACTATGTCTGCAGTCTCTGACCATCGCCTGTATTATGTCTGCAGTCTCTGATCATCTCCTGTACTATGTCTGCAGTCTCTGTCATCTCCTGTACTATGTCTGCAGTCTCTGACCATCTCCTGTAGTATGTCTGCAGTCTCTGATCATCTCCTGTAGTATGTCTGCAGTCTCTAACCATCTCCTGTACTATGTCTGCAGTCTCTAACCATCTCCTGTAGTATGTCTGCAGTCTCTGACCATCTCCTGTATCATGTCTGCAGTCTCTGACCATATCTGATGTGATATAGGAAAAGCCTTGTCTGGTGGTGGGGTACCGGTCAGAATGGCCTAGCACAGTGTAGAATAATGAGTACATGTACCAGCTGAGTGATTGGAGGACCAGCCCCAGGGTCAGGCATATGATTGGCTCCCAATCGCAGTGTGTGGAAGGCATCTGTCGCTCCAGCCTCTGATTGCAATGACACCATAAAGTGAAGCTGTCTTGGTTTGGGTGTCACCACATTCCTTCAGATAAACATGAACAAGGAATTCTCCATTGGGAACTGGACGCCGAGTATCACCCATCCCCCGCTAATGAAGAAACAGCCTTTCCACTCTTTGGTCATTAAAAAATAACAGTTTAATTAGATGAACAGTAATATTCATTTTTGTAATCATTATAACCTGCTTAAATATGAATTGTTACAGCATTTATATATTACAAACTTAACAGACTGAGTATCCGCCTTAAACAACATAAGATAGAACATTTTCTTTAAGTTACATCTGCAGATCAGTGATACGCCTTCAGCAAGTTAACACACCGTAGAAAACCCTTCCCCCGCCCCGGGCATGTTAACCTCACAAGTAAAGATTTTCTCTGTTATTTGTGCTTCTCCCCCATTGCAAAAAACAGAATATTGCACTATATACAGGGAGGGTGTGTCCATTGAACTGGCCACGCCCCATGGTCACCAGGGCAGGCCCGCCTCCTCGAGGGGCTCAACAGAACGCAGTAACAAAGTTTAAAATGATGGAAATCTAAGTGTCAATGGAAGCGGAAACAGGAATGTTAATGGGATTGGGAACAGGAGAGTCAATGGGAACAGGAGAGTCAATGGAAGCGGGAACAGGAGAGTCAATGGGAGCAAGGCCAGGAGAGTCAATGGAAGCGGGAACAGGCGAGTCAATAGAAGCGGGAACAGGAGAGTCAATAGAAGCGGAAACAGGAGAGCCAATGGAAGCAGGAACAGGAGAGCCCATGGGAGCGGGCATAGGAGTGTCAATGGTAGCAGGATCTGGAGAGTCAATGGGAGCAGGAGCGTCAATGGGAGCAGGCACAGGAAAGTCAATGGAAGCGGGAGCGTCAATGGGAGCAAGACCAGGAGAGTCAATGGAAGCGGGAACAGGAGAGTCAATGGAAGCGGTACCAGGAGAGTCAATGGGAGCAAGAACAGGAGAGCCAATGGAAGCAGGAACAGGAGAGCCAATGGAAGCGGGAACAGGAGAGCCAATGGAAGCGGGAACAGGAGAGCCAATGGAAGCGGGAACAGGAGAGCCAATGGAAGCGGGAACAGGAGAGCCAATGGAAGCGGGAACAGGAGAGCCAATGGAAGCGGGAACAGGAGAGCCAATGGAAGCGGGAACAGAAGTGTCAATGGTAGCGGGAACACGAGTGTCCATAGGGCCAAATCTGCTTTTTTGGTTGGTCAAGTTTGGCTTGTTATGTTGACTTGCTTATGTGAGAAGTATCAGACAGAAGCTGCAACTTCCCCAACCATCCACCTACATACTACTTTGACAAAAAAGTCAATTTGCCTGGAATCAGCATGCAGTCAAGAAGTTGCAGAATGACAGCTTCTGAGGCTTTTCACACAGGTGTTTGTGACAAGTCTCCTTCAGGACACTGAGGAATTTAGGGTGCCCCCTTGTGGCTGCAAGCAGCATGTGTGTGTATTGCAGTATCAGCTTGGGTAATGACATTTTTTTACCAAGTTTAAACTCTTTAAAGTGTATCTAAACCATAAACCTGTTACTGAACCTTCGGTGTGATGGCTTCATTTGTATTTATTTTTTTTGTCTTTTGTTTCTTTAATTTTCACCTGGTGATCCAGCCAGTAAATGTTGTTTTTCAACAGAACAAGCTGTTTTAGAGGGTTGAGACAAACCATTTAAAATGATGTTTTTTGGGTTTAAATACACTTTAAGGGATTTTCAGTAAAGTAGTCCTTAGGCTGGCAGTGAAGAGCAATGGGGAAACAAGGCAGGTTACCACAAGCTTGATGTATTATACAATTTTATTCAGCAAATTTTGAAAACCAACCCTGGCATAAAAAAAAAAAAAAAAATACAATTACCCTTGCACCACTCCCCACACACTGCAAGGGTTACATGCCCATTAAGTCAAGGGGGTTGTAGAAGAGGCTGTATAGTTTCTTTCTCCTTGCTCTGGCAGGCTCCCCCCAGTGGTGAGACAGGTTCTCTGCAGCCTCCTCCCTAAGCTTCTTTTGGCCCCGGTCTCACAGTCACCCCCACTAAGTACAATAGAAAGCCCTTGCATTGTACAGTATGTGATGACAGCAAGGGACCGCCCACAGACCGGAGCCTCTGGAAATATAGGAGAGCGCTGGAGCAGGGAGCCAGGTAGGTAATGCAGGCTCTTCCTGTACCCCCTAGACTTAACCAGCAACCTTTGCAGGACCAGGGGGGCCCTCAAGGTTTTTTTTTTTGGGGGGGGGGGGAGGATTTGGGCTTTAAGCTATTTTTTGTTAAGTTTTTTTACCCAGAGATCCTGCCAGCAGCAGCATGTCCTGTCCCAGGCTGACAATGCTTAACAACCACCTCGCAATTAGAAGCACCCTTGTGTGTGAGCACCTTCAGTAGGTTGGTGAGCCGCAGGAGCCATGTGTAGACCTGATAGCGCACACAGCTGGCTGACAACGCTGCTGCAATTGCATGGCAGTGGCTTAGCGTTGTCGGCCTGCAACAGGAAGTACAGTCACTGGCAGGATCTTTGCAGTAGATTAGCAAAAAATTATTTGAATGAGAAAACTGTATATAATAGTTTATGATGCCAAACACACTGGAAAATAGATTTAGTTATTTTAAAGTGACTTTATCTTAAGAAAAGTATGGGGGCTACCATTGAGAAGGTTTGGCTTCCTGGCCGTCGTGCTGATGCTTCGGCTTCAATGCTTTCTGTAGCATGCTCGTTCCGGTCTGTGACTCAAAAGCATTAAAGCCATTCAAAGCCAGGCAGCTAGCATTTTCAAAAGAGGGCCAACAATGGAAGCCCCCATACTTTTCTCTTGACACAGTCACTTTAAGCATTTTAATGATGTCTTCACTAAAAGGGTGAGCGGAGTTTCCAACATCCACCTAAATTCAAAAAATGTTCCCTATAGGTGGAGAAGCGGAAAGTGCTGGTGTCACCCATAGTGGTCCACCACGTCTCCTTTTACAAAGAGGTTGGTTTACGAAAACTGGAAAGTGCAAAATCTGGTGCAGCTCTGCATAGAAACCAATCGGCTTCCATGTTTTATTGTCAAAGCTTAAGTGAACAAGCTGAAGTTAGAAGCCAATTGGCTACCGTGCACAGCTGCACCAGATTCTCAACGCTCCAGTTTTAGGAAATAAACCCCTGTGTGTCTCTAATAACGATATAATGCCAAACATAAACCACAACCCTGCTTGAACCTCTTCAATTTCCATTAAAGCCATCATAAGACGTCAAATTTTAGTCCTATTGGAAAGGAACCAGATGTGGTAGTTCATCATTCCTTGTAGGGCCCATAAGACTGATGAGTACAATTCGGGTTTAGGAAAAGTTGCTATAATAAGAGATTGGGGGGGGGGTCTGACAATACCTTTTTTTTTTGGTTTCTTCTTTTGCATTGCATACACTATTAGGCCAAATGTTTGTGGACACCTGACCATCAAACCTATATGATGGAGTTGCTCACCACCACCTTCTTTGCAACTATAACAATCTCCAGTCTATGGAGGCTTTCCCCAAGATTGTGGAGTTCCGTCACTCCAAACTCATCAAACTATGTCTTTATAGACCTGGCTTTGTGCACCGGAACGCAATCATTTGGGAGGGTGTTCCCACATGCTTTTGGCCATATAGTGTGTATATGTATATATATATATATATATATATATATATATATATATATATATATATTAGTGATCTGGAACAAGTGTCTGTCAGAATGATAGCCAAGCCAAGGGGGGCAGAAATAATACCTTTCCAATAGAATGTTAGTACATGGGTCATTTTTGGGTTCCATTTGTCACTGACCTTGAGGAGACACTTGTTCTCACCTCCGCGCCCCAGGCTGAGGTGTAAGGCCTCGTTGGCACTCAGGATAGTAGGGATGCCAGCGTAAGAAAAAGCATGAAACTGCAGCTCACCATAGCTGATCCTAGTGTGGACATATACATGTGAAAGCCTCAGTCAATACCGCTCCTTGGGTCATGCCCCCTGACGTTTCGCCACACCCACCGGGACTTAATCATAGGGGTCTCCTATGATTAAGCCCCGGTGGGCTGGGCGAAACATGTCAGGTGGCATGGCCTGAGGAGCAGCATTGACTGAAGCCTTCCCATGTATACGTCCACACTAGGATCAGCTATGGTGACCTGCAGTTTCATGCTTTTTCTTACGCTGGCATCCCTACTATCCTGAGTGCCAACAGGGCCTTACACCTCAGCCTGGTGCACCACCACCACGCACTAATGGCCTCATTGTTGCCATATGTGTTTGAAGGTGGTTTGTGAGCTAGAAAACGTTGGGACCCTCATGTATAGGCTGATGTGTTAATAGGTGTGTATGGAAATCTGAAATTGCCTTGCTGATGGACAAGTCAACATCAGGGTCACCTCATGGTGACCGTAAGTTTAGCACACTCTACAGTGTGTTCTAGTCATAAAAAAACCTTCCCTCTTCATTTGCATGTACCACAAGTTAAACCCTGTAGTGTGTATTGGATCTGCAATGTCATAGAGGTGACCCATCTCAATGCGTCTCCTCTGTGGCCGCAGAGCCAACTGGCCCTTTGGGAAATGCGACCCCAACCGTCATACTATATGAAGGCTCTTCCTCGTACAGAGCTAGGCCTGGTTACAGCTATATTGGGACTGGTGAAGCTTCTATGGGATATGGATTTAGCAGCAACATTTTATAAAAACCAAAAGGAAATGGAAAATCTGCATGTGGTGGGGGTCTCTGACCCACCAGAACATAATGCAAAGTAGACCAGTATATACATCACCAGATATATATACACCGACATACACCTGACACTTCAATAGGTTTACTACTTCTATGAAAGCACACAAGCCCGTTCTGTTGGTTTCTTAAACTGTACAGTCCAAAGAAAAAAAAAAAGATTAAACTCAGAATCAATGCATCATATAGAAACTACTCCTCATCAATCTCAGCTACAAACTGTGAATGATGTTCTGGGGACTTGCTATGTGTTTTGCTTAAGTGCAGCTTGACTGCGTGTTTGCTGGCAAATGTCCGACAACACAATTTACATTTGAACTTGGAGTCCGTATCATCGTCCCCAGCTACAGGTTGAGGGGACCGCTGAACAGCTACTCGCGAGATTTCCTTTTCGACCTTGGTTTGCTGTTCAACAGTCAGTCTGTTCATGTCTTTCATCTGGAACCCAAGATGGGTCTCTAAGTGGCCTATGTAGCTGGAGGGGGTTCTAAACTGAGATGCACAGTCACTGCAGTAAAACACGGGGTGTCCTTTGTCCATGTTTTTCAAAAATTTTGTCCCGCCAGTCTTCCGAAGCTGGTACTTGACATTGGCCAACCAGTGGCTGATCGTTGTCATGGACAGTCCGGTGAACTTTGAAATCTGCATTCGTTCTTGAGGTCCAAGGTCCGCTAACAGATATTTTCCCTCTGAAGTCTGGAAGAGACTGGAGGCAAACTGGGCTTGTAAAATGAGGAGATGCTGAGGATTCCAGTTAGATTGTCTTCCCTTTCTTTTATGCAGTGATGTGACCTCGGTGGGGACTAGGTCGATGTGCCTGGAGTCCATGTCTAGTTTCATGGGACCCATTCTTCCAGAAGATACATGCTTTGGAGTTGTAGCTTTTGGAAGAATTTTGACCATATCCGCTATGTCTGACAGAGCATGCTTCTGAGGTGGAGACCTGCAAGACTTGGCTTTAGCAGACTCGACCTTTTTATTCTTAGATTTGGTGAGGTCAATGGGCTGGTCAATGGTTTCAAACAAAAATTTAGTCGTAGGGCGCGGTGGAGTAAGACATACAGCTGGTTTGTCCACCCGGTTCACAGGGGGCTTCTGAAACACGGTGACTAGGCTTGTGGAATTTGAACTACCTGGAGACCTCAGCGATTCAGAGGCTTTTCCTAGGTGATTGTTTAGAACAGACTGCAAAGCACTGAGAGGGTTTACACATGGAATATCGGGGGAACAATTTGCTGAACTCCTCAGTGCTGAACAGTCTTCACTTCCTGGTGAAGACTCCAATGGCTCCAGGAACTTTGCCTTCTCCTTTTCACAATTCTGTTTAATCTTTTCCTCTGGTCTTGGTGAGATGTTTGGCTCTTTTATCATCTCAAGCAAGTCTAAGGTTTTGGGTGACTCTTCATTTTCATCTGTTGGCATTCCATCCATCTTAAGTTCTTCTGATAGTTCTTTTTCTAATTCGGCATCCTCAGATTCCTCTTTAACTTGTGTAGATTGGGTTTCGGGAGGAGTGCTTGAGGGAAGAGGCACAGATTTGCTTTTAGGAGCAATCGGCCTAAACTTATTAGAGAAGGAGTTCCTCATCTGCATTACATGAGAATTAAGAGACATAGAAGGTTTCATGACATCTGAGATTTGGTATGCGGCATGGATGCTGGGATATGCACTCCAGCTTGGAGTTCCATTTTGGGCCTTGTTAATCGCTGAGGTTACCGTGTTTTCTAAAGATTTCAGAATGTCACCTCCTTCCTTCGAAGCATCTTCCAAATCTTCTTCTCTTAAATATTGGTATTTCAATGTTGGATCTAAAGGCTTTTCTAGAGCTTCCCTTTGCTCCTCGCTCAAGTCTGCTTTTTCATCTTTGATACCTTCTTCTGAATTGTCTTCTTTACATTCTTTGCTGGTCATCATTTCCGATGTTGATCCCCCGGAAGGAGAGCTTGCGGATGGCTTTGACTGACTGTCGCTCGACGGGGAATCCGAGAGGGACTGCATCTTTTCTACAGCCAGTGGGTCCAAGACCAGCTGCTTGCCCTTTTTTGAGGCTGAATTTGTAACTTTCAAGAAATGTCCAGTGACCATCATGTGTGTGGTGAGCTGCTGCAAGGTGTCGTGAGAACTACCACATTCCATGCACTTTAGAATTTGAGACTTGCAGGCTTCAAACTGCCAAGTATAGCTGGCACCATTTTGATATCCATAGCGGTTGTTGGAGGGCAGTTGGGCGTTAGAATTTTTGTGCGTGCTGCAGTGTTCCACAAAGGAACCTGTGGTGGAATCCGGCGAGCACGGTCGGGTCACTTCGAAAACTCGTTTTTTCGTAGAAGGGACCATTTTAGAGAGGCTTGGAATGGGTTCCTTCAAAGGCACTTTTTGGTAATGTTTCGTTTTTATCATGTGGACACTTAGATCTTGAAGTGAGTCAAACGAGTCACCACAAAACATGCATTTTAAAACTTTCTGTGCATCCTCTTTGTCCATGTCATGAAACGCCCGTTTTCTAGGCTTTGAGTAACTGGTGGGTCTGTGCTTGTCTTTCTTGCGGTTGTCGTCTTGATAATGGCCCGTGTCGTTCATGTGAACGGTAAGTTCCACCAAGGTATCGTACGCGGCACTGCACTGTTTACAGCGAAACCTGCTAGCGCCTGTGAAAACTGTGTTGTACATTTTGGAGTTTTGCCGGTACAGCTGGACAGAGCTGAAAAGATTCGGCTTGGAAATGGATTTCGCAGGTAGGTTTTGCTGTAAACTTTTCGAGAGGGCATCCTGATGCCAGTCAAAATCTCCTTTACTGGTTCCGTTCCGGCTCTCACACACTTTTCTGTCGGCATGAGGCATCTTAAGACTCAGTCCTAAGTTTGTCCAGTAGGAGTCGGACAATATGTTGGCATAGGACATCTTCATTTTATCGATGCAGTCCTGGGGTTCTCCTTGCAGCCTGGGTTGTTGGTTTGTTTTTTGGTCCTGAGCATCTTTAGGAGATGATAAGCTTTTCATGTCCGCCACCTGGTCGCTGGCATCGCTTAGTAAGGACTCGTTTTCCCCATCTTGGTTGCATGTGTGACTTGCCGGGGAGCCCTGGAAGCTTAAGCTTCTCTTTGGCTCCCCAGCTACCTCTTGTTCCTCATCGGTGGGAGAGTATGTGCTGTCCTGGGGATGGGCAGTGGAGGTGCTGTCATCATCTTCCTCCTCTTCATCCTTTATGCTCTCGCCTTTCAAGTCCTCTTCGTCTTGGAAGTAACCTGAAGATGAAAAAAACACACAAAGTTAATACGCACTCTCACACTGACATTACATAATACTTCTGAAAGATCAACTAACACCACCACCCAACTAACCCTTTAAGGGATGAGGAATAAGCTGTAATACCCTACCTACTCCTAACTCCAACAGACTCCCTCCATCTGTGAGACCTCTGCCTCAGTTGACTGTTAGCAGTTTTCCAACCTTATTATTACTAGGTAAGTACAGATGGGTGGAGCCAGACTCCTGGTACCAAGAGAGCAGAGAATGCACAAGGAAACCAGAAAATTGTAGTAACGTGTATTGGTAGAAAAGTTCTGACAAGGTGGTAACAGAGACAATGCAAGACGGCCAAACTGGCACCGCAGAACCCACAGAGAGTCTGCAAAGGACTCCCGAAAGCAACTTCTAATGCCAGTCAGCATCTGACAGACAGTGTGGCTGGAAGGCGGTCTGGAAACACGGCACTTGGATGCGGAAGGGCTCCTAGCTGGCGGTCCACAGGCAAGCGGTCCCTACTCTGTCCCTCCTCCAATAAAATCTTTCCCTGCACTAGACACGCTGTCCCTAACCAGCAGGTTCCTGTCTCTGACCTAGCCACGTCACAAATGTGCGCCAACTGAAGGGAGACAGTGCTATTTATTAGCATTTACCACACCAAAGATGGCTGCTGCTGCTGCAATTGGACTGCTGCTCTCCTGATGACAATTACAGAGGCCTCAGAGGAACAGCGCCACCTGTGCAGGGAGGCCAAACTACACCTGCCCACACACATCTTTTTATACAGGTTGGGCAGGAAAGGTAGGAGGATGGTGGTGGTGGGGGGGGGGGGGGGCGACATTTTTAAGACTAGTTAGACTTATGCCGCGTACACACGAAGGAACTATCCTGCGGGATTATCCACTGGACTCGAGTCCACCGGACAATCCCCTCGTGTGTGGGCCTTCGACTGACTTTTTTTTCCCAAAAGTCCGGCGGACTAGGTTTTAAGTTTTGTTTTAAAATTATCCGCTGGACTTGGCAGTCCGGCGCACAATACGGCCGTCTGTAGTATGGTCCGGCGGACCAAAAAGGACGCATGCTCAGTAGCAAGTATTTTTCTAGTATTTTTCGTTTTCTAGTCCTGTCGTACGTGCTGTACGTCATCGCGTGAACCGCCGGACTTTTAGCGTGATCGTGTGTGGTCAAGTCCGTTCGCTTTCAAGTCCGCCGAAGCCCAGCTGGAAAGTCCGGCGGATTGTCCGCTGGACTAGGTCCGGCGGACAAAGTCCCTTCGTGTGTACGCGGCATTAGGCTTTTCTTCCACTTTAACCACTTGCTAATCGCAATACGTATGTATACGTTGCAGTTTGCAAATGATTTACCGAGTTTATGGCTGAATCCCGGTAAACCACGGTTGCCAGTGTTTCTCTGGCTTACCGTTTCCACCCGGGAAACGATGGTGCTGCCGGCTGGTCACACAGGCGCCCAAAGAGTAGATCCTCTTTGATCTCCTCTATGGCCTTGGAGGAACGGAGGGACGTCATGATGTCACTTCTGGCCCATGGTGGTAGTAGTTAGTATTTTTTTTTTTTTTTTTTTTTTAAAACAAAAGATCCAAAAAAAATGTTTTTTGATCTTTTGCTTTTAAAGGTAAAGAAGAGATTTGGGGTCTTTTTAAACCCCAGATCTCTTTATCCTCATTTCTATTACAAGGAATGTTTACATAAATAAAAATGATAAAAAAAAAAAATAAAGGGATAGTGTAACAATAAAAAAAAAGAAAAAAAAATCCTCTGTGTTTGCGCGGCAGATGCATACGTATGTCGCACACGCATATGTAAACGGCGTTCGCACCACACATGTGAGGTATCACTGGGAACGGCAGAGTGAGAGCAATAATTCTAGCGCTAGACCTCCTCTCTAACTCTAAACTGGTAACCTGTAAAGGCGTTTAAAATGTCGCCGATGGAGATTTTTAAGTATCGTAGTGTGTTGCCATTCCACGAGCGTGCGCAATTTTAAAGAGTGACATGTTGGGTATCTATTTACTCGGCGTAACATCATCTTTCATATTAGACAGAAAAATTGGGGTAGATATTTTTTTTTTTTTTTTTTAAGTGAATTTAAAAGAAAAACAATTTGCAACCGTGTGACATAAAAAATTGCAACGATTGCCATGTTATTTCCTAGGTCTCTACTTAAAAAAAAAAAAAAAAAAATATAAATATATATATATATATATATATATAAAATGTTTGGGGGTTATCTAGCAAAAAATACTGATGTAAACTTGCCATAAAAGGCTTGGCCTTCAAGTGGTTAATATGAGGCCTTATGAGCATTAACAGTTAGGACAATGGAGGAGGGAGCTGCATGCAGACGTTCCCCTCTAAACTCCTCTGGGAAACTGACACTTCCGGGAGTGTCGACCTCCTGGGTCCCCTACAGCGATGGACATCCCTCCGACTTCCACGTCACTTTAGGACGCAGTAATGAGGTGGAGGCCAGCAGAAGGAGGATGAACCGGTGAGGTCACTATTGCAGCCGCTGTTTCCCAACACTTAGAAGTGACTTCCACCTCGGGCTGGCTTCACACCTTGCGTCTATGCATTGCAATACGCAGATCTTTGTGCATTGCCGTTCATTTAGAACATGAATGAGACTGGCGGCCCTCCAGCTGTTGGGACTTGTAGCTTCGCAAAACAGCTGGAGGGCCGCCCGTTTGAGACCCCTGGTTTAGAAGGATAACCCAATGCACAAGGCACCCACAATGCACCTGGCTGACATGCAGAGGTTTGTACAGTGTATATTCTGCATCTAGCGCCCACCAATCATTTTTCTGCCGCAGGTCCCACAAAGAACCACTTGTGATTGGTCGCATTGGGCGTACAGACTCCAATTGTTCCGGCGAAGGTAAAGCGAGAAAAGTACAATTTCAGGTATGCGGGGAGGATTTATTTCCCCGACATGTTCTTGCTCCGGATTCCCAGGCAGCTGCGTTTTCTTTTTGAGCGTTTCGGGCTGGTGCCGGGGAACAATACACTTTGCAGCCTTTGAAGTTGCGCCGTACATTCGTCTGAAAGATCCAGTGGAGGTCGGCTCACATCAGACAAATGTTTAGTGTTATCACAGAAAGCCACAAAAGCTGGAATTTCATCAATATTTCACAACAGCCTTGGGGAAATTGTAGATTGCACTGCTGCAGGGCAGCTAATGGAATCGCACACTAGGGTTTTGTACATTTCAAATCAGCAGCCAGCCAGAGAAAAAATACCTTTCAATTTGTAACGGCAAACAAAAGTGAAAATCGGACGAGGGTGGAGGGGGGGTGGGGGGGGGAGGAGGGGTGACTGTTAAATGCCGCTAACATTTTGCATGTCGCTGGGAAAGGAATGGCGGTGTTGCTGCTTCCGTAGATGTAATAAAGATGGATGCTGGTTTTGGAACATGAAATTTCATCTGTAACAGGTCAGATGTACAAGAGAAGGGGGCGGATGTACAAGAGCACTATTCATCCCACTGACACCAATGATAGGGCACTATTCCTCCCACTGACACCAATGATGGGACACTATTCCTCCCACTGACACCAATGATGGGCCACTATTCCTCCCACTGACACCAATGATGGGGCACTATTCCTTCCACTGACACCAATGATGGGGCACTATTCCTCCCACTGATACCAATGATGGGACACTATTCCTCCCACTGACACCAATGATGGGGCACTATTCCTCCCACTGACACCAATGATGGGGCACTATTCCTCCCACTGACACCAATGATGGGGCACTATTCCTTCCACTGACACCAATGATGGGGCACTATTCCTCCCACTGACACCAATGATGGGGCATTATTCCTCCCACTGACACCAATGATGGGGCACTATTCCTTCCACTGACACCAATGATGGGGCACTATTCCTTCCACTGACACCAATGTGGGGCACTATTCCTCCCACTGACACCAATGATGGGGCACTATTCCTCCCACTGATACCAATGATGGGCCACTATTCCTCCCACTGACAACAATGATGGGGCACCATTTCTCTTACTGACACCAATGATGGGGTATAATTCCCCTAACTGACACCAATGATGGGGCACCATTCCTCCCACTGATACCAATGACGGGGCACTATTCCTCCCACTGACACCAATGATGGTGCACTATTCCTCCCACTGACACCAATGATGGTGCACTATTCCTCCCACTGATACCAATGATGGGCCACTATTCCTCCCACTGACACCAATGATGGGGCACTATTCCTTCCACTGACACCAATGATGGGCACTATTCCTCCCACTGATACCAATGATGGGGTACAATTCCCCTGACACCAATGAGGGGGAAATATTCTTTCCACTGAAACCAATGACCCACTGGCCACAGTTCGGCCCCACAAAGTTTAGAAAGTTTGGAGATCACTGCTCAGGTGGAACCCTAGGCTTCCATGGAACCCTGGTTGAGAAACCCTGGGCTACATACAGTCAGTACCTCACTAAATTGATAATAGGAGGATAAGGATGACAGCTCTGGAGCCTGCGCCTTTAAAAGCGACTCAGCTTGGCAGAGCACGCTTTTCTATCCCAACAAGTCACTGCAAAATCACTGAGAACTGAGAGAGGGCAGCCGGAGAGTTCTTGGAACCCAGAGATGGACCATAATGGCAGCGGTGGCTTAGTGGCTGAACTGCTGGCCGTGTCATACTGCAGGACACACGGCATTTAAAGGAGAACTCCACTCATAGTATTACTCACGTGTATGGTGTGTACGCCCCCAATTACACATAGATAAATACATTTATACACTGCTACAATGAATGCAATATATGTCCATCCCAATTAAATATTCCCTACACCGCTACAAAGTCAATATGTCAGCTTATCCAATCAATGCACATTAAAATATCTCCTTCACAAATACACTGTGATGTAATGTATATACTGCCCAATTGATGTACACATTGTAACCATCATGTGTTACTGCCCCAATCAATGGATAATCACATACACTGCCCCCTTTATCAATACACACCCTCCCAGGGGACGGCTATATTATGACCACCTCATAAATGGGGGTACGGTGATGCTGGGAGTAGCGTGGTTTGGTCAGCAGGTGGGACTGCTGTAACATTTTGGTATGACTTTTATTTGGCTCGCTCTTACGTTGTACAGCCCCGGGGACGCGGCGATACGCGATCAGTAAAATTGAATACACTTCTGATGACTGCGGCGTGTCAGAAGAGCTGACGAGTTTATGTAATTTAATGACAGATCCATCAAGTCCCGATGAACGTATGGCAGGGCAGAGCCGTTTCACAATTTTATTAGCTCTAAATCCCCGCCATGAAAGGTAATATGTTTTAATTGACCTATAAAAAAGCTGCGATTCAGCGGCTGTCCTCCAGGAAGACTGATGTGATTAATGCTCCGTCAGGAGAGAGTGATGGCCGACTTGGGGCGCTGACATTCCATGTCAGGAACAGAACGAAGCTGGGACGCACGGCCAGCTGTGTTCTCCTGTCCAGTGCTAAAACAATGTACCTCTTCTATGTACTGCTCAGGGGGTCCTCACCTACCCTGCGGGTTGCCAGCTGATTATTCATAGCGGAGTATTGAAACCATTGTCCTAAAGCAGTCTGTGCACACTGGCGTTTTCTAATGCCCAGCACTATAGGTCACACCCAGCACCCAAGGTTACATCCAGTCCCTGAAGTCATGCCTTACTTCGGAGGTCATGTCTGGTGCCCATGGTCTCACTCAACCTTTTGAGGTCACATGCAACTTCTGAGATCATGTCCAGGCCTTAAGGACTTACCCAGCTTTTAAGGTCATGTTCGGCCCCCAAGGTTTCACCCAAACCCTGAAGTCAGACCCAGCTTTTGAGCTCATGTCAGGATCCCAAGGTCTTGCCCAGACCCTAAAGTTACACCCAGCTTTGAGATCATGTCCAGCTTCCAAGTTCTACCCCAGACCGTGAAGTCATACCCAGCTTTTGAGATCATGTCCGGATCCCAACGTCTCACCCAGACCCTGAAGTCACACGCAGCATTTGAGATCATGTCCAGCTTCCAAGTTCTACTCCATCCCCTGAAGTCATACCCAGCTTTTGGGATCATGTCCAGCTCTCAAATTCTACTCCATCCCCTGAAGTCACACCCAGCTTTGAGATCATGTCCAGCTCCCAAGTTCTACCCCATCCCGGGAAATCACACTCAGCTTTTGAGATCATGTTCGGCTCCCAAGTTCTACCCCCGACCCTGAAGTCATACCCAGCTTTTGGGATCATGTCCGGATCCCAACGTCTCACCCAGACCCTGAAGTCACACGCAGCATTTGAGATCATGTCCGGCTCCCAAGGTCTCACCTAGCCCCTGAAGTCACACCCAGCGTTTGAGATCATGTCCAGCTTCCAAGTTCTACCCCAGACCCTGAAGTCATACCCAGCTTTTGGGATCATGTCCAGCTCCCAAGTTCTACCCCATCCCCGGAAATTACACTCAGTTTTGAGATCATGTCTAGCTCCCAAGTTCTACTCCAGACCCTGAAGTCACGCCTAGCTTTTGGGATCATGTCCAGCTCCCAAGTTCTACCCCATCCCCTGAAATCACACCCAGGTTTGAGATCATGTCCAGCTCCCAAGTTTTACCCCCGACCCTGAAGTCATGCCCAGCTTTTGAGATCATGTTCAGCTACCAATGTCTCACCCAGCCTCTGAAATCACACTCAGTTTTTGAGCTCACATCTGGCCCCCCCAAGTTCCAACTCAGCCCTTGAAGTCACACCCAACATCTGAGGTCGTCATGTCTGGTCCCACAAGGTCTTACCCAGTCCCTAAAGTCACATCCAACTTCTGAAGGCCACGTCCAGCCCCCAAGGTCTTACCCAGCCCCTGAGAAGTCACTTGAGCAAAGACTGTAATATGGTTGGTGATGGGTTTACATACTCCTGAGACAATTTTGAATCATATTTAGCAAACGTTCCCTTGTTGTCACTCCCCCCCCCCCCCCCCCAGGTGTCTGTATAGGTACCTGTAATACCTATAATGTCCCTATATAAATGTTGGGAAAATTTGAGAAAAAAAAAACTCAATGCAAGCAAAAAGAAGACACCTTTATGGAATCTCATCAGCAGTGACACTTCAAGGTGGGGTGAATCAAAAAATATGTAAATGTAATGAAATAAGCACTGGTGAAAAGATTTTAGGGCCCCAAGTATACATTTTGGATTGGGTCTACCTTTCTTATTTCCCCCTTCACTGGCCAGAAAAGAAAACGACATTTATGCAGAGGCAGTGTTGATGGGGGATATGCCATCCAATGAACATCCCCAGCAGAGTGATTAAGAGCCAGCTCAGCTCGCTGGAGACCCCGCTCTTGGCCATTGGACATTATAGACCACATGACAAAGCCCAGTGAGCATGTGAGAAAATGTCCTATCTGTACTGGGGGGTCACCTTCAGACAGCACACCTCCCTTCTCCGCTGTGGGGAAAATAATCATCCCAGGCCTCCCCTCCCTCTCCCCGTAGATGCAACTGCTGCAACCCATGTTATTACAACTCTGCAAATATGGTGCAAATGTAAAAGTCACATCAGCACGACAATACAATCCTGCTCTGCATTGTATATCATGCTGGCTGCGGAGGTGGTTGTAATCATTCATGGACACTGGGCTGAGGTTTGGAAGCAACCTTTAACCTTTAAGTACTTGGTGGCCCATGTGCATTGATCCAAATGGCTCTTGATATTCATAATGGCATCCACATGGAGATGAAATGTCTGAGTAGTGCAGAAGATCTCTAAGTAACATCCCCTGACTCTGGCCGTTTCCTCCAATGATGTCACTGGACAACATGGCTGCCCCCCCAGCCTCCTCCATGAGGGTGGTCGCGTGGCTCTCTAGCGCTGTCATTCTGTTAGATTGATGGTGCGGCAGAAACTGGCTTCCTGTCCTTGTCTATGATCATTGCAAACAATATTGTAGCAGCGGTGAAGCTCCTGGAAGGAAAGCAGAGATTAATTTAGTTTATGTGTTATGGGAGTGCTGCTTCTCAGTCCCACGCAGGTACAGTGTGCGCTGCCATCGCTGGAACTCCTGACAAATGACGCCGGTGATTAATGAGCGCGGCACGCTCATCACTCTTTTGTTCTGCGATCATGTAGGAAAAGTCTTTCTTCCTCCCCGCAATGAATTGTTAGTTTCTGGCACCAGGTAAAAAATGGCACTCGGGTGCTCGCCGCCATTGTGTGCGTCTACGGCTGAATTACAGACTGTCAAGTGTCAGAGCGCTATTACACCGCGCGTGTGTGGCCGTGTATCCAGGGGAGGAGGAGAGGCGACCTCTACCATTCAGGATGAATGCGGGGGGTGGACGGTCGTAGAACAGAGATGGAGTGGCGGAGAGCTAATGACAGGGAATGGCGATCATTCCTATAGCACTGGCAAACCAATGTCGTGGCAGATCGTTGATTTTTAAAGTGGAACTCCAGAAACCTTTTCTAAGAAGATCTGTGAGGAAGGACGCTGATGAAAGCAGCCATTCCCAACCCACAGAATGCATGCTTGTTCTAAACAATGGGCTCATGAGGAAGGTTTAAAGCCACTGCCCAGAACGGCAGGAATACAAAAACACACAAAGGACGTCTATCTGTTAAGGCATTAATCTGATAGGATGCCGAATATCCAGCAGAGACTGGTGGTTCTTCGGGGGGAGGATACCTGTGGGATCGAATTATCCAATAGGATGTGGTTACCCCAAGATAAGACACTGGGGTATCAGCAGTACATGGAAAAAAGATACGGCTGCACACCACCATTGACCCAACAACGATTTATTGTGTCAACATGGACTGCCACCAGGACATAGGACACAGAAAAGAGGCGACGTGTTTCACACTTTTGAAGAAACGTGAGTTAAGTGTGAAACGCGTCACCTCTTTTCACACTATTGGCTGAGATATTGGCTGGAGAGAGCACAATAATCTGGCAAACAGGAAGTGCAAAGGTAGGGCTAAAATAGGAAGCTCATGGGAGGAGTAAAGAGTTCAAGGTTCAAGGAATTGTCCAAGGAGCTGTTGAGCAGCTCAAGTGGCTCAGCAAGAAGAGATACTGCGAGACACAGCAGAGGTTGGAGGGTTCAGCCCTGTAATAGAGGGAAGATTGGAGTCAAGAGAGGCACCAATGGTGAGTCTTACAAATGTATGATACTAATAATCCTGTGATCATTGTGTGGCATCTTTTCCACCATGTTGACTGCAGGTCGTCATGTAAAAAACACAACCCTGTCCACACTGAGGTGACCCTGCTCAGATGTTCTTTTATGACCAACGAAGTAGGGACTGAGATGACCCAACAGTTGTCTACTTCGTAATACTTAGGGGAAGGCCCCTGCTACATACAGCCAGGTGTACCCACCTCTTCTCTTTATCTTGGCATCTGGAGTTTTGTTTATATATATATATATATATATATATATATATATATATATATATATTATAAAAAGATATAAAACTCTAAAATCAAAATGTGTGCAGTACGAAAAGCATTCAGTACTATAAAGAGTCTTTGTGAGATGAATACCGCCGGCCAGAAAACGAGGAGTGACACTAAGGTCAGCCCATCATGTCGCCTTTGATATGAGGAATATCATTTCTTTAAAATACCAATACGACCTCATTTACAGAGCGATGTACGTGGGAGGCCGGTCAGCCGTAATACAAGTCTGTGCAGACAGCCGCATGGTGAGGCCAAAGTGGAATCTCAATGATTATCCCTCACATTTGAAATTCTAATATTGGCCCCGGTGGTTCATCTGCGGGACTCGCAAAGTATCATATCAAGCTCATTAAAGTTTGTGCAGCTTGTAGAACGGAGGAAGGTGAATGGGAGGGGAGAGGGGCCGCAGCGGTGTGACCCTCACTACAACGTACTGTGCATTCCATCCCATCACTACAACGGATGGGTCCGACGTCCAATACAGAACCTGGGCAAGAACTCAACAGCCGAGGTGCTACAAGTACTGGAGAACAAGATGTTTCTGCAACAAACAGAGGAAGACAGGTCCTCTTTAGAAACCTGATGACAGAGCAAATCGACTCAGCGATGTCTTATTTCCTGCCACTACAATCAATGCTTATCCAGTTTACCTATAAAATGTTAAAATAATAATGGTTAGGGGCCAAATTTCTTTCATCTTTTGGTTTTTAAGCATATAAACTTTATATCTACTTTTTTTTACTATTTTTATAGAAACTTTATTTTACAAGTAGTCTCTGTCTGGTGCAAAGACTTTATACTTAAAGCGGAGCTTCACCCAAAAGGGGAAGTTCAGCTTTAAGGCCTCCTCCCCCGCTCCTGTTTGCGAAATTGAACTTTTGGGGAGCGGGTACTCAATTCTGACAGGTACCCGATCCCACTTTGACCGCCTATGTTTAATAAAAGTCAGCATGTACAGTTAGTTAGTGTAGCCGCTGACTTTTAATTTTTACATAGGGGACAAGAGCTCCTCTTTAAGTCATCTGGAGAACGGGATGGGGGGCATTACTGCTCTGGAGGGGGTGAGGTTACTGCTATAAAGAGGGATGCGTCATTACTTCGATCCCTTTTACTTGTATATGTAAATATGAGCTATTGAGATCTGTAAACAATTGTTTTTTCAGCAAAGCAAATAAGGAGAGCCTGCAAAACGAATGAAAAGAACCAGAGAGCTCCATCTGCTGGCTGAAAATGCAATTACAACATATTTTATTGCATTTTTTATTTAGTTTTTTTTATGATCATTTTGGTACGGACTATAAAGTTCACAGTGAAACTTAAAGTGCAGCGCTATAAACCTTCCATATTTTGATATCTGGTACATATAAAAAAGTCCAGTCCCATCCAAGTCCAATACATCAAAACGTAGAAAAGTAGAGCTGGAAAAAACAGAGCCCGGTGCTTCAGAAGGAAAGGTAAAGCCATCACTCTCACCCAATCACACAAGGTGAGGTCAAGATCACACTACTGGTTAATCATAGACCAGTAACTTAAGGGGATGATTTCCCTTACTCCTCCTCAAACAGTCTCCAAGCAGGCTCCACTAGATGCTCCAGAGTATTATGTGTAGTTTATTCGACTTTGTTTTTTAGTTAAAAAAGCACTAATTTCAATGAAAATAAAAAGCAGCGCGTCATAATACTCATCAGCGTTTCCAACCAGAAAAATGTCCGCCACGTCCCAATGCGCGATAACGTCACAGCTCCTCCCTATGCGTTTCGTCATCAATGAAGTCGTCGACATCACAGAAAACTTTTTTTTCTAACAGGGCCTGCTATTCTGGTTAAATACAGAAACGTTCTGTTTGATTTCAGTTAACGTGCAACTCTGAGAAATGTGTAAAATCCCTTTATGCGGTTGGGTTGCCCCTGCACCACAAGGGTTAACTGCTTGTTTATTCCAGGGGAGAGTAAAACCACTTTAAATTACTTGATCCACCAACGCCCCCCACCCCGGCAGGCGACCCTTCCCCACGTTTTGGTGGGGGACTGTGCCTCAGCATTATGTCTAGTGCAGGACTATGGAGCCTGAACTGATCTTGATGGCAAAGCGCTTACCCCGACTTGTTCATGCCCTGACTTAGTTGGAGTAGGCGGTACACTTTGGTGGGGGTGGGTCATCAAGACCTCTTGACCTTTGACCTCTGGGGACCCGCCTGCTGACCTTTGGGGGAGGTCCCTATTCCAATCCCCGAGTCCTAACTTTGTTCTTCTAGGGAAAACCCTAACCCCATGTTTTGAGGATCTTAGACTGCTGGAGAGTAGGGGATACCCGATCCTCCGCTGCCCCGGCAGATGGCAATCCCCCAATGCTCAGGTGGCGACCTGTCCCTCTGCGTTATCACGGCCAAGGCAGGCAATGGACACTGCCTTGATGTTGTTGGAGGCCCATGGAGCCGTACGGAGGCTGCAATGAAAACCTTCTCTGAGCTGACACACATTACTGTAAATACAATTCACAAATGTAGTTTTATGTCCCATAACTGCACTGCTGCTGCCGCTGTTATTAATGCCTGTCAGATCTATTTATCCAGCTAGCGCTGACAGCGCCGGGTCTGCTATCTAAATTTACATCATAAATAAGTCAGGACTATGCAGGCTTTACTAAACCTTCCAGCAGCCGGGGTAAACTCAGTACAGGAGCGCCATTTTGTTGCCGTCAATGTTCATAGCTGTTTGGGGGGAGAACGGTCGCTGTATCGCTACCGATAACGTAGAAAGGAAATGCTCACCGTATGGGGGGGGGGGGGGGATACATTATTGAGGAATTCATTCATAAATGTATTTTATACAGCCCCCTTGAACACCCAGAGGACAATAATGAGGCAGCATGCTAAGCAGGGGAGAGAATTGTGTGGTAAAACTGCTCCAAGAGCGGGGATAGCCTAAAACTTGAGCCTACAGCGCCTTGAAAAAGTATTCATACCCTTTGAAAATTTTCCACATTTTGTTACAACCAAAAACGTAAATGTATTTTATTGGGATTTTATGTGATAGACCAACACAAAGTGGCACATAATTGTGAAGTGGAAGGAAAATGATAAATGTTTTTTAAAGTTTTTTACAAATAAATATGTGAAAAGTGTGGGGGGGGGGCATTTGTATTCAGCCCCCTTTACTCTGATACCCCTAACTAAAATCTATGGAACCAATTGCCTTCAGAAGTCAACTAATTAGTAAATAGAGTCCACCTGTGTGTAATTTATTCTCAGTATAAATACAGCTGTTCTGTGAAGCCCTCAGAGGTTTGTTAGAGAACCTTAGTGAACAAAACAGCATCATGAAGGCCAAGGAACACCCCAGACAGGTCAGGAATAAAGTTGTGGAGAAGTGTAAAGCAGGGTTGGGTTATAAAAAAAAAATCTCCCAAGCTTTGAACATCTCACGGAGCTCTGTTCAATCCATCATCGGAAAATGGAAAGAGTATGGCACAACTGCAAACCTACCAAGACATGGCCGTCCACCTAAACTGACCGGCTGGGCAAGGAGAGCATTCATCAGAGAAGAGCCAAGAGGTCCATGGTAACTCTGGAGGAGCTGCAGAGATCCACAGCTCAGGGGGGAGAATCTGTCCACAGGACAACTATTAGTCGTGTTCTCCACAAATCTGCCCTTTATGGAAGAGTGACAAGAAGAAAGACATTGGAGAAAGAAAGTCATAAGAAGTCCTGTTTGCAGTTTGTGAGAAGCCATGTGGAGGACACAGCAAACATGTGGAAGAAGGTGATCTGGTCACATGAGACCAAAATGTAACTTTTTCGCCTAAAAGAAAAACGCTATGTGTGGGGAAAACTAACACTGCACATCACCCTGAACACACCATCCCCACCGTGAAACATGGTGGTGGCAGCATCATGTGGTGGGGATTCTTTTCTTCAGCAGGGACAGGGAAGCTGGTCAGAGTTGATGGGAAGATGGATGGAGCCAAATACAGGGCAATCTTAGAAGAAAACCTGTTAGAGTCTGCAAAAGACTTGAGACTGGGGCGGAGGTTCACCTTCCAGCAGGACAACGACCCGAAACATACAGCCAGAGCTACAATGAAATGGTTTAGATCAAAGCATATTCATGTGTTAGAATGGCCCAGTCACAGTCCAGACCTAAATCACATTGAGAATCTGTGGAAAGACTTGAAAATTGCTGTTCACAGACGCTCTCCATCCAATCTGACAGAGCTTGAGATATTTCGCAAAGAAGAAGAATGGGCAAAAATGTCCTCTCTAGATGTGCAAAGCTGGTAGAGACATCTCCAAAAAGACTTGTAATTGCAGAGAAAGTATTGACTCCGGGGGGCGCCATACAAATGTACCCCACACTTTTCACATATTTATTTGTTAAAAAATTATTTTTTTTGAAAACCAAGGCACTGTACATATAGAGTGCAGGGGTCAGAAGTATGTAATGTACAGAGTGCAGGGGCCATGAGTAAATAACATACTCATAACCCCTACACTCTGTATGCTATTTACTCATGAACCCTGCACTATGTACAGACATGTTTCTCAACTCAAGTCCTCAAGTACCCCCAACAGGTCATGTTTTCAGGATTTCCCTCAGATGAAAGGGCTGTGGTAATTACTAATGCGGTGCAAAATAATAGAAAGCCTGAAAACGTGACCTGTCGGGGGTACTTGAGGACTGGAGTTGAGAAACATTGTACAGAGTGCAGGGGTCAGAAGTATGTAATGTGCAGGGGTCAGAAGTATGTAATGTGCAGGTGTCAAGAGTAAATGGCATACAGAGTGCAGGAGTCATGAGTATGATATGTACAGAGTGCATGGGTCAGCAGCAGTAATGTACAGTGTGCATGGGTCAGCAGCAGTAATATACAGAGTGCAGGGGTCAGGAGTATGTAATGTACATAGCACTGGAGTCAGGAGCATGTGACGTACAGAGGTCTTGAGTAAATAGCATGCAGGGGTCAGGGGCATGTAATATACGGAGTGCAGGGGTCATGAGTATGTTATGTACAGAGTGCAGGGGTAAGAAGTATGTAATGTACAGAGTGCAGGGGTAATGAGAAAATAGCACACAGAGTGCAGGGGTCATGGGTATGTAATGTGCAGAGGTCAGGAGCATGTAACATGCCGAGAGTCAAAGTACTTACACTACCTGCCTATTAATTGAATTAAAGTGGAACTAAAATCTCTTAATCAACATCAACTATGTTTAAACCTTATGCTGCTAGCATTAGTAAATAGATAGGAATGTAGATTATATTTACTTATTTTAAACTTTTCTTTTTACGTTTCTTCAGTTGCTTCCTGATTTCTGGCCTAGTCCATAACGATGTCATACATCCCAGGAGTCTTCATGGAAGGAGGGGCTTTCTCAGGTAAGCACACCCTCCTGCCTGCATGCCTGAGCTAAGGGCAGATAGACTCCAGGAAGTAAATGCTACATGAACCATCTTCCCTTACTAAAGATGTCCTTGGCTAGGGGGTGATTTTGAAGCAAAGTAAAGCATGGAGACACGGATGGACGGGGGAGTTTGCTGGTGCTCAGATACATTGTAATTCCGCTTGAATTGGTGTTTTTTATCTGGCTGGACTCCAGGTTTGAATCGGCAAGGTGGCAACAAAAGACTGGAGAGTATAAACGGTACCCACCGGGGTCGGAGCATTGTACGGAAGGAATCCTGCGTAGACATTCCCAACCAACCGACGCTCAGGAGACACGTAAACGAGGGAAGAAAAGGCTTTCTTTTATGTCTGTGGCACTAATTAGTTTACAGGCTGCGGGTATTATTCGCGGTGCAGAACCAGAGATACGTTTAATTACACCTGATAGAGATAATATTTCCAGGTTGGAGCGTATTAGGCCAGAATTAGGCCTTGATGTTTCGTATTTTAGAAGTTCTGAAGTACCAGTCCTCGCCGCCGCTCTAATCACAAACTATTTTCCCCAAGTGCTGCAAAAAAAAAAAAAAAAAAAAAAGAAGTTCAGCATCTAAACATAAAGAGCTTTTAATCTTTTCATTTGCCGAAGCTTTTAGAGCGCCGACTTGAAAAGAGCAGATTATAGCCTAGACCGCCGGCGTACGGCAAAACGCGGGAGCAGCGAGCGCTGCGCACAGGACGATCAATCACACCACTTTCATAACATGCAAAACACGGCGCAGTTTTCCCACAAAGCACAATAAGAAGAATGAATGGCGCGCCGCGATTAAAACACACATTACCGCCGGGGGGGGAGGGGGGGGGGGGGGGGGGGGGGGGGGGGGGGGGGGGGGGGGGGGGGGGGGGGGGGGGGGGGGGGGGGGGGGGGGGGGGGGGGGGGGGGGGGGGGGGTGGGGGGGGGGGGGGGGGGGGGGGGGGGGGGGGGGGGGGGGGGGGGGGGGGGGGGGGGGGGGGGGGGGGGGGGGGGGGGGGGGGGGGGGGGGGGGGGGGGGGGGGGGGGGGGGGGGGGGGGGGGGGGGGGGGGGGGGGGGGGGGGGGGGGGGGGGGGGGGGGGGGGGGGGGGGGGGGGGGGGGGGGGGGGGGGGGGGGGGGGGGGGGGGGGGGGGGGGGGGGGGGGGGGGGGGGGGGGGGGGGGGGGGGGGGGGGGGGGGGGGGGGGGGGGGGGGGGGGGGGGGGGGGGGGGGGGGGGGGGGGGGGGGGGGGGGGGAGGGGGGGGGGGGGGGGGGGGGGGGGGGGGGGGGGGGGGGGGGGGGGGGGGGGGGGGGGGGGGGGGGGGGGGGGGGGGGGGGGGGGGGGGGGGGGGGGGGGGGGGGGGGGGGGGGGGGGGGGGGGGGGGGGGGGGGGGGGGGGGGGGGGGGGGGGGGGGGGGGGGGGGGGGGGGGGGGGGGGGGGGGGGGGGGGGGGGGGGGGGGGGGGGGGGGGGGGGGGGGGGGGGGGGGGGGGGGGGGGGGGGGGGGGGGGGGGGGGGGGGGGGGGGGGGGGGGGGGGGGGGGGGGGGGGGGGGGGGGGGGGGGGGGGGGGGGGGGGGGGGGGGGGGGGGGGGGGGGGGGGGGGGGGGGGGGGGGGGGGGGGGGGGGGGGGGGGGGGGGGGGGGGGGGGGGGGGGGGGGGGGGGGGGGGGGGGGGGGGGGGGGGGGGGGGGGGGGGGGGGGGGGGGGGGGGGGGGGGGGGGGGGGGGGGGGGGGGGGGGGGGGGGGGGGGGGGGGGGGGGGGGGGGGGGGGGGGGGGGGGGGGGGGGGGGGGGGGGGGGGGGGGGGGGGGGGGGGGGGGGGGGGGGGGGGGGGGGGGGGGGGGGGGGGGGGGGGGGGGGGGGGGGGGGGGGGGGGGGGGGGGGGGGGGGGGGGGGGGGGGGGGGGGGGGGGGGGGGGGGGGGGGGGGGGGGGGGGGGGGGGGGGGGGGGGGGGGGGGGGGGGGGGGGGGGGGGGGGGGGGGGGGGGGGGGGGGGGGGGGGGGGGGGGGGGGGGGGGGGGGGGGGGGGGGGGGGGGGGGGGGGGGGGGGGGGGGGGGGGGGGGGGGGGGGGGGGGGGGGGGGGGGGGGGGGGGGGGGGGGGGGGGGGGGGGGGGGGGGGGGGGGGGGGGGGGGGGGGGGGGGGGGGGGGGGGGGGGGGGGGGGGGGGGGGGGGGGGGGGGGGGGGGGGGGGGGGGGGGGGGGGGGGGGGGGGGGGGGGGGGGGGGGGGGGGGGGGGGGGGGGGGGGGGGGGGGGGGGGGGGGGGGGGGGGGGGGGGGGGGGGGGGGGGGGGGGGGGGGGGGGGGGGGGGGGGGGGGGGGGGGGGGGGGGGGGGGGGGGGGGGGGGGGGGGGGGGGGGGGGGGGGGGGGGGGGGGGGGGGGGGGGGGGGGGGGGGGGGGGGGGGGGGGGGGGGGGGGGGGGGGGGGGGGGGGGGGGGGGGGGGGGGGGGGGGGGGGGGGGGGGGGGGGGGGGGGGGGGGGGGGGGGGGGGGGGGGGGGGGGGGGGGGGGGGGGGGGGGGGGGGGGGGGGGGGGGGGGGGGGGGGGGGGGGGGGGGGGGGGGGGGGGGGGGGGGGGGGGGGGGGGGGGGGGGGGGGGGGGGGGGGGGGGGGGGGGGGGGGGGGGGGGGGGGGGGGGGGGGGTGGGGGGGGGGGGGGGGGGGGGGGGGGGGGGGGGGGGGGGGGGGGGGGGGGGGGGGGGGGGGGGGGGGGGGGGGGGGGGGGGGGGGGGGGGGGGGGGGGGGGGGGGGGGGGGGGGGGGGGGGGGGGGGGGGGGGGGGGGGGGGGGGGGGGGGGGGGGGGGGGGGGGGGGGGGGGGGGGGGGGGGGGGGGGGGGGGGGGGGGGGGGGGGGGGGGGGGGGGGGGGGGGGGGGGGGGGGGGGGGGGGGGGGGGGGGGGGGGGGGGGGGGGGGGGGGGGGGGGGGGGGGGGGGGGGGGGGGGGGGGGGGGGGGGGGGGGGGGGGGGGGGGGGGGGGGGGGGGGGGGGGGGGGGGGGGGGGGGGGGGGGGGGGGGGGGGGGGGGGGGGGGGGGGGGGGGGGGGGGGGGGGGGGGGGGGGGGGGGGGGGGGGGGGGGGGGGGGGGGGGGGGGGGGGGGGGGGGGGGGGGGGGGGGGGGGGGGGGGGGGGGGGGGGGGGGGGGGGGGGGGGGGGGGGGGGGGGGGGGGGGGGGGGGGGGGGGGGGGGGGGGGGGGGGGGGGGGGGGGGGGGGGGGGGGGGGGGGGGGGGGGGGGGGGGGGGGGGGGGGGGGGGGGGGGGGGGGGGGGGGGGGGGGGGGGGGGGGGGGGGGGGGGGGGGGGGGGGGGGGGGGGGGGGGGGGGGGGGGGGGGGGGGGGGGGGGGGGGGGGGGGGGGGGGGGGGGGGGGGGGGGGGGGGGGGGGGGGGGGGGGGGGGGGGGGGGGGGGGGGGGGGGGGGGGGGGGGGGGGGGGGGGGGGGGGGGGGGGGGGGGGGGGGGGGGGGGGGGGGGGGGGGGGGGGGGGGGGGGGGGGGGGGGGGGGGGGGGGGGGGGGGGGGGGGGGGGGGGGGGGGGGGGGGGGGGGGGGGGGGGGGGGGGGGGGGGGGGGGGGGGGGGGGGGGGGGGGGGGGGGGGGGGGGGGGGGGGGGGGGGGGGGGGGGGGGGGGGGGGGGGGGGGGGGGGGGGGGGGGGGGGGGGGGGGGGGGGGGGGGGGGGGGGGGGGGGGGGGGGGGGGGGGGGGGGGGGGGGGGGGGGGGGGGGGGGGGGGGGGGGGGGGGGGGGGGGGGGGGGGGGGGGGGGGGGGGGGGGGGGGGGGGGGGGGGGGGGGGGGGGGGGGGGGGGGGGGGGGGGGGGGGGGGGGGGGGGGGGGGGGGGGGGGGGGGGGGGGGGGGGGGGGGGGGGGGGGGGGGGGGGGGGGGGGGGGGGGGGGGGGGGGGGGGGGGGGGGGGGGGGGGGGGGGGGGGGGGGGGGGGGGGGGGGGGGGGGGGGGGGGGGGGGGGGGGGGGGGGGGGGGGGGGGGGGGGGGGGGGGGGGGGGGGGGGGGGGGGGGGGGGGGGGGGGGGGGGGGGGGGGGGGGGGGGGGGGGGGGGGGGGGGGGGGGGGGGGGGGGGGGGGGGGGGGGGGGGGGGGGGGGGGGGGGGGGGGGGGGGGGGGGGGGGGGGGGGGGGGGGGGGGGGGGGGGGGGGGGGGGGGGGGGGGGGGGGGGGGGGGGGGGGGGGGGGGGGGGGGGGGGGGGGGGGGGGGGGGGGGGGGGGGGGGGGGGGGGGGGGGGGGGGGGGGGGGGGGGGGGGGGGGGGGGGATTGGGGGGGGGGGGGGGGGGGGGGGGGGGGGGGGGGGGGGGGGGGGGGGGGGGGGGGGGGGGGGGGGGGGGGGGGGGGGGGGGGGGGGGGGGGGGGGGGGGGGGGGGGGGGGGGGGGGGGGGGGGGGGGGGGGGGGGGGGGGGGGGGGGGGGGGGGGGGGGGGGGGGGGGGGGGGGGGGGGGGGGGGGGGGGGGGGGGGGGGGGGGGGGGGGGGGGGGGGGGGGGGGGGGGGGGGGGGGGGGGGGGGGGGGGGGGGGGGGGGGGGGGGGGGGGGGGGGGGGGGGGGGGGGGGGGGGGGGGGGGGGGGGGGGGGGGGGGGGGGGGGGGGGGGGGGGGGGGGGGGGGGGGGGGGGGGGGGGGGGGGGGGGGGGGGGGGGGGGGGGGGGGGGGGGGGGGGGGGGGGGGGGGGGGGGGGGGGGGGGGGGGGGGGGGGGGGGGGGGGGGGGGGGGGGGGGGGGGGGGGGGGGGGGGGGGGGGGGGGGGGGGGGGGGGGGGGGGGGGGGGGGGGGGGGGGGGGGGGGGGGGGGGGGGGGGGGGGGGGGGGGGGGGGGGGGGGGGGGGGGGGGGGGGGGGGGGGGGGGGGGGGGGGGGGGGGGGGGGGGGGGGGGGGGGGGGGGGGGGGGGGGGGGGGGGGGGGGGGGGGGGGGGGGGGGGGGGGGGGGGGGGGGGGGGGGGGGGGGGGGGGGGGGGGGGGGGGGGGGGGGGGGGGGGGGGGGGGGGGGGGGGGGGGGGGGGGGGGGGGGGGGGGGGGGGGGGGGGGGGGGGGGGGGGGGGGGGGGGGGGGGGGGGGGGGGGGGGGGGGGGGGGGGGGGGGGGGGGGGGGGGGGGGGGGGGGGGGGGGGGGGGGGGGGGGGGGGGGGGGGGGGGGGGGGGGGGGGGGGGGGGGGGGGGGGGGGGGGGGGGGGGGGGGGGGGGGGGGGGGGGGGGGGGGGGGGGGGGGGGGGGGGGGGGGGGGGGGGGGGGGGGGGGGGGGGGGGGGGGGGGGGGGGGGGGGGGGGGGGGGGGGGGGGGGGGGGGGGGGGGGGGGGGGGGGGGGGGGGGGGGGGGGGGGGGGGGGGGGGGGGGGGGGGGGGGGGGGGGGGGGGGGGGGGGGGGGGGGGGGGGGGGGGGGGGGGGGGGGGGGGGGGGGGGGGGGGGGGGGGGGGGGGGGGGGGGGGGGGGGGGGGGGGGGGGGGGGGGGGGGGGGGGGGGGGGGGGGGGGGGGGGGGGGGGGGGGGGGGGGGGGGGGGGGGGGGGGGGGGGGGGGGGGGGGGGGGGGGGGGGGGGGGGGGGGGGGGGGGGGGGGGGGGGGGGGGGGGGGGGGGGGGGGGGGGGGGGGGGGGGGGGGGGGGGGGGGGGGGGGGGGGGGGGGGGGGGGGGGGGGGGGGGGGGGGGGGGGGGGGGGGGGGGGGGGGGGGGGGGGGGGGGGGGGGGGGGGGGGGGGGGGGGGGGGGGGGGGGGGGGGGGGGGGGGGGGGGGGGGGGGGGGGGGGGGGGGGGGGGGGGGGGGGGGGGGGGGGGGGGGGGGGGGGGGGGGGGGGGGGGGGGGGGGGGGGGGGGGGGGGGGGGGGGGGGGGGGGGGGGGGGGGGGTGGGGGGGGGGGGGGGGGGGGGGGGGGGGGGGGGGGGGGGGGGGGGGGGGGGGGGGGGGGGGGGGGGGGGGGGGGGGGGGGGGTGGGGGGGGGGGGGGGGGGGGGGGGGGGGGGGGATTAAAACACACATTACCGCCGTGCGATTTGTATGCCGCTGGGTTCACAATACAAGCGGGTAAAACACTGCCAGGTACAATGTTATAAGTGAGGATTATTTTCTATAAAAGCCCAGAACTGCGTATGGCGGGGAGTTTACATAAATACCTGACCTATACCATCGAACGCTGACGCGTGATTTGTTCTGAAAGCACGGTGCCACCTAGTGGGTGATTACAGACTTGTTCTGAGAGTACAGTGCCACCTAGTGGGAGTGATTAGGGACTACGGCGGGAACTGGTTCCTTCCTGCCCCACGACACCACCACCCGCCGATGTCCGAGTAACACCTCCGCTAACAACTATTCACATCCCAAGTTACTATTGCAATTTCAAAACAATACAGTGTAGCACACTATTGTTTAGGAAGGGTTGCTAACATTTCTATTGCCAGGTGGTAATTGTCCTGGTCAATTGTTAGGAGATCCACTGACTTTCCCCTAATTCTGGAATTGCTGCACTTTTCTCTTCTGTCACTAGGTGGCACTGTAGCTGGTGACCTTAGATCGACAAGGACATAGCAAGGACAGACCATGAATGGATTGGGTATCTCAGCCAATAGGCAGGGTGTTTCTTTAGTCCTTTGGCCTGCTGGGAGAGCCTATTTCATTGGGTGGAGTCAGGTGATCGGGGGGGTTCTGTGCCACCTGGATAGCTGTCTAGGTGGACGTGTTTTATGTTGCCCTGGGCAGCTAGGCCAGAAGCCGGAGGCCTATCCTGGGGACACCCGACTTCTAAGCTGCCTGAGGCCTATCCAGGAGCAGGGGAAGCAGCGTAGGGTTGGGGCGGCAGGATTGGCGTGTTGTGTAGGTTCAGCCGGACGGGGAACCAGTTGTGGTCGGAGGTAGAAGGGAAGCAGTCGCCAGTAAGGGACCCACCACCTGGTTACCGGAGACTACAGTGAGTAAGCTTGAGCAAGTACCAGAGCAGTCTTCTCACCAGCCGGGGACGGTGAAGAAGTGGGAAAGCTTCAGTGAGTGCCAAGCCAGGGACCCAGCAGGTTAGCGGGAGTGACGCTTGAGGGGTATACAGTGGGATAGCTGTGGAAGAGCTCAGGAGATTCGGTGACGAGTGGGATCTGGAAGTCTAGTGAGAGACTGGGAGCTCAGTGAGTGAAGACCTACAGTGAGATAAGAAACGGACTGTTCTGTGTTGCCAAGAGTTATGTACCTTTAGTGACTGTTACACGTTCAGTGCCATAGGAGAAAGCGGTCCTACCTATACAGACGTGGCATCCGACTGGAGGCCTTTCCATGTATAGCTGTCTATCTATAGAAGTCTCAAAGTCTGCCAATTAACATTGCATCTACCCAAGGGTGTCCTGGCCCTAACCCTCTCTCCCACAGTTCTTGTTAAGAGACAGTAAATATCTTGTTCGTATTCAAAAAGTGACTGGCGCCCAGCATTACACCCACCATGCCTGGTAACCCACTCTACAAGGAAGGACGTCAGCTCTCCCCAAC
Source organism: Lithobates sylvaticus (assembly GCA_028564925.1). Taxonomy (NCBI): domain Eukaryota; kingdom Metazoa; phylum Chordata; class Amphibia; order Anura; family Ranidae; genus Lithobates; species Lithobates sylvaticus. The sequence continues at coordinate 10,404,233 of CM053037.1, forward strand.
TCTTGAGGTCACCCTTAAGCCCCATACACATGGTCGGATTTTCCGATGGATTCTGTCCTATCGGACAATGTTGTCGGAAATTCCGACCGTGTGTAGGCACCATCGGACATTTTCCATCGGATTGTCTGACGGACAAAGTTGTATCTCCTGCTCTAAAAATTTTCCGACAACAAAGTCCGATCACACCAATTCCGATCGTGTGTAGCGAATTCCGACGGACAAAGTGCCACGCATGCTCAGATCACATTACAAGACCAAAGCTATTGGCTACTAGCCTCTACGTAGTCCTGTCGTAGGCAACAAACGTCACCACGTTCAGGATGATCGGATTTTCCGACAACTTTGTCCGACCGTGTGTATGCAACACCAGTGTTGGACCAAATCCGATGGATTTGGTGGTCGGATTTTCCGACCGTGTGTATGGGGCTTAAGGTCTCTGGGGGCCCTGGGACTTTGCTACAACAGTCTTCTGTGGGAAATGGAACAGTTGCAAACATGTAGAAGAATTCTAACAAATAGGGGGTGTGACCACTTAGAATCTAACATGCGACAGGTGACTTGCGTGTATAAACCCCGGCCATTAGTAAGCTGAAAAGCCTACAGAAGATCGGCAACAATGGACAGAGGGATTTTATTATAGAAGGGGACAAACATTTTCCAGGAACCGGGGCCGGGTGTTGTACCGGGAGATCCGGCATATTGTAGGTGATACGTCGTTATCTGCTGGTAATGATTTCTCCCTGCCCTCATCTCTCTTGAGTCTTCACATGTTTATTTACAGAGGATTTATTCCCAGAGGACTCCATAAAAACTGCGCCGGGCGCCTAAAGCCGCCTCCCATGTTAACAGGTGATGATAGGCGAGAGAAACACAATAATTACAGGTGGCGTTTAATTAAAAGAATGAAGAATAAAAATTAACACATTAGTGGCAAAGCGCCTCATTCAATCTGCAGGTCCAGGTGAGGAAATGTAGGTACTGGATGGAGGATGCCAGGGCAGGCAGTGGATCTGAAATTCCTTTTATTGGTATCTGTACATATACTAGTTAAAGTGTGCCTGCCCCAGGAGAAGCAAAGTTCAGGGGGTAACAAACAATGAGAGCAGAGGGTATGTACAGGAGAGGAGTGTGGAGGGTAGCAACGGTGGACAGTATGTACATAAGAGGAGAGCAAAGGGTATGATGGCGGGCAGTATGTACAGGAGAGGAGTACGGAGGGCAGTATGTACAGGAGAGGAGTGCGAAGGGTTTGAGGGTAAGCAGTATGTACAGGAGAAGCATGTGGAGGGTATGATGGTGGGAAGTATATACAGTAGAGGAGTGCAGAGGGTATGATGGTGGGCACTATGTACAGGAGAGGAGAACAGAGGTTATGACTGTGGGCAATATATACAGGAGAGAAGAATGGAGGGTATGACAGAGGCCTGTATGTGCAAGAGAGGAGTGTGGAGGGTATGACAGTGAACAGTATGTGCAGGAGAGGAGAACAGAGGGTATGACGGTGGGCACTATTTACAGGAGAGCAGAACAGAGGGTATGATGATGGGCAGTATGTACAGAAGAGGAGAATGGAATGGAGGGTATGACATGGGCAGTATGTACAGGAGAGCAGAGCAGAGGGTAGGAAAGTGGCCAGTATGTGCAGGAGAGGAGGAGAACAGAGGGCACTATATACAGGAGAGGAGAACGGAGGGTATGACGGTGGGCAGTATGTACAGGAGAGAAGTGCGAGGGCATGACAGTGGGCAGTATGTGCAGGACAGCAGAGCGGAGGGTATAATGGTGGGCAGTATGTTCAGTAGAGGAGTGCAGAGGGTAGGAAAGTGGCCAGTATTTGCAGGAGAGGAGAACAGAGGGTAGGATTGTGGGCACTACATACAGGAGAGGAGAACGGAGCGTATGACAGTGAGCAGTATGTACAGGAGAGGAGTGTGGAGGGTATGACAGTGGCCAGTATGTGCAGGAGAGGAGTGTGGAGGGTATGATGGTAGGCACTATTTACAGGAGAGGAAAATGGAGGGTATGACAGTGGGCACTATGTACAGGAGAGGAGAACACAGGGAATGACGGTGGGTAGTATGTATAGGAGAGGAGAACACAGGGCATGACGGTGGGCAGTATGTACAGAAGAGAAATGTGGTGGGTATGACAGTGGGCAGTATGTGCAGGAGAGCAGAATGGAGGGTATGACGGTGGGTAGTATGTACAGGGGAGGAGTCTGCAGAGTATGATGGTGGGCAGTGTATGTGTGGATACCGGGTTTTACGAACGTCACTGTTTTCTTTTGTACACCAAGGTATACCTCCAGCAAACCACTATAACAAATTAGAGTGTCCCTTTATTTTAACTGTCTAAAAGGATTTTGCCAATATATGAAGACTAGACGAGGCTGGATTATTTTTCACCATTGCTGGAACATTCTGATAATGAATTTATTTCAAAATGGACCCGTGAAGGTGGATTATCTCTCGCCACGTCCGACCTACCCCATGTAATATGAGACCAGACATGGCAATGAGGGCCTCCAGTCACAGAGAGATAAGAACTGTCGGCGTCATTTGTCAGTACAGGTTAGAAAGGAGAGAGAAGATAACTAGGCGCTTAGGGGCCATAGAAAGTTTTTTCTATTTCAGACATCTTGATAAATAGGTCCGGATGTGCGGAATGCAGTGTCAGGTGAATGAAGGATGCCCCTTCACCTACCTGAATACAAACAACCCTGACCCCGGGGCTCCACGCTTTACTCTAGCTGATATTCAGGCGGGGTCCTCCTTTAATAAACTCCAGTTTGTCATTCGGACGCGACGTCAATCGATATTGTGAACCATGCGAAGATTCCTCGCCCCCTCTAAACGTGAACAATTCCAGCGCCTCTGTTTCCGATTAGCGTATCTCTTGCAGGTGCTATGGATTTTTCTATGGAGGAGCCGGCGGTGGCAGCGGCTGTAAATCACGGCTCGGGAAGGGGTTAACGGCAGTGACTGACAACCCTTCCGTATGATTTACAACCTGGAGCCCCATTGTGAAACGACTGCGTGATGGATGATCCCAAAAGTCTGCAAGTGCCCATAAATCATGTCTTTGAATCATTGACAGAGATAGAGGAGGTGCAGGCAGCCGCATGGCATTGACATCCATTTTCCCAATAATGTGCATTGACAACTTACAATACACAGCCTTAATTAAAAAAGTGAGATGTGGAAATGTTTCACCTTTTCTGGATCTAAAAGCGGCGAGAGCCGCGCGGCGCCGGGCACACTTAACCCATTCACTGATGACCAGGAGGCCCAGAGCAAGCTCAGTACTGCTGTACACACCTGTATCTCCTCCCCAGGGCCCATAAAGGGCCCACGCGTAGGGTCACAGGGGTGCAACGCTGCTGATAAACGGTTATCGGAACTCGTGTTATAACATGGCCGACTCCGAAAATTACGAAAACACAGATACACTGTTAGGATAAGGGATTAGGGGGCTAAGATAAAGAGTTAGGGGGAAGAGAGAGGGTTAACATGTACCTAAACCCCCCCAAAAAATCTAATATATTGCAGCTTACCCATCCTTAGATGTGCTGGCTGCCTTAGTTTTCTTTTTCTTTATTTTCCTCTGCTGATCCTATTAGTAACATAATCCCTGTTCTTTTTTGTCTACCCTCATTCCTCCAGTGTATCTCTGGAGGCAGCCATGGCTATCACACGGGCTGAACATTGTGACAAACAAGCAGGTATGATGGCCTTATCAGGCAAACCCCGGTAGATACTGAGCTAGGCCCCAAACTGTGAATAAGTATAAACAAAAGCCGACGACATTCTGTTGTAATCCAATGTGAAAATAGCTTTATTAGTCTAGACATGAAGGCCCTGTGTAGGTCCTTGAGAAGATCATCCAGTTCCCAGGGTGAAGATGGGAAACTGTCCAGCCTCCTGGCAGCTGGAGGTAGGGCTGAAGTTGGCACTACCAAGTGCAGCAATTTAGGATAAAAAAAAAGGCTCGGCAGACAGGAGTGGCACTGCAGTCACTCCTGTCAGTGATAGGCAAGGAGGAGGGAGCTGCAGGAACTCCCAGAGAACCCCCCCACTTCCTGCACATATAGCCACTGCCCCTGGGACAAGTGCCCCTTCCACCCCCTCTTGTCCTGGCCCTGATTATATGGAGCAGGGCCAGGACGGGGGGGGGGGGGGGGGGGGGGGTGGGGTGGGACCGGGGGCGGGCCCCCCGGGGGGGGGGGGGGGATGTTAAAAGGGTCAGCTGCTCCAGGTGCAGTGGCTCTATGTGCGGGGGGGGGGGAGCACTGGCAGAAGTGGCACTGCAGTAACTCCTGTCAGTTATAGGCAGGGAGTAGGGAGCTGCAGGAACTCCCAGAGAACCCTCACTTCCTGCACATAGAGCCGCTGCCCCTGGGACAAGTGCCCCTTCCACCCACTCTTGTCCTGGCCCTGACTATATTGAGCAGGGCCAGGACAAGGGGGGGGCAGAAGGGTTACTTGCTCCAGGTGGAGCGGCTCTATGTGCGGGGGGATGCTCCCACTGGCAGGAGTGGCACTCCGGTCACTCCTGTCTGTGACAAGGGAGCTGCGGGAACTCCCAGACCCCCACTTCCTGCACATAGAGACATTGCACCTGGGACAAGTGCCCCTTCCACCCCCTCTCCCTTGTCCTGGCCCCGAATATATGGAGCAGGGCCAGGACGGGTGGGCACCTCCATGATGCATTAGACCCTGGAACTGAACTTATCTGGACATGTCGATGGTTAAAATGTCATTGTATGATGTAGTATTAACAATACCCTTTACTGGAAACACCAGAACACCATAATTTGGAGGGGGGAATCGCATACTTTTGGCCATATAGTATATCAGTGGTACCGGTGATGCCAATGCCGGTACCGATGGATGTTGACCCTGCATACAGCAGATGAATATATGAGAGCTCTCTGAAGACGGACTATTTCCGGGCCTATCTGTGAACGGTAATGTGACTTTCTCTACTTTCCTCTAACTTTTATTTTAGGATTCCTGCTTCCTCCATTTCCTGTTTTGCTGTTTGCGGTAGAATCGCTAATCAGGAGCGGAATCCAATTTGCAGGTGATGTAAATTTCCGCCTGAAGACATTCTCTCTGCTGTGTTAAAAATATGATTTAATGAATGAGAGATGCGCCGCACATCGAACCCTCATTTAACTGACAGATCGAGCGTCTAGCCGCACGCCAAAACCCCGGCTACCTGGCCGCAGTTGGCAGACTGTTTTGGCAGTTGCAGCCAATGTGTTGGTACATATGTACCGGTGAAGATATGCCGTTGCACGGATCTGTGTGCCAGGCACGTCAAACCGTCAGGAAGCAGACAGCGAGCAACGCACGCAAACCGACAATCACACATTTCAACAAGGCTCAACGCATCTGAGTACTCGGTTAAAGGAACACCATCACATTTGTATATATAGTCAGAACTGGCCTGAAGCATGTGGAACTACAAGTGGCAGCATGCCATAGTCAAAATACGCAGTGGGCCTCATTATTACTGGGATCTAAAATACGTCTGTCAGAACTGCTCCACAGCAACCAATCAGATTCAAAACTGTAGTGGGAACTGACAGCTGGAGACGGATCGATGCTTGATGCTGATTGGTTGTTTTTCACTTTCGGAGGGGGTTTGACAGACAGCTGGGAACTGAACACTGTAAAGCCTGCACCACTGGAATGGGTTGGATTTGTGGCCAAATAGTAGATATGATGGTCAGGTGTCCACATACTTTTGGCCATACAGTAGATATGATGGTCAGGTGTCCATATACTTTTGGCCATATTGTAGATATGATGGTCAGGTGTTTGCATACTTTTGGCCATACAGTAGATGTGATGGTCAGGGGTGTGTATACTTTTGGCCATACAGTAGATGATGTGATGGTCAGGTGTCCACATACTTTTGGCCACATAGTAGAAGTGACTGTCAGGTGTCCATATACTTTTGGCCATACAGTAGATATGATGGTCCGGTATCCACATACTTTTGGCCATACAGTAGATATGATGGTCCGGTATCCACATACTTTTGGCCATACAGTAGATGTGATGGGTAGGTATCCACATACTTTTGGCCATACAGTAGCTATGATGGTCAGGTGTCCACATACTTTTGGCCATACAGTAGATGGACAGTCCGGTATCCACATACTTTTGGCCATACAGTAGATATGATGGTCAGGTGTCCACATACTTTTGGCCATATTGTAGATATGATGGTCCGGTATCCACATACTTTTGGCCATACAGTAGATGTGATGGTCAGGTGTCCATATCCTTTTGGCCATACAGTAGATGTGATGGTCAGGTGTCCATATACGTTTGGCCATACAGTAGATATGATGGTCAGGTATCCACATACTTTTGGCCATACAGTAGATGTGATGGTCAGGTATCCACATACTTTTGGCCATACAGTAGATGTGACGGTCAGGTGTCCACATACTTTTGGCCATACAGTAGATGGACAGTCCGGTATCCACATACTTTTGGCCATACAGTAGATATGATGGTCAGGTGTCCACATACTTTTGGCCATACAGTAGATGTGATGGTCAAGTGTCCACATACTTTTGGCCATACAGTAGATGTGATGGTCAGGTATCCACATACTTTTGGCCATATAGTAAATGTGACGGTCAGGTATCCACATACTTTTGGCCATACAGTAGATGGACAGTCCGGTATCCACATACTTTTGGCCATACAGTAGATATGATGGTCAGGTGTCCACATACTTTTGGCCATACAGTAGATGTGATGGTCAAGTGTCCACATACTTTTGGCCATATAGTAAATGTGACGGTCAGGTATCCACATACTTTTGGCCATACAGTAGATGGACAGTCCGGTATCCACATACTTTTGGCCATACAGTAGATATGATGGTCAGGTGTCCATATACGTTTGGCCATACAGTAGATGTGATGGTCAGGTGTCCATATACGTTTGGCCATACAGTAGATATGATGGTCAGGTGTCCATATACGTTTGGCCATACAGTAGATGTGATGGTCAGGTGTCCATATACGTTTGGCCATACAGTAGATGTGATGGTCAGGTGTCCATATACGTTTGGCCATACAGTAGATGTGATGGTCAGGTGTCCATATACGTTTGGCCATATAGTAGATGTGATGGTCAGGTGTCCATATACGTTTGGCCATACAGTAGATGTGATGGTCCGGTATCCACATACTTTTGGCCATACAGTAGATATGATGGTCAGGTGTCCATATCCTTTTGGCAATGTAGTATAATTGCACTGTAACGGATTTATGAGTATTTTAATAAAACCCTGGTGTTTCCAGTGACAATCAGGCCGACGCTCATCCACTTTGTATCAGTGCATCCGGCTGGAAAGGTGTATATTATCCCCTGGGTGCGTCGGGCTGATGGCTGTCTGGGATCCATATTGTGGCAGGCGGCTGTGCGGCCGGCGGTATGCTTTCAGGAGAAGTGACACTGCTATTCGTTGTGACAGGCGGCATTGCGAGGCGAGATGAAGCGGTGCTGTTCAACATACTAATACGCCCAGCCGACGCAGAGCCATTATGTACCCGCCACTTACTAACCAGGATCTGATCCATCGGGTCTGGAGGTGTTCCTGGCACTCGGGGGGGGGGGTCAGCGGCAGGAGAACGGGGAGAGGCAGCGGCTTTGTGTTCCCAATGATTAGAGTGACACGAAAATAGAAGTGTCCTCATTACTTCCAGCCTCCTCCACGTTCCAGCTGTGATCTCACTTCCTGTTAGAGGGTGGCTACGTTCATTGTCCGTGGTGCACGGTGTGTCGGGACGTAGCCACCCTCTCTTGCTATGGAACGAAGGGATGTGTAGTGTGTGTAGAGCAGTGCACCTGACCAGGAGATGTGGTACTGAAAAAAAGACACTAAAAAAAACTAGTGCAGCCACCACATCTAATGATTGGTAAGCTGCAATATTTTACATTTTTGGTTTTGGGTTTTATTGCCGGAGGGCTGATTTATGAGAACTGAAGCAATATTGGAGCTGCTGTCCATAACAACAACCAATAAGGTTTGCCCTTACATTCAACTGGAAGATTTCTTCTGATTGGTTGCAGCAGAGAATGCGGGGTCATGGTCTCATAAATCATTGTAGTGTGATGATGTCATACACATATGTTATCACCGCTATTAGACTCCAGACACCCCGGGGACTGGGCCCCCAAATCTCAGCAGGAGCTGCTCCACCCCCAACACAGAGTGTACATTACCGTCTGTCTGTCTATCCATCTATCTATCTTTTGGGGCCCCAGTTACAGAGAATGAAGATGGGGTGGGTGCTGGTTCCTCCATGAGGTGGCATTATGGTGATAATGCCCCTGGGACCTCCTGAGGGTATAAGAGAGCACGGAGCAAGGCATGTCTATCACTATAATCTAAAACTATGCAGAACTGCCATTATTACAACCTGCCTTGTAGCTTAAAATCTTGTTGAGGGACTACAAGTCTAAGCATGCCCTGCCACGGATCATAAATTAGAATCTCATGTGGCCTGGCATGCTTAGACTTGTAGTTCCACAGGCCGTGGTTAATTATGACGCGTGGGCGCAGAATTCAGCGCCGGCCCCTCCCTCGGGCACATGAAGCGTTCCCAGGAAGGTCCGGGCGACAATTCGGCGTTATTTAAATCCCAGCAAAAGGGGGCACATGGTAGGAGACCACCCAGTTGGCTGGGAACGGCACATGACAAAATGATAGCGCTCACTTCCCGGATCATTGTACTGTTATTCTTGGATACAAACTAAAGCAAATAGCAGCCAATTGCTCAGCCCGGTGGAAACAAAGGCCCATCAAGTCATTTATCACGGCTCAGACAGGCAGCTCGCTTTAAACTCCAACCTCTGTGCTGTTAGAGGAGCCTGAGAGCCATAACACCCAATAATGCCGGAGATGACAAATGAGAGCGCTGTCTGCTGTCCCCGGGGCAATCGATAGGCATCGGGGGATATTGACGTGGCACAGGACAATGTCTTCTTCTGCTGGACACCAAACAACGTGTTCAATCAGGAGACCTGAAAATCCCATTCCATTCTCTTCTCCTTCCCAGGGGGGACAGTCCGGGCACAGCCCCTGATACAAGGAGACCAGAGAATACCACCTATTCCATTCTCTTCTCCTTCACCGGGGGGACAGTCCGGGCACGGCCCCTGATACAAGGAGACCAGAGAATACCACCTATTCCATTCTCTTCTCCTTCCCAGGGGGGACAGTCCGGGCATGGCCCCTGATACAAGGAGACCAGAGAATACCACCTATTCCATTCTCTTCTCCTTCACCGGGGGGGACAGTCCAAGCACGGCCCCTGATACAAGGAGACCAAAAATCCCACCTATTCCATTCTCTTCTCCTTCATGGGGGGGGGGGGGGGGGCAGTCCGAGCACAGCCCCCGATACAAGGAGACCAGAGAATCCCACCTATTCCATTCTCTTCTCTATCACCGGGGAGACAGTCTGAGCACAGCCCCCGATACAAGG